>JAYEPQ010000002.1:69739472-70091972 GCA_036321105.1 Dracaena cambodiana | reverse complement strand
TTCTTATTCTATTATCATCCTTCCTTTTAACCAACACACTTATTAAAGAGAGAGATAATGGTAGAATAGTAATTTGAGAGATAAGAGTGCACTTTAATAAAAAAGGAGAGTGAAAATAACTAAGTCCATGGAGTTTTTTGAGAGTTTCAAACTTCAGGCGTGTTAAGTGACACATCTCCAATACTACAGGAGGTCTACCTGTAATTAACCCTAAAAAAAATTACAAATTTACTATTATTTTTTGTGGACAAATTGCCCAAAAATAGCAGTCAATAGGGAGCACTAGCCAAGCGGAGAGAGAATGTTAGGGAAATAGAGAGAATTTTGATGGAGTGCTCTAGGGCGAAAAAAAAAATCTAGGTTTTTAAATTTTTTTAATGATTTTAGAAATTTGATGTGTGTCCTTGGAAGCTCTTAATAAATAAACAAAAATAAAATGGATTTTGGGGGCCAAAGCTCAATAGGATAAGCAACTTTTTTTTTTTTCCTAATAAACGTAAGAGGTTTGCATTGTGTAACATGTCGATTCTACAGCCATGAGCAAAGCCAAAACACCAATACTTATCGTGTACGTTACAAATGGGATAGAGTAATACAGAAGAAAATAAAAGTGAGAAAAAGAGGAAAGTGGGAGTTTTAGGACAAAATCAAGTATTCTTGTAAACCTTATTATATTGTGGGATAAAAATGATTAGTCTCTAAATTTTAATCCAATCAAAAAGTTATCGCTAGTCTCTGTTCAATATCAAATTAGTCCCAATTACACTTAGGAAGGGTAATGGATGTGTCTATAGACCAAATTTTGACTTTCGCTATACAAAATTTTAAATTAGAAAAAATAAATTTTTTTTTTTAAATTTAAAATTTTATATAAAACGGATCAAAAATTAATTTATAAATACGTTAATTATCATCTTTTACACTTCATATTGCTGAAAGAGTTTTTCTGGTTAGCAAAAATATATCAAGACAAGCTAAAATTATTTTAAATGTTAATTTTGTCCTCGTTATAATCTAAACTCGACAACATACTTGTTCTCTAATCATTTGGAGGGGAAAAAAAAATGAGGAGATTTATCACGAGCAAATAACACCAGGATGTTTTATGCAAATTGACAAAATAATGATGGAGTTTCATATAATATTCGCAGAACCTAAATGAGCACACAACTTCCTAGTGAGCCCTTTAGGATGAAAATTTTAAATGGGCTCACAGGAAACAATGGTGTGCTCCTTTAGAAACTCCTGACGGGAGAGTCAAAGAGCCCAAACAATAAAAAAAGGACACCTTTACATCATCCTTTCACAGTGAAGGACTACTATTTTCAGCCTTCCCTCTCTCTCTTCTCTCTCTCTTTGGTCTCCTCCAAACTCGGTCTCTCTCTCTCTCTCTCTCTCTGTCTCTCATGGGCATTCACTTCCTCCATCCATGGCCGGTCCCGTCACCTCCCTTTCTCTAAGTGTTAACCTCACCGCCCCTAATCTCACCCTCTCTCTCCCCTTCCCCAACCGCTCGAAGCCCTTCAACAGCCTCCTCCTCCTCCACCTCACCCTCCTCCACTCCCTCTCGTAACCCTAAACTAAGCCCAACGCCAACCAGCAATGGCGTCAATCTTCGTGCACCACGTCATCGGCGACCTCACCGTCGGCAAGCCCGAGGTGGCCGAGTTCCTCGACTCCGAGACCGTCGAGTCGGCGATCCGGGCGATCGGGGAGTGCGCCGAGGGAGCGATCACAGTGTGGAGGAGGAGCAGCCCCGGCGAGGTGAAGACCAAGGCGGAGAGGTTCGTTGGGATCCTGAACTCGCTGGACGTGGTGGCGTTCATCGCCAAGGCCGGGGCTGGTCAGGAGCGGGCCATGACGACGCCGGTGGCCGAGGTCGTGCAGCCCAATCAGGGCTTACTCAAGGAGGTCGATCCTGGGACCAGGTATGGGTTTTAGTTTTGATTTTGATTTTGATTGGGTTCGATTAAAGTTTCGATTTTGGGATCTAGGTGGTTGTTTGTTGGGATGATTTTGGAATTTTGCATGACTTTTTCTCCTTATCTGTTTGTTTTAAACCCCTTTGGACTTGGATTTTCTTCTATTAATTTGTTGGATCAAAAGATAAATTGATGACTCACTGTATCTTATTTTGTTGAGTTATGCATCTTTGTTATTGTGCAACCTGAGATTGGGAAGATAGGTCAGCTGTTCTAGGGCTATATGTATTCTTTTAATGGTAAGGAGTTAGCTATTCAATCGATTTAGTTATGAATGCATCATTGGATTAGGCTTAATTTTTTCGTACTCTGCAGTTAGGTTTTAGGTTTTGATATGTTGAGAAGTGGGTTGATAGCAGCTGGACATATGGGTTCTGTTCAGTTTTCTGTTTCTATATATTTTGTAAATTTGGATACAACATGCAGGTATAGTTTCTTTATTTGCTCGTGATAGTTTATACTGGTATTGTTCTGCTTGTCCATACTGATAATGTTCTCTATTTGCTCCCGATAGTTATTATGATAATGTTCTGCGTGCTTGCTGGTAGTTGTAATTCGTTATGTATTGCAGGGTTCAAAGAGAAACCTCCATTGCATGTGCAAGCTAGTATTCCTATATGCGTTATTGCATTAATCATTATTTTGGTCAGATGGTTCGTTTAAGTAAATTGAGAACCCCAAAAGAGGTTGAGTTATAGTGATTGGTTTGGGTTCAAAAACCAATCTCCTTGTTAGAATTGCTGAAGCATAAGGTTGGAGGATACCAATGTCTTTAATATATGATTTTAGCATACATGAGGCAATCTAATTATTGAAAAGAAAGAAGGGGACTAGAGGAAGATATAGAAAAGTATAGAGAAATGCAACATTGGAGAGTATGTGTTGTGCCAATAATCTGCAGCCTCAATATTTTGTCCGCGAAGGAAACATGTAATTCCAAATTCTTGTAGCATGAAGTCACTGGTTCAAAGACACACTTCATTCTCTTTCTTTTGATACTCTCCAGCCTCCTTCAGCTAGATTTGTGAGAAAAGGTTTTACGAGTATTTTGTCCATTTCAGGCGATCTACGCTGTAGCTTGACAGTTCAGCTATCAGCAAAATAGACTACCATTGAGCATGGTTTAAAAGGGAAAAAGAATAGAGCATGGTGATGTCATACACAATCATTTCTATGCCTCTATACGGCTGAAGATGGGACATTTTTGTTTACACAATCCTTATCTGAACGAGGATGCTCATAAGGTTTCTTTCTGTAAGTGATGGGTTTGTTCGATATGTTGGTATTGATCCAATGTTTAATTGCAAACAAGCTATTAATTCAAAGTTCAAAGTTTAAAGATACAAAAACTATAGATGATGGTGGAGGGGAGATGGGTTGGGTTAGGGTTGTGGAGAGGGAGGCTGAAAAGGGGGGTGTGAAGATGGAGAGGGGACAGAGGGTGAGGGTCGGGGAGGGGGTGGATGGTATGGGGTTAGAGGTACGGTGGGGGAGGCAAGGAAGGGGATTATGGGGAGGCGATAGGGAAGGGGGAGGGACGTTGGGTGGTAGAGGGGAGGGCAGAAGGTGCCTTTGGGGGGGGGGGGGGGGGGGGGGGTTGGGTGGGGATGGGAGCAAAGGAGGGTGGATGAGCCGCGGGGGGAGGGGGGGTTGGATGGGGATGGGAGCAAAGGAGGGTGGATGAGCCGGGGGGGGGGGGGGGGGGGAGATGGGAGCAAAGGAGGGTGGATGAGCCGGGGGGGGAGATGGGAGCAAAGGAGTGTGGATGAGCCGGGGGGTGGGGGGGGATGGGAGCAAAGGAGGGTGGATGAGCCGGGGGGGGGGGGATGGGGGGTGCCGATGGAATTGTGGGAACAAGGGTAAGGGGAAAATTTATGGGTGCTCTTAGAAAAATCTAGCTTTTTGAATTTTTTTTTTTTTTTTTTTTGGTCCTTAGGCCCCTTTATTTTACCAATATACCCTTAGTTTTTGAACTCCCCATATCGAGGGCTTCTTTAAAGGGGTCTCTCAACTCCACTCTAGGTGCCCTGAGAAATTTGGTGAGTGGACTTAGAAGCACTCATATTTGTCCCCTAGAGCTACTTTGAGTTAGTATCCACTTTAACTGTTAGTTGTTTATGTACTTACATTTGGATAAACTTATAGCTAGTATGGGTTGTTTATCTTACCTATTAACTATTTGTTGTTTGTTTTTTGACTTCTTTGGTTTCTTGCTTACAATCCTTTAGACTAGGAGTTTGGCACCAACTTATATAACATCCATGTTTTGGCGAGCATATAAAAATTTGGTCCCCATCAATTGGTCTTCCACAGCTGGGAGTTTCATTGCTACTTTTTGACAACGAGCCATTTGAAAGGCTAAGGCTTCAACTTATAAGGAAGCATGCTGCATATCTATATCAGTTTCAGAAGTAATAGCACTATGGATATTCAAGCCTTCCAACTAACTAGATGCATTTTTGTTGCTATCCATTGTGGAATAGTTTAACGTGACATATTCCAAATTGGTAACTATGATTTTGGTTTTTAGCTCAACTTTCTTATCTCTAAAAATATTGACCTGCTTATGATTAGAGTTTTAATAGGCAATGCAGGCGACTCCACATTAGCCATAATTTATGATGCAAGTTTTCAATTACTAAGGAGAAAATTCTGAAGGAAATCTTTAGAAAGTCTGACGTGAATGGACAAATTATAAATCTTGACAAGTTGACAGTTTTCTTGGTAGTAAAGTAGACAATCAAGTTCATAGAGACTATGCAGGCTCTTTTCCTGCAATATATACTCCATGCCCATCAAATATCTGGTGTGCGTGTTGGAGGCAAGTGAATTCCCATGGGATATTTCGATGAGCTAATATCTAGGATTTGAACGAAGTTGAGTGGTTAGAAACATAACTTGTTGCCCCTTGGCGCTTGAAAAGTCCTGCTCCAGTATGTATTAATTATTAACTACTGTAATGTAACAGAGATGCGCATGCATCATTGGATGTGCGACAGTACTAAGAGAGATAAAGTGAGAAATGAAGATATTCGTGCTAAGATAGGTGTAACATCTATCAAAGAAGAGCTAATATCAATGCCTCGTATGTGGAATCGGGCAACAAAATGGGTCAGTTCTTCACGTATCAACTTAGTAGAGTTAGAACAAAACTTGAGGATACCTTTCATCATGCTATGGTTAATAGTATTTGTGTGAAATTCTGATTCCATATTGCGTGAACATCACGATTTTGTGGAATGAGATGTCCTTGCAAGAACTTAATATAACTGTTATCTACAAATACTATGTAGGAGTGAGGGGCACATCAGTTTACAATGGGCATAGAAGGTGGTAGCAGTGCCGCGAGTGGGAGTTTGTATTTGGTGGATTATGCAGAGATGGATGTTCCTCCTCAGTCATGGGATTGTGGTGAATACCATGTCATTGCAATTCTGTGAATAAATTTGAGTGCATTTGATCCTGGAGTACACAATCTCAGAGGTGGATAAGAGTGTACTACTCATTGACTTTCTATTAATCTTCTTTCCTAGAGTACACAGTCTCAGAGGTGGATAAGAGTGTACTGCTCATTGACTTTCAATTAATCTGCTTTTTTTGGATGGGTGGATTCATGTGCTCTCAGCTAGGGGAGCTGGTTTGTTGCTAGCCAGGAAATTTATTCGGTTGTGCTCATGTATACAAGCTTGGAAATTTGGAAGGGTCGGAATGTTCTACTATATGATCTTGAGGTTCCTGTGCCAACGGTTCTTGTTGGTTCCTGTGCCGACGGTTCTTGCGGGTTCCTGTGCCTGCGGTTCTTGCTTGATGTACGGTGGATCATGTGAAGGAAACTTGGAGCTCAAAGGTCGAGCTTATTGTCCCATCTTCTTCTGCAGAATTTTAGGCTCTGGAGTTTGAATGGTCTTGCACATGAGCCTAGCATGCCGTGATTGGTTAACTAGGAGCTTCTGCCGGGAGGATGGTTTAAGTTAAATTTTGACAGTTCCGTTCATGGGCAGAAAGCAGCTGCGGAATTTGTGGTGAGGAATGATATTGCTTCCCTAATTGGAGCGATTAGTATTTCAGTTAACTTAAGTTCGGTGCTAGAGACAAAAATAAGGGACTATGTGAAGCTCTTATTTGGGCTTTTAAGCTACTTAGGTCACCAATTATCCTGGAAGGTGATGCACAGTGATTTTTGTCCTATGATCCACTTCAAATACAAAGATGGAATACTGGGATGATTCTCTAGTATGATTTATTATTAAGGTCGATTTATTATTAAGGTCAATTACCACTGAGAACGGCACATTTGTTTTTTTCCAAAAATAATTTTTTTTTTTTGCTAGAACAGATCCTCTAGGATGGTATCGTCTCATTCTGAACCCAAAGACACTCGCTCGGCGAGGTCAATAAGCCTGGCAGGAAATTCCCATGCCCAATAACTTTGGCAGCCATGTTGACTCCTCTATTGTCTACAACATCAACACAATGTTTACCTTGCTCCACGTATGGTGAACGATGAGATGAGGGAACAATTTCCTAGAGCCCACCCATTGCACAACAAAGGATAACTCTTCGCACCGACAATATCCAAGCTTTACAATTAAATGTCCGAGAGAATGTTAGATTATCCCTTGGGCCTAGCTCAGGTGGTGATGGGTTGGGGATGGGCTGCAGACTAGGAAGGATGAACACTTCTACTATGAAGTCATATTGTGTCGAACACCTGACCAGGCACTGCCCAGTCATTGTAGTTTATGTGTGATTCTTAGAATTTCCCATGTCTCTCCGTGTCATGTTGTGTAATAACTTTCTCCATGCAATAGGTTGTGAAACCCTAGATTACTTCTAAACTGCATTGTAGGTTGTTTCATGTTAGTTTGCACATATTATGCATATTTGGCAAGTTATACCTACCCATACTCATATCAAGTTATACCTATCCATGCTCATATATCCACGTGTGTGAATGTTTGTGTATCTGTCAAAAAGCCAACAGATTCATCAAAGAGAAAGGAGGAAAAACAGCTTACTAGTTTAAGGTAGAGAAGGTGGTCCAGATTGCTAAGCTTTTTATGGATGAAATAAGATGGTTACCAGTAATAGATAACCATTAAGACGTCATACAACTCATAACTCATAGCTACAGTTTTTGGCCATATCTGGATATTGACCATGGTTTTATGCCTTTTGTTTGTGAATGTAATATACTTTTGTAGATATATACATATTTGAGTTAGTGTTTTTACATTGAAATGTAAAATGTAACTAATGAATAAGTTATTACTTTGTTGAGGAATGATGAAAAAGGTAGCACACTTTATAATAGGCATATTTCTTTATTGAATTTAGGTGGACAGGTTTTTGTGTGCAAAGATATCCAGCATTGGTGGAAATGTACTAATACTTTGTTGTATGGATACACAGAGTTCTATTTGGAAGGAAGTCATTCACATAGCCAGCGTGAGGCCTTGGTCATGCAAAACCAGTTTCAAGTAGGGGGAAAGTCATGTGCATTGCTTTGCAATAGGATATACACATCTGAATGAATTTATCATGATTAAACACACTTATGCCATGATCCAGTGAGCAAAGTCTTAGGCAAGCTGAGATGGGATAAGATCACATCGCATCATTGAGGAAGATGCATTTGGGATGAGATCACATTGGATCATCAAGGAAGATGTATCATCTTCAACCATAGGAACCAGACGCGCACACACGCACACAAGCACTCCACTACCAGATATTGCCCACTATATTTCAAATAAACTGTTACTACAACTGCAACCAAGATTATCCAATATCAGAAACAAGCACTACTCCTCTGGCCCTAGATTATTGTTATTGCATTTAAAGGTAGATAGATCTTTTTGTCTTCTATTTCGCCCATTCAACTGAGGTGAAATACTGAATTAGAGATAAAAAGAAGAAAGAGTAATAAGTAAGAAAAAGGGATTTGGGCTGAGGATGTAGTAGACGATGATTGGGAGCTTTTTGTTTTTCATGGAAGATGCTTACCATTTGGGAGGTAGAGGTGGATATTGGTGTTAAGACTGGGGCTTAGAGGGTTGTCTTTTGATAGTACCGGACATTTTGGATCACCATTAATTGGAAGGGTGTTAGGGACTTGGGGACTAGTTATGGACTTGTCTGGGTTTTCAATGATGTGCAGGAAGATGCTGCTGCTCGTCTTGGGCTTGGTTGAGGTGGTCTTATTCTTAATGGTTATAGCAGAAGAAACATCACCAGTGTTTGATCATGGCAAGGTTGATTGAAAGCTTAATAGCTCTGCTCTACCTCGTATGAGACCATTAAATAGACGTGTAGAATGGGCCTGATTGAGTGGCTTCCGAGTTCTGAGAATAAATTTAGTGGCCTTTAATAAAGGGCTCACAGCACCTTACTTTTCAGACTTCACGAACACACTGTGGCATGGTCGGTTTAACAGGTGCCACGATTGCATTGTGCAAATAAGATTACATCAATTTTGAATTATCTTCTTAGGTTTTTTTATTTTTATTTTTTGCCCCCTTGTAGTAAAAGGGTAAGACTGTATACACATGCATAAATTTTATTGTGTGTTGGATTTACGAGAAGGTACACCAGCAGCGAGGGTCCCAGAAATTCCTAGCAGAGGTCAGCTGATGCACAAATATATACATGCTTACATATGTAGTGTAATTAAATAAAATCATGTTACTGATTCCAAAGTAATAAATACAACCATTATTGAGTAGTACTTAATTATCTTTTTATTATTTTACTCGCTGAAATTAGTTTTTTTTTTTTCCCAATATTTTTTGCACTACAAAAAAGAGAGGAGTTGGTGATGAGCTGTTTTAGTGAGTAAAGGATTTAACTCTTGACAAGCTACACGCATGGCGCCATCAGTTTAACTGGTGCCACCACTAGATAGTTGAACTAAGAGTATATCAATTAAGTTCCTTCTATTTGTTTCTTAATAAAAAGGTAATGTTCCGTTTGTGTCTACAGCTTACTTAAATACGTGACCAAAATTCAGTGCTTTGATTTCTTGTCGAAATTTGGCTGTGAAATGCTCATCAAATGCTCTACATAGCCTTCTTAGTGGATGTCTCTGTGTTTCATATCGGATCCCATTTTCAAGGACTGAAGCTTTGTTTGACATGATCCTTATTGCAATTCTACATGATTGATTGATACTCTATTTAGTTATCTTGGTTTGTGTGTTCCTCTTGTTTCTTTTTCTATTTAAAACCAAATTCATCAACTATCTTAGCTTAGTTCAAGAAAGAACGCCTTTAACTTAGATTGTATTTGGTACTAGCTTCAGTTTAATTGCTGTTACTTTCTTTCCTCAGTTCAAGTTATAATGGCTTAAATTTCGGCAGGCTCAGCTTTTTCTTCAGTGCCATAGTTCATTGTTCTTGTATGAATGTGTTCTCCATTTTTTTGCATCAGATGCTGCAAATATTTTAATAATTTTGCGCTTCTGCGAAAACTACAACCAAGGCTTTTTGAGTCTCGGATTCGTTCTGTAACTAGATTCTCCTTGTTACTCGTTAATTTCCTGATTTTGCTTTACTAGGTTGATTGATGCACTGGAGATGATGAAGCAGGGTGTTCGTCGCCTCCTGGTTCGCAAGAGCCTTACCTGGAGGGGTGTCAGCAAGAGGTTCTCCATCCTCTACAATGGAAAATGGCTCAAAGACTACAATGACTCTACCAATACATCTAATGCTACTGGCCAGCCATCATCATCCTCCTCCCCGTGCCTTCTCTCTGATGAATACAAGTACTGCTGCCTCTCCCGCGAAGACATCATCCGCTTCCTCATCGGCTGCCTTGGCGCCCTTGCTCCCCTCCCACTCTCCCCTATATCCTCCCTTGGTGCCATCACGCCACATTACTCCTACATCGAAGCCTCTTCCCCTGCAATCGAAGCAGTTCACAGGATCCCGCAGGACCCGTGTGCAGTAGCTGTTGTCAAGACCAACCCTGATGGCACCCACAAAATAGTCGGTGAGATCTCATCGTTTAAGCTTTGGAAATGCGACTACTTGGCTGCCGCATGGGCCATGGCAAACCTTTCAGCTGGTCAGTTTGTAATGGGAGCAGAAGACAGTGATGGCTCAGACCCCCTGCCGAAATTTTCTCTCAGTTGGTCACTCGAAGAAGCAGGCACCACTCCCTCTTCTGCAAGGGCTAAGAAGTTCAGTAGCAGGAGCATCGGGTTCTTTAGTAATCCTCTAACTCCTACAGCAAGAAGGTCCATGTACAGAGGAAGGAGTGCGCCCCTAACTTGCAAGCACTCAAGTTCGTTGGCAGCTGTCATGGCCCAGTTGTTGTCTCATCGAGCAACCCATGTTTGGGTGACGGATACGGACTTAGAGGAAGAAGATGACATGTTGGTTGGTGTGGTGAGCTACAGCGACATACTGCATGCAGTGACGAAGCACCCGTCGGCTCCATGATTTGGTATTTGATGGATGGATCGATAGATCCCTAGCTGGCTTTGAGTAGATTGGAGGTTATGGTTTGTACGAGTATACGAATAAATTTGCAAAATTAGGTTTCTGCCCCCATTCTGTATCTGTTGCTCGGAACTCAGATAGCCCCCAAATGTACATCGAAGAAGAGTTGTACCAAACATTAGTTTCCTGCGTAGAAGCATATTTGACAATGTAAATAGTCTTACCGACGGTAATAGATGCCAAAGGCATTTAAGTCGCCGGAGATTTTGGTGAGAGCATGTGGTCGCAGGTCGTTGAAGGCATGGGCTCATGCGGAAAAGGAAAGATTGTTATTTATTAACTCATTGGTTTGAACAGAAAGAGTCAGGGTGTCACATTTGTTTAGATTGGTCGGTCATAATAAATTTGTATCTACTTCGTTATGAAGAATATTTTTTGGTGTATGCTTTCGCTATGAATCTCTATTGTTTAGAGATACTTTCTATATATATCCTTGTACGTTGCACTTCTTGAAAATACGTTAATAATTTCCTAGGAAATATGTGAGTTAAGAATCGAAAGTTCACATCACCATCCTTCATAATCTTGAATTATCGCCTAATTCTTCTCTCGAGCATGTAGAGCTCAATTAATATGCCAAATAGCAGGTAGATGAAACTCAAAGTTAGCATTTGATAGAAGTTAATTAAGAGCATTAGTGATGAAGTATGCAAACTTAGGTGCCCCTCACAAGATATTCCTTCATGTGCTATTATTGTTACGTTGACAACTTACAGATGAAGCACTTGTGATGTATTTATTAGGGGTGAACACATGACTCCGACCGAAATGGACTGGAGTTCACTCGGAAAAATTTTCCAACTGAACATCCAAAGATGACCATCGCCAATTTCAACCAATCTTCTATTATCGGATCCGATCGGAATCATCCCTAGTATTTATGCTTACTAGAAAATGTTTCTCTTGATACTGTGACAACGAGATGTTTGTCTTCTCAAATTAATAAATTAATTAGTTAATTAATTTATATTGAAAAACAAAAAGGGGAAATAATGTCCAACATAAGAGAGCTAACACAGAGGACCACTAATATATACTAATATCAGAAACCCATATCAGCTACAGGGACTCACATATGGTGATGTTGGGCGGTGGGCTTATGTTTTCCTTCATATTTTTAGAAAAAAATCAAAAACTTTGACAGAATTTGGTTGGACTTTCAGTCTTTTTCTTAAAAACGAAGAGCAAAGCAAAGGAAGCAATGCTAAAATGAAATCACCATCAGATTTCAAAATAGTCCGGTTTAATTCAAAATTTTCACCTAATTGTATACGACTAGCATATTCTTCTCATGTTAACATCACTATAACTTACTCTGTTGTGTTTCCCACCGTAAACCTCAACAATTACACTTGCTTTTTCAACACTATACTTTGACTTTACTCTTTGAGAATGAAACATATGGTCGTACAATATCTTTCCTTGTTTTTCTTATTCTTTTTGTTTTTCTTGTTATATATGAAATTAAAAGGGCAAAATTGAGTAGGAACCCACTAGGAATTTCTAAATGAGCACACCACTCGTCTTAGTAAGTTGTAAAAAATCACAAGTCTATCGTCTTATTTCCTAATCTTATTTTTTGCCTTGGTGGGAATTCATTAACAAATGATGCTCGAACCAATTTAGAAACTAATCCCTAAATGGTTTGAAGACTACTCAGGACTCATAAAATGTGTGCTCACTAGGAATAGTGGTGTTCTCGTTTAGAAATTCCCAAGCCAACCACAGTCCGGAATTATTGAATAGGGATTGTGATGGCTCTAGTTTGCCATCATCAAAATATGATATCAACATCTCTAAGATATTAAGACATCAAATTATGGGAGTCTAAAACTTCGGCTGTTAATGATAAATCGTTCTCTTACTGTATATGGACATGAATATGCTAGTTATAAATTGCTTTCAGCACCAACATGCCTTCAACAACGAGTATGTGCATGTCTCTCCATGTTGGGGTCTTAGGTCTAGCTTGTCATCTCCGATGGTAACATGCACACAAGAGAAATCAACGGATAGAGTTGTTATCGACTTCAACTAGAAACTTGGTAAGAGCAACTCTGCCTCTGTCTGCAGCTTATAAATTGATGCACGACATTCTTGATACGGTTCGAACCGTTCATATACACCTCAATGTTAAGATTGGGTAGGAACCAACCAAGAGTAGGAACCAATCATGAGTAAAATGAGCACACCGCTTGTCTTACGAAGTTGTAAAAATTTATAAGTTTGTCATTTTATTTGCTAATCTTATTTTTTGCCTTGGTGGAGATTCATTAACAAATGATGTTCGAACCAATTCAAAAACTAATTTCTAAATGGTTAGAAAACCATTCGGGACTCATAAAAGATGTGCTCACTATGACCAGTGGTGTGCTCGTATAGAAATTCCCAAGCCAACCACAGTCCGGAATTATTGAATAGGGATTGTGATGGCTCTAGTTTGCCATCGTCAAAATATGATATCAACATCTCTAAGATATTAAGACATCAAATTATGGGAGTCTAAAACTTCGGCTGTTAATGATAAATCGTTCTCTTACTGTATATGGACATGAATATGCCAGTTATAAATTGCTTTCAGCACCAACATGTCTTCAACAACTAGTCTGTGCCTGTCTTTCCATATTGGGGTCTTAGGTCTAGCTCGTCATCTCCGATGGTGATATGCACACAAGGGAAATCTACGGATATAGTTGTTATCGGCTTCAGCTGGAAACTTGGTAAGAGCAACTCGGCCTCTGTTTGAATGCAGCTTATAAATTGATGTACGACATTCTTGATATGGTTTGGACTGTTCATATATACCTCTATATTAAGATTTTGGGATGTGTCCATAGTAACTTCCTATGTAGGCACCTGGTACACTTTTTCACACACATATAGGAGAGAGAGACTGAGAGATAGAGAGAGTAATGGAAATGAACAGCTGACTCACGTAAGATGCTTGAACTATTCCATACTTCTACTATCTCTAATAAATTTTTTTAAAATTCTGTTTTGAATTATGATCTTGACCCTGTAGGGTTCACTCATATCCAATTTTTTGGGGTTTTACTTTTGATTTGGTTTCATCAATTAATTACAAAATTAACGATTTTTGTTGAATATAATATTTTATATCCACTTGATAAAAGAACAAATAAATTTCAAATCCCATGAAATTTAATTATAAATAAGCTAAGAAGATGATGATCATAATCTTAAAGAATTTTTTAAATCAATAATAAAAGCATTACTTTTTTGCTACTTTGCTACTGACTCATTTAACTTATTTGAGTGGGGCAACTGTAAATAGCAGAGCTTGAGGAACCTTGGAAGGACGTCGGTGCTCCATTCGCAAACAAGAAGCCACCGCACAATATATACTGATTGAGGTTGATGCAAAAGGTGGGGAAATTCTAAATGCGCACCACTTTTTTCTTAATGAGCATCAACTCTAACTCATTTCTCTCCTCTAACTCATTTCTCTCCTTGTCGTTCGCCCAGTCATTCCCTTCCTCTTGCCGTTCTCTCTATTACCACACGAGAACCGTTGCCGCTCGCCTCCTTTCCCTCTCGCAGTTTGCTGACGCACAGAGAAAGAAGAAGAAGGGAAGAAGAAGAATGTTTGGAAAAGAAATCATGATGCTCATTAAGAAAAAAAGTTAAGGTCATTTTTGTAAAAAAATAAGTGATAAACTTGTAATTATCTTCAAGTTAGCCATCATGCTCACTAAGAAAAATTCTATTTACGCAGGGAAATTTACTCTTCACATACTAATCAGAAACTTGCAAATAATTGCAGGTTTGTCATTTTTTTACTAAATTATCCTTTTAAATCACAAATCTCTAAGACTTTTTAAAAATTTAAAATACTGTCCTCATTTTCCTCCTATGTTTTCTCTCTAGAGCCAAAAAAACATTTTTCTTTGTGGTATTTAAATCTAAAACAAACATTCTGAATGTTCTTAATTTTATGAATTAGCCAGTATTTGTCCTACTTTAATGTGGTTAATCCCTGATACTAGTTAGGAATAACAATTAGGAGGTGCACATGCCAATGAGCCCTAGCTCAAATGGCAACACTCCTCTCCAATTTGCAAAAGATTTTGAGTGTTCGACTGTGTCTGTGAGTTTGATTAGGAAAAAAGAAAAAATTAGGAGACCAAGGTAAAATTAAAATAGAGTAATGGGTTTATGCAATTTCTTTTTCAAGCCTGCTAAATTTTTGATTCAGCACTCTTTTGTTTATCAAGAGCTTTGTTTGCTCATTGTAGGAGTTACTACAAATACACCAACCAATGTTGGTTGTTGTGTGCATGTGGAGCGGGCGCCGCACGATCCAAAAGCTGTAATAACCACATACGAAGGAAAGCATAACCATGATGTGCCTGCTGCAGTAACTCCAGTCATGACACAGCTACACCGATGATGAGCAATGGTGGCGGCCCTCTCAATAGCCATGTGCCTAAAGCTATGAGTGGCGTGCTAAGAATTGGGGCCGAGTTGACGGAGGCCGGGCAATGAGAGCAGGGTTGGAAATTTTAGAGCTAAATTTGGAAATTCTAGGGTGACGCTAGGTGCTCAAAGGAAAATAGGGGAGAGATAAAGGGTTAAATTTGGAAAAAAGACATAGAGAATAAATTGGTGATGTTTTAAAATAAGAGTTTGTTATAAAGAGTAATTTGCACGTTAAAAGTAAATTACCGTGTGTAAATAGAATTTCCTGCTCACTTAGAAAAAAAGTGGTGCACATTTAGAGTTTCCTCAAAAGGTATTCAATGGATTGATTATTGGTCTCTAGATAGTAGAGGGTATATATAGGGATAGTAATGGACGCGTCTACGGGTCAAATTGTGATCCTCTCTATACAAAATTTTCAATTAGAAAAAAAAAAATTCATTCTTAATTCAAAATTTTATATATGGCAGGTCAAAATTTGGCCCGTAAATGCCTCCATTACCATCCCTAGGTATATCATGGCTTGTTGCGGGCATCGAGCTCTTGAAGAGTTCAAAGTAATCATGATTAGAGATGATGATGAACGCGTCTACGGGCTAAATTTTGAGTCTTTTTACACAAAATTTTGAATTAGAAAAAATAAAATTTTATTTTTAATTCAAGAGCGGGTTAAAAATTGACCCATAGATCCGTCCATTACCATCTCTAATCATGATAATGAGAGGAAAAATTTTTCCCTACGCACATACTGTAGGATGCAAAAAAAAAAAACCCTCACCTACGCGAGGCTGGCAACCATGATAACGAGTGGGAATCCCTAACCATTGTATTAGAGCTTCTAGGTTGTTCTCTTCTGCAGTATCGAGAGAAATCCAAGGTTCTCTTTCTTTGGAAATATTGATGCTAATATTAACTTTCATAGTAGGCTGACATACTCGATGACCTAGTGCATGATCCTCGTATAGTACAAGACCTTCGTGACATTGAGAGCCAAGAGTTGTGGTGATGAGTCCAAATATTTACCAAGAGATTAGCTTGTCAAGAGTAACATTTAATGAACAAGAGGAGAAAATCACTGATAAGGAGTATAATCTTTCAATGTTCAAGGCCATAATGAAATCGACCATTCAGCAACTTGCCAACTACGCTATGATTATTATCGATCTAATGGTATCACAATAAGCATCTCCAGATTTGAAGGTGATTTGAAGGTAAAATGTAACTGAATAGGCTACCATTGAGTATTTGATTACAAGAAGCTCACTGAATAAAGATAGTAGCAATCAAGGTATAGAATGATGCTTCTATTTGGTGGGAGCATCTCAAGCTTTAAAGAGAAAAAGATTGACAAAATCAAGATTCGTATTTGGTAAAGAATAAAGTAAGAGTTCTGCAAAAAATATGTACGGAAGGATATCTTCACGGAGCATTTCTTTTCTTGCAACAATTCACTCAAGAAGAATGAGCTGTGGAGGAGTATACGAAGGAATTTGATAATCTCATAGTTCACTATTTTATTTGTATCTAAGGAGCAAACTATTACATGTTACCTTTGAAGGATTGAAATGTGACATCCATGATAATTAACATATACTTTCAACTTTATATAACTCTTAATGATGTTATCAAGTTTCCCATGAAGGTAGAATAAACAATGAAATAATTTTTCAGCATTTGTTTTCGTAGGTTGAATTTTCAATGTTGAGAATATTTGTAACTAGGGGAGTGTATCTCGAAATTAAGTACCCAAACAATCTCCAAAATTAAAAAAAAAAAAAATCTTCTCATCCATCTATATCTCGCCTTTAGTATTTCATATGTTTTGGTTTTGGACATTTAGCTGCCAAATAAAGGCTTATTTCTCTTGAAGAAGAAGTTGATGATCAAGAGTAGGGGATGGAGGCTATTTATGATGAGTCTGAATAAGAAATCACTCATTTGTGATCTATCCAAGCATCAAATCCGTGCAATTTTATAATGTTATCATTAAGAAAGAAAACCTTGGGAATTATGTCGAAACTTAATGGGGAACCGCACTAGAATCCATACTCTATTTCATGGCTCAAGAAAAGAAATGAGCTACGAGTTTTCCATCATTGTCTTGATTTTTTTAATTTCAAAAAATTACAATGATGAAATATAGTGTAATATGGTTCCTACTAATAGTTGTTTGACATAAAAGTGATTCGTGATGGATATATACTGTATTGTTCACAAAATGGTGCAAAGGTGACTCTTGGACTCTCTAGTAATGAGAGAATATACGTAATGAGAGAATATCCAAACCTAGGCAAACCTGAAACTTGAGGTGGAATAAGCCTTTCTTTTCATGGTGGAATCAAAATCAAATGATAACTTATTACCAACCGAATTTCTAATCCTTTAGCAGAAATTTCAAAATGTTACTATCAAAAAAATTTCTTTTGACCTTCCATCAATGAGAGAAATTCAACATAACATTGATCGTGTATTCAATGCAACTCTTTCCAACAAAATAGCATATAGAATGAGCCCAATGGAGCATGAAAAGTTGCAAAGGTAAGTAAATTGATGCATTAGAGCATGAATCCTTGCATCATTCTTACTTTACTTGTACCGATAAAGGATGAAACGTGGCATGTGTATGTTCATAGTTGAGCCATCAATAAATAACTATCAAGTTTTGTTTTCTAACTTCCCACCTCAATGACATGTTAGATCAACTAGATAATGCGTGCATTTTTTCCAAGCTTGATCATCAAAATAGGTACCACCAAATTAGGATGATGGAAGACGACAACCAAAACAAGAAACGGTTTTTATTAGTGGGTTATGATGTTATGCGGCTCTCCAATATTCTAAACGCCTTCATATGTCTTATGCATCATGTCTTTACCTTGGCAAAGTTATTGTTATTTATTTTAACGATATTTTGGTTTACAGTAGAGATTGGACTTAATGCACATGATGCTTGAAGCATCTTTGACAAATCTATAGAAATTGCAAGAGGAGAATTTTTATGTCAACCTCCCCTAATGTGGCTTCATGATCTACTATCTTATCTTCTTGAGTATGTGATCTCCTTATAAGGCATTAAGGTATTCAAGGAAGATGGAAGCAATTACTACTTGGCCAATACTTCACACTATTCATGATGCTAGAAGATTTCATGATTTGGCCTCTCTCTTTGTAGGTGTATAAAAGATGGTTTTTTTTTTTTAATGGACCAAAAAGTCTCAAGAAAATTTTGAGAAGCTCAAAAAATTGATGGCTAATACTCCAATACTTGTTTTATCGAATTTTGAATAGGTTGACTATGATGCCTCAAATGTGGGCATTGATAGTATGGTTAGCCAAGAAGGCTCCCCGATTGCTTTCTTTAGTACAAAGCTTGGATGTGGGGGATGGAACTTCTCAATGTATGACAAGAGTTGCATATTATTGTTGAAATTTTTTTTAGTATTATTTTGTTAAAAAGGAGTTTATTATCTACTTTGCTAATGAAACTTTACGGTTTCTTGATGGCCAACACAAACTTAGTGCAATGCATACCAAATGAATGGAATTTTTGTAAATTTTTATCTTTGCTATCCGTAATAAAGTTGAAACTTTTAATCAAGTTGTCAATATCTTAAATAGAAGACATACTTTACTCTCGATTTTGGAGGTAAACGTTATTGGTTTTGATTTTAGCAAATACCTCCATTCTAATGATAATATTTTAGAAAAATTTGAGCTTAATAGTGTGAAGCTCCATTTAAAGACTATTTTGTTCAAGAATATTACTTATTTAAATGTGCACTATGCATACGATAGTATTCTCTTTGACAAGGCATTATCAAAGAAGCTCATGGTGAAGAATTTTGGAGGACATTTTACTAAGACAAGATTCAAACTCCTATGCTTATTAAAAAAAAAAATCGTTCTAAATGGAAAAAATATTGAGCAACATGTTAATCAATGCCAAATATGTCATATTGCAAAGAGCCGAGCTCAAGATATGATTATTATACTCCATTGCCTGTGCCTCAAGCACCATGTCAAGATGCCACTCTTGATTTTGTGTTGGTCTTCCTTGCAATCATAAAGCTAAGGATTTGTTCGTGGTGATTGTTGGCCAATTTTCTTAAATAACATATTTTTATAATTTCTAACAAAACTTACAATGCAATGGAGATTGTGGATCTTTATTTTTTGGAAGATTGTTAAGTTTCATGATATTTCAAAATATTTATTTCTAATAGAGATTCTAAAGCTATTAGGTACTTTAGGAGAAATTTTTGGACAAAAATGGATACCAAGTTTCAATTTAGCTCTTTTCATTATTTTCAAATCAATAAACAAGTCAAAATGAATTGAAAGCTTGATAATCTTATTTAAAACTATATAGGTAACAACAAGGATAAATATGTTGCACCAAAATAGGTTTGCTGAAATAACTTAAGCATCAAACAGATAATCAGATACTTAACAGATCTCAAACAAAATCAGATTTTGAGAGGTAAGCTCTGACTTTGTGAAATTTAGATTGAGTAACCTGTAGAGAGATCGTTAGAGAGAAAAATAATTCAAAGAATAAATAATTAATATATAAGAATTAACGAGGATTGACCGAGATGGATCTTGAGCCTATATTTTTTGTGAGAAGATAACCTTTCAGTGTATTTTTATTGGAGAAAAATAGGATTACAAGCTCTTAATAGTGTTCTCTTTTTTATCTCTCTCAAAGTCACAAGTTTTTAAGTGGCTCTAGAGTCAAAAACCACATTATCTTTCTCATTGTAAAGGAGTATATTCATATTTGCTTATAAGTAATTTGGAGTAGGAGTTATAGATGATTTTAGTCTTATGTGGTTTCCTGATATGAAATAAATTATGTTGCCATAAAGATGAGCTCTTTCATTATTGACGATGTGTTTTCTTATATGTGAAAGATACATATATTGACGGTGAATTTTTCATAAGGAGACTGTGATTTGGAGTCTAAATCATAATCAAATATTCAATAAGATGGACCATAAAGTTCTCAAACTAGGCTTCATTCAACCTCGATTTGTTACCTTACTAGATTTTTTGACTTGGGCCTGGCCGTACAAATTACGTAACATATTGGGATTTGATTTTTCCTCAAGCAGAATTTGCTTACAATTTCTCCAGTAGTATTACTATGAATGCTAGTTCATTTAAAATTGTCTATGAGTCTATCCTAATAACCCCCTCGATCTTGTGTCTATTTCTACTACAAATCAATTTAGTAGGAATAAGAAAAATATGAGTTAAGAAAATAAAGGAAATACATTAATATGTTTGAGCCAAGATTGAGAAGAGAAAAAAAAAAGTACAAGGAAAGGCCAATAATATATATGCCAAGATTTTTCAAGGAAATTGATCTAGCTTGGATTCATCTTAGCAAGACCCCTTTATTCCATAATGACGAGCTCAGGGATCAAATTGTCAGTCCTTTTCATATCCTCAAGATTAGGGATAATAATGGATGCATCTATGGGCTAATTTTTGGCCCGTTATATACAAAATTTTGAATTAAAAATAAAAATTTTATTTTCCTAATTCAAAATTTTATATAGAAAGTGTCAAAATTTGGCCTGTGAACGCATCCATTACCATCACTACTTAAGATAATATGAGAGATGCTTATCAAAATGACCTCCCTAGGTTATCTTTAATACTTCTCACCTCATTTCATACCATGAAAGAGTGGACAATTTAGGAACAAGTTGAGTTTCAACCGAGGGAAAAAGATGCGAATACATGGGTTGGCTACCAAAAAATTACTTACCTTTGTATGATTTATAGGAAGGTTAAAAACTGCTTAGAATTACATTTGCATTGTGATTTTGTAGAAAATCATTTTGTAACTTTTTCTAAACTCTTATTAAGCCCCGATGACTTTTTAGTTATGGTATCGTCATTTAAATCTTTAGACCTTTACTACGGGAATGGACAGTCCCGCACAAATAGGGCCTAGTCCGGAAACCCAGGCCTGAGTCGAACTTAAACCCTATGCTGGGCCCGAACTTGGAGGGGGCGGGCCAGGCATGGGCCCGAGCTAAGCTTGTGTGAGCCTGGTCTGAACATGATGGGACATGCCAATTATTTTTTTAAAAGAAAATTTTTTTAAAAAATACACGTATAAAAAATTAATACAAAAATAGCTAAAATATAATATTCACATTATATTTTTTAAAAAATAAATAAAATTTTATTGATCTGTATTTAGATAATTTTATTTCTTTATTTGTGATTTGAAAAGAAAATTAGAACATTATTACATAACAATAGTATGAACATATCGCAAATAGGTTGGAACCTACTTACCTTTGCGTCGGAAAGCACACGACGGGTCAGGACTATTTTCAGTTATGTGAATATTTCCTAAAGAAAAAATACAACTCTAATTCTGCGATGCTAAATCAACTTCTATGTTTGTAAGTGCACTCTATACAATATTTATGGCATCTAATTTTTGTTGTCGCTTATCTGATGTCCACCAATCCCTTAGATACATAAATTTTCATACTGTCTCTTCATCCAAACTAGACTTGTAATTGTTGACTATTTTTCCTAAGTATGAGGATGTTATTATTGCAGATGAATAAATTTAAAAAAAAAAAGGATTAATTACAGTTAAATCCCTTGTAGTATTAGGAGTGTAATTTAACACTTCTAAAGTTTAAAACTCTCAAAAAACCCCCTGAACTTAGTTATTTTCACTCACTTTTTTTATTAAAGTGCACTATTATCTTTCAAATTCCTATTCTACTCTCATCCTTTCTTTTAACCAGCATACTCTCTCTCTCTTTCTCCTCTCTCTCTCTCTCTCTCTCTCTCTCTCTCTCAATCACTCTCTCTCAGTCACTCTCTCTCTATCCTCTCTCTCAGTCAGAGAGGGAGCATGAGTGACTGAGAGAGAGGGATAGAGGGGGGGGAGAGAGAGAGAGAAAGGGAGGGATGAGAGTAGAATAGAAATTTGAGAGACAAGAGTGCACTTTAATAAAAAAGAAGAGTGAAAATAAATAAGTTCGGAGTTTTTTTGAGAGTTTCAAATTTCAGGAGTGTTAAGTTATACACCCCCAATAGTACAGAGGGTCTGACTGTAATTAACCCTAGAAAAAAACTAAATTTAGAGAGATTTGAGAGAAATTAGAAAGAGACTAGAAAATTTTTAGTACTTAAGAGAGAGACTCAACCAGGATGGTTTTTTTTAAGAGAGAAACTAGGGTTTTGTTTGTCGAGGCTGGCTCGACTTCAACCAGGATGGTCCGAACCTAGGTTTAGGGATGGAGTATGTCTTCAACCTGCAATAAATCTTTCTTCTCTTTTACTCTAGTTAATATGATTTGTTTGATCCAAATGGCATCACATTGTGTCGCTCAAATTCTCGCAAGTGCAGTTTTGACAGTAGACAAACCACTTCTTCAATTACAACAATACATTCTTATACATACAATCATAATTTCTTTTTTTTTTTTTTTCATATATTGTCAAAAAAATATCTTCTTTGTCATGTGTAGGGCACGACAAATGTGATATCTTTTTTTTGGGTCAACAATATCTTCAGAATTACGATGGAATGTTACCGGAGGCAACACCATTTGTACTAAGGGTGAACAAGAACATCCACTCCGATCACTCCGTCCTATTCCGATCGGATTCGGTCGGAGCACAGGGAGTTGCACGGTCATAGTCGTCTACATGAATCTGGAATAGGCCAGAATCGATCGGAATCCGGTAGATCGATGAGTTTCTAGTAAGAGTCTCTCTCCCCCCCTCCCCCTCCCCCTCCGGCCTCTTCAATTCCCTCTCTCTATGGGAAGCACTATTTTTTGTTGAGGAAAATCCAACCCTTCTCTCTCCCGCTCTCTCCCCTTCCTGCCTCTTCGTTTCCTCTCTATGGAAAGCACCTTTTTTTTTTTGCTGATGATAATTCCTCTCTCTCTCTCTCTCTCCCCCCCCCCCCCACCTCCACATTTCCCTCTATCTGGAAAGCATCATTTTTTTAATGAAAATCCGACCGACTCCATCGGATACCGACCGCATCCAATCGGCTCGGAGTCGACTGGAGTTCGATCGGATTTCGACGAACAGGACGGTCGGAATCTCGCCTTCCCAATATGATCGGAAACGATTGGAATCCTCTAATCTCCTCCGCCGGTTCTGACCGCTTGTTGACCACCAATTTGTATCCTCGATTTTGATTGTCCTTAGTTTGGGTTAGCAGAGTTCGTAAAAGACAATAGAATGACGATTTAAACCCGTAAACTGGAACCGTTGCTCTGTTGAATGTGTCCCTGACAAATGTGTTCCTGATATTTTGTAACCGATTAATAATTGGATGTACGATATTGGATTCGTATTGCCCTCTGGTTGGATCCGAATCCAATTTATAAGACAACAACTTGAACAAGAAGCAAACTTGAGGTTGACTTTTCCCTCTCTCTCTCTCTTTATTTCGAATAATACTCTGATCCTACAATCTTTATTGGATGTTGGATTTAGATAAAAAAACACTTTTTTATATAAATATAAGTCAGATCTTACATTGATACCAACTGCATTTGAAATCTGATTATTTATATTCTTAAATATGGCAGTCGCCTAACACAACAACAACAACTAAGCCTTTTTATCCCAAGTATTTGGGATAGGCTACGTTAACCAAAAAAAGAATCACGTCGGATCGATCACTTTGATAGTTCTTCTCCATTCATTTCTATCAAGTAATATCTCCTCATTTAAACCTCCAGAATCTATATCTTTTCGTATTATCTTCATCCATATTTTCTTCAGTTTTCTCTTCGTTCTTTTAATTTGTCCTACATTGATAAACTCTCCTCGTCGAACTGGTGCATTTGTAGGCCTACGTTGCACATGACCAAATCTTCGTAAGCAATTTTCTCGCATCTTCTTATCGATGAGAACTACACCTAATTTAACACGAATATCTTCATTTCTCACTTTATCTCTCCTAGTGTTGCCGCATATCCAGCGAAGCATACGCATCTCTGCTACACTTATTTTCTGTGAATGATATTTCTTTATAGCCCAACATTCCGTGTCATATAATAATGCTGGTCTAATAGCAGTCCTATAAAATTCTCCGTTCAATCTTAACGGAATATTACGATCGCATAAAATACCCGTTGTCCTCTTCCATTTTTACCAGCCAGCTTGTATCTTATGGTTGTTATTTATTGAATAAGTTTAAGATTGCTATTTAACCAGAAGTAACTTTACTTGCATTTTATAATGTTATTCTCACCCTATATTTTATTCGAATTCTAGATAGAAACATTGTTTAGTATCAGATATAGAAGAGTTTCATAATAGAAGAGCGCAAAACTAGGTATTGACATCGTAGTTATAGTGGCTAAATACCATATACACCTTGTATACGTTACAGTATTTGACAAGCAGGACTAAGAACTTTAAAGCAAAAGACAAGAGTCACAAATTACTCAAGGCTAACGCTAAAGCAAAAGAAACCCTTCTCCGCCTCCCCACACAAAATATTAAAGGTTTTTTCAGAAACCCCCATAATTTTCATGAAATTTGAAATTTGATGAAAATCCAACATGACACAATAGAGAAATTAACTGATCAATTTTAGAAAAATAACAGATACCTGCTCTCTAACAATTTCAGATATATATTTTTGAATAATATGTATACAATGTATTTTTAAATCATGGGAGTTTTTTGAAAAAAAAACATGATACTTTATGAATTTTTATCTGCTTAAGGCATTAAGCAATGTATATGGGATGTTTATATAATGTGTGAATTTGTTAGGGGAGTTTCTAAAAGAGCACACCATTTAGTGAGCCCAACTATCAGGGCTTTCTTCTTTTAAGTGGGTTCACTAGGAAAAATGGTGTGCTCATTTGGAAACTCCCATTTGGCATATCTATGCGAATCCGAATTCCAGACCCGGATCCGATCCGTGGCAACTACCACGTGCAACAAGGAGCAGGCGGAAATTTCAATATGTGGGTGGGAGGAGAAACCAAAGCCAAACCGCTCAATTATGGCGAGACAAACAAAGAAGTGAGAGAGAGCGAGAGAGAGGGAGAGCCAAGGGGACAATCCTTCAAGCATCCTACACTGCTTGCCAAGCGCCACTAATGCGCCCACTCGCACACGCGCGGGCCACTAATGCACTTTAAACGCCCACTCGTACATGCGTGTACGTAATACTACCTGTGATGCTTAAGGTTTCTCCTCTTTTTACATAAAAAATGATATGGAACAAACAATTCTATATAAATGCACATCCTAACAATAATACTCTAACCAAATTGGGACTATTTTTTCCGTTTGTTCTCTTTACTATGCATTCCATTTTGAAGTCATTTTTCATTCACCTAATTCATTTATTTTTAAACTAGTGAATTGACTCAAATATTTAATATCCAAACATACATGAATTCAATATTTTATTTTGCATCTAAAATCTCAAACATTGTTTTTCCTTTTCTTTTATCATTTCCAATGGTTTCTCATTATGAGAGAGAGTGTTTGGTTGCAACCGCAAGTGTGTAAAGTGAATACAGCTAGAACTAATTTTGCTTTAAATGGTGATTTTTACTATTTGGTTCTAGATGCGGTTGCCAAAGTTTACAACTTTAACTGCAATCACTTACGCACTTACAGTAATTGCAGTTTCGGAATAAAAGTGCATAAGACATTGTTTCTTTCTCCTATCTATATATCGTTGTTAAATAGAGTATTTTCCAGTCATCTTGAAAATAAAAAAAAATAACATTTATAGATTTTTGTAACTCTAGTTACTATTTGGAACTTCTATTACTGTAATTTCAATTACAATTCTATAAATTGCAATTTGCAATATCACTTGCAATCAACAATTCTATAAATTATAAATTGTAATTTGCAATATCATTTGCAATCAATCAAACTGTCTCTGTCGATAAAACTTGGGAGTATACTTCACCTAGCACGTGGTATCTTTCTCATCTACCTAATTTGGCAAGTCCTTTTCTTTTCTTTTTTTTTTTGACCTTTTCCCTTTTTCCGTAATTTTTTTTGAATTGGGACATGTGAGTAAACTTTATTTCATTTTAATGATGCCGTGTATTTTCAACAAAGGTCATGTTCACGAAATATAATATTTTCAATGACAGTCATTAGCATTGGGAAAGTCTAAATGTGCACCATATTTTACTAGTGAGCACCATTTTCCCATATGTTGTAAATCACTTTACTATGTAGTATGTGGTGCTCACAAGTAAGATGAGGTGCGCATTTAGAATTTCCCGTTAGCATGTGAAGGTGAGCAGCACTTTCAAAAACATTTACTTTCACCCAATATTAGGAAAAGAGAGAGAGAGAGAGAGAGGAGTAATAACTTTTATTTATTTATTTATTTATTTACATGATTTAAACAAAAGAGGCTACACAAGTAACAAGACTTAAATTCTTAATTTCATACCATTTACATTACTAACTAAAAACACTTAAATTTTTCATGATCAAGCCCCATATGGTGGTAAAGAAAAAAAAAGTCAAGATACAAAATGGATATGCACAAATATAGATTTTTTTTTTTTTAAAAAAAAAATCGTAATCCTTGTATTATCAAATCCGTCTTTATCTATAATAAATTAAGATAAAATTTTGATTTTTTGTATTAAACCTCTCTTTTCTAGAAAAAGAAAAATCTATGCATAAACCTTTACTCAATCCAAATGATCTTATTCTCCGGAGTTTCGAAAGGAGCACACTGCTTTTCCTAGTGAGCTCACTTAATAGTGCATTTCCAAAGTGGGCTCACTAGGAAAAACGCTGTGTTCACTTGGAAACTCCCCTTTTCTCCCTACTAATATATTTATAAACAACTCCTAAGTACAACAAAATTTTCTAGAATCCACACTTTCAGAGGGAGAGAAGCTCTCCACATATCACTTGGTACTCTTAGGTAGATTAAGAGTAAAGCAAACTCTTGATGTAGGTCATCTAAATCAATACTTGTGCTTTGAGTCAAAAACATGACCATAGCCGCTAGCTTCCACTAACTACATAATAAAAACAACACTTAGAGTGCTTAGCACTCAAATTTATCCTTAAAACAGGGTTCGGTTATGGTAAGGGAGCTACTAGGAAAGAGTTAACTAGTAAAAAAAATATTTCTTTAAAATAAATTATTAGAGCTAACAGAAGAGAGCCAACTCAGTAAAAAGATAGTTTTAAAAAATTAAATGAGTTAATAAAAGAGAGTCAGCTCATCAAAAAATAATTTTAAAAAAGTTGTAAATCTCTATCTTCTAGTAAAGTAAAACTCATTCCATAATGAATTGACTCTCTTTTGTAATGAAAAACTAATGCAGATCCTTTTCAATTAGGAAAATTTATATGACAGTCTAATACTGTATTTTTACCTTTCATAAGATCTCTTATGAGTTAAGACACTCTCTAAACTAATACGGAGCAGGATTTACACTAAGGTTTACTTTGTGTTAAATTAATTTTAACCACCGATTATTTTAATAGAAGGTTAAAATTGTAAGTTACCCCATTCAAATAAATTCTCCTCATTGCAAAAAATCTGAATCTGTGAAAAATAATTATTTCTTACTGAGTTGGCTCTTTTATAATATTCTCTAGGACCACGTACATGAACCTAACCTCTCACAACAGATCTAAGCCTCAAAATTAATTAACCAAAGATTAATTAGCCCCTAATTAGTAAGTGCACACAAGTTTTCTCCTGAAACAGTGGGTGCGGACCAGTGAGCACCCAGATTTTTCCTGTGGGCGCCGCCCGCTCCCAGAAATATCTCTGCAAATTCTAAATTTGCCAAGGGCCAAAGTGCTCAAGGTAATAAGAGTAATTCCCTCAAAGGATGGATTCTAAATGGGAAAATTGTGGCTCACGTTATATAGGGAGTTTCTAAATGAGCACACCATTTTTCCTAATGAACCCTTATCAACCGTCCAGTCTTTCAGACCGTACCAAAAATACACTGTTAAGTGGGCTTACTAGGAAAAATGATGTGCCCTTCCGAAACTCCCTGTTATATACTGCTGCTGGCCTCAGCTCTCTCTCCACCCCTCGTTGTTCTCGCTCTCGCTCGCCAAAAGAAGCAGCAAGAGGGTTTGAGAGAGATTTTTTTTTTTTTTTTTTTAATAAAAAAAAGGTCCTTTTTTGCTTTGCTTTAATGGCGTCGAGATTGGCTTTCAGAGTCGAGCCCGTTCTCTGCTTCTCGCCGCCGGGGAGCAGGAGGGTTCGCAATGGCCGTGGCCTCAGATCTCCCACCGTTTCCATGGCTTCCACTATTGGATCCTCCGCTTCCACCGCCAAGTGAGCTTATTTCTCTTGGGTCTTTGATTTTCCTTTGATAATCGAAGTGGGTTTTGTTTGTTTTGGATTGTTTTTGAGCCGGTTGCGTTTTTTTTTTTGGTTGATGTGAGCCCCCAATTGAAAGTTGATGAATTTTCTTTATGGCAGTTTAATAGGTTCGATTATCTGGGTTTTTTTTTTCTACTTACATTCCGTAATAAAATCCTCTTGTTTATTTAATTTTGTGTCAAAGTTTTCTTAGCTTGTGCCTAGAATGAGAGTCGAGGTTGAGGGTTTTTCATTATTTTTTAAATTTTAATTAACCCTCTCTATTGGGTCTCTAAATGGGTAAATGGAGTCTTCTTGATTCTAGAATTCTTTATCTTTTAAGGGAAAAAATATTATTGTGAGATGTGATTTTGTTATTTCATTAATTTTCTGTGCCACAAGAAATTTTTATTAATTAATTTTGTGAAAGCCATGTTGGATTTCTTTCATTTGTTTTGAGCCACAAATATTTTCTGTAATCTTTGTTTATTTTCTCTGTACAGGTTAAAGTTTGTCTCTTTCGTTCTTTGGTTTCATCAGTAAATTAAAAAAAATCTAATTATTGTCAGTTATCAGTCTACACTTTAAACCTTAATAAAATTACCCTTTTTCATGTGTCCTTGTTTGTATTTAGAGTCTAATATTTGGAATTGGGATATTCTATATGTAGATCTGGGATATTTCATATTAGAATAAGCAATTTAAGCAGTTTGTTTATTTTATTTTATTTTTTTAAATTTTATGAGATAAAGACAACAAAGTGTCATCTTTTTCATCTCAATAAGCTTTGAAATTGTAAGCAGTTCGTATATTGTTTACAGGTTGTTTTGGTAATTAAGTTCTGACTGCTGTAGCTTCATGTTGTCTTCTGCTAAAATTAAATATTTATTATGCTTGTTACTGATTTTACTCAAGTTTTGTTGGGATGTTAGTGTTCTATATTTACATCTTGAGCCACTTGCAAGTACTAATTAGGTAATCTAATTCTTGAATACACTGTTACATAAAAGCAAAGGAGAAGAGGCTTAGGTTATTGTAGCTGAGGCTTGTTGGGTACATTCTATTTCCTACCCAACAACTAGTCAGGGTCTTATTATTATCTCTCCCTTCAAGAATTTGATATTTAGACGTAGAAGGGAAACTTTAAATGGTCATAAGGTTTCATTTAATCCTCTGTTGGCTCTGTTTGGTGGGTGAAAGAAATTTGGGCGATGAAGAGAGGTAGCACTGGTGGTTGTTGAGAATATCTGATCATATAGATGAATTTTGATATCTGTTTTGATAGTAGTTTCTCTAACTACGTATAGGAAACCAAGGTTTGAATACATTTTGTTTAAAAGATAGATATTTGAAGATAGGTAAACAATGCATGTGACTGGAATTGAATTTTGCTTTTGCTTCTTACCTTTTTTCCTTTGGTGGGTGGAGGCCAAATTTTGCTCTAATGGTACCATGAATGTGTTGATGTTCTTGCATGCATGTATACACACCTTGTGTGGAATGAGTTACCCAGTAATTAAGAGTATGGTGAAGTCAATTTAAACATATTTAAAACATTTTACTATTATTGTATCTTTTTGTAGATGAGGGGCTGAAAGTCATTCAGTCAAATGTTTCCTTTTCTTTTCTTTTCAAAATCTCAATGGCAAAGCTGTAGATTGTGTTGGTGTTGTGGGCGCTAAGCCAAATAATACCTTTTTTTTTGTTCTTGTTTTCCTATTAGGCTGCATCTCTGTGTTCTCCATCTTTTGTATTGTGATGAGTTTTCAGGTGCCTAAGTATGTCCTTATTGTGTCTTCATGCAAATGACTAAAGTTAGATGTCATATCATCTATTAAGCCTCTGGTTCTTCCAATGATTTATCACGTGGAAGCTAATATCACCTTTTATCATTTTCATCTCTAGGTTTATGTAATTCACACCTCAAGCCTTGCAATATATTTTAGTCTAACATCATTGCTAAGGATTATTATAACTGTTTCTAGTTAAAATTAGTTTCATTTCATTCTCACGAAACTTTTTGTTCCTTTTGGTATGCATTTTCCATTTCATTTCTTCCAATATTTGGTTTTATGCTTTTTTTTCTGTTTTTCTTTTCTGTTCTTGTTGATGTGTATAGGTGCTTTTATGACAATTTGAGTATGATAGTTATGTTGGTGGCTGGGGGCTGTGGTTTTTTTTTCTTTCTCTTGCTTCACCATGAGGGTTTAGGTATTGGCTGGGTTTGGATCTCCAAGAAACATACGTTGGAGAATTTCAAGTTCATAATTGGGGTCCGTCTCGAGTAACTTTACCCACCACTACATGGTTCATTCTTATCTGAGCTGACATGGGACTTGATTGAGTCATAGCAGCATCCATTCGATTCATAGCTCATTTGCTATAAATTGAAGATTATTCTTAAATCTAGTTTCCGGTAGGGATGATAAGGAATTAGAAGGGTTGACAAGAAAGCTACATTTATTCAGGACTCACTTATTTAGTATTTCGGATAATATGGAAACTAATGAAGGTGACAACATGTCGTATAATTAATACTCCATGCCACATCCATTTCCTATTCATGGAATAAGATTGTGAAGCATCGAACACATCTTCTTGATGCCCTTAATCATGATCAGTGATTTGCCTCATGTTAAATGTTGCTATACCTGCTATTATTGTTGTTGTTGTTGCCTTTCTTTCATATGCATTTAATGGTTTCACAGAGTGTTTCCAATAACAGTTGGACATTTTTCATCTTGATTTAAGGCATAATACATTAGTTCTATTAGCAATATCTCTAAAGTATGCATAGTCAATTTTTTTGCAAAGCGTATTGGTTTGAGTTGGATTTAAGTTGCAACCAATTTTGCTTACTAGGATGCACAGGCTTAACCCATAACCATCTGAACATATTGTTAATGTACTCAAGATGGTCAGATCGGTTGACTCTTAATTCATAACCATCTGACGGTCTCAACTTTGATATCACCTAGAGGTCGTACGATTGTTGGCTTAATCTATTTTTGTAGTTGTCATCATGTAGTAGGAAATATTAATAGTAAATTATATGGGATTGTTAAATAATTATTTCTACTAGTATTATATCTATGTTCTAGGGCTCTGGCGGGTATAGGAGCTAAGTATAAACATGCTATGTTTCTATGATGTTAGTTAAATTCACTTGAGTATCTATTTGTTCATATTTTATTTGAAAATCATGCATGCTATCAGTGGCTATCTTTCGTATCTCAAGAATGTTTTCTTTCGTGTTCTATACAATGTAGCATCTTTGATTATGTTAACTATACTATTCTTCCGATGTGTGGTTTTAGATTCATATTTAATTTTGTGAGCCTCTCTCGAACATTTGGATTGCATGTTATTGAGTGGCTTGGTCATGATTTCTGGTGAATACCATATTTTACTGAGGAAAGGCTATACAGGAAGTTCAAGTGTGAATTTTACTTCATACATGCAAACAAATGAGAATTCTGTCGGAGTAAAAAATGATAGAGCACTGAACATGCACATAATGACACACTACATTCGAAGGTGCACACACACAAATCTGAAAAGGAAGGAAATTAAAATGCGTTCATGTGAATTATGTTCTGAGAATATATTACTTTGTTTAAGCATAGGATGATGTTTTAATTCAGTTGTAACATTGTGATGATTTGCATGCTAGAGGTCAGGTATCATATTCTGCCGATAGTTTATTACCTGTTAAATTTCAAAAATTCTGATGCTATGATATTCTGTGAATATAGTTTAGTTCTTATACTATTTTAATGATTTAACTTTATCAGGTATCATATTCTACCGATAGTTTATTACCTGTTAAATTTCAAAAATTCTGATGCTATGATATTCTGTGAATATAGTTTAGTTCTTATACTATTTTTAATGATTTAACTTTATCTCAATGAAACTAGGGTGGAGACTCTGAAGAAGCCTTTTAGTCCTCCACGGGAGGTGCATGTTCAAGTCGCTCATTCAATGCCGCCTCAAAAGATTGAAATCTTTAAGAGCTTGGAAAATTGGGCAGAGAACAATATTTTGACCCACCTGAAACCCGTAGAGAAGTGTTGGCAGCCACAGGACTTTGTACCAGACATGTCGTCTGAGGAGTATGAAGTTCAGATAAGGGAACTGAGAGAGCGGGCAAGGGAGCTTCCGGATGAATACTTTGTTTGCCTGGTTGGAGACATGATCACAGAAGAAGCTCTCCCTACTTACCAGACAATGCTCAACACCCTTGATGGTGTTCGCGATGAGACTGGTGCAAGCCCTACTCCTTGGGCTATTTGGACAAGGGCATGGACTGCCGAAGAGAACCGCCATGGGGATCTTCTGAATAGGTATCTCTACCTTTCTGGTAGAGTGGACATGAGACAAATAGAGAAGACTATCCAATATTTGATTGGTTCAGGCATGGTAAGCTTTCTCTGCATCTTTTTGTGTATTTTATCAATTTATTGTTGTCATATTACGCTATTATCATCAATTTTAGTTTAGGGGAATGATAGACACACAACTATAAGTTCGTGCATATTCATGAACTATCAAGAACCAGGAACAACTTGCATTTAGATATTCACTACTTATTCCAATCAATAATTCTAAATGTTTAGTGATGCTATCTGTAAATATCTGCTATTATATTATTATTTTCTCGTGTTTGTATCCTCGTACTGGAATTCATCCACATGTCCATCTATCCATTAAATGTCTGAAAAATTTTACGATGCCTTCCTAACTTCTGAACTTGATTTGTTCTTGCTTGATGTTCAGCTTATCATTTTCCAACTTACAGTTAATAAGAAAATGGAATTTATTAGGATCATAACTATTGAAAAGAGTCGAATGACTATCAAACTTGGGATAGAACTTGTTGATTTCCACTGTAGAATCCTATGATTTGTTAACATCCACACATCTTGAATTAAAAGATCAAGCTTGAATAATTGAAGAACGTGATTGATTGCTGATATGAACATATGATAAGCGAGGCTCATCTTCTTAAATTTCTCCAGTATTGAACCATCAGTGAAGTAATATGATCCCTCCTTCATATAGACGTATTATTTCAATGTGCATTGGTAGCCCAGGGTAGAATACCTAATACTCTTGCAAATAACCAAGAGAAGGTTGAAGTATAATCCTATGGGAAATGATGATGTTGAAAGAACGCTCTTAGAAAATGATTCTACATGTAGTTTCTTTCAATTATAATTAAAATATATTGCTGATTTCTGTGTCATTTCACTCTCGCAGATTACTTTCGAGCATTCCCTTAGTCATACAATCTTGGGATCTCTAATAAATCCTAGGGAAAGTCATGTAATGTTGCACCTCCTAGTTTGTTGATTGCCATTGTGAGTGACATAGTTATCGTTATTTATCCTCAGGGTACTAAATCACAACTTTTAGTGAATTGTTCTTTGTTAACCTGATCTTCATTTGATGCACACTACTATCTTTTTGACAGAGAGTTGATGTTACATTTCCCCCTGCATTGTGATTTGAACCATGCCTCTTTATTCCTGATTGCAGTATAATCCTTTCGACTTTGTTTAAATGGCGTTTATGTTTTGCCCTATGTTCCGCCAGGACCCTAGGACCGAGAACAACCCCTACCTGGGGTTCATCTACACCTCATTCCAGGAGAGAGCAACCTTCATATCCCATGGCAACACTGCTCGTCATGCCAAGGAGAAGGGAGACCTCAAGCTTGCTCAGATATGCGGCATCATTGCCTCCGACGAGAAGCGTCATGAGACGGCCTATACCAAGATCGTCGAGAAGCTGTTTGAGATCGACCCTGATGGTACCGTGCTAGCATTTGCTGATATGATGAGGAAGAAGATCTCGATGCCTGCTCACCTCATGTACGATGGCCGTGACGACAACCTCTTTGAACACTACTCTGCCGTTGCCCAGCGCCTGGGCGTGTACACTGCCAAGGACTATGCTGACATCCTCGAGTTTCTCGTGGAACGGTGGAAGGTGGGGGACTTGACGGGGCTCTCTGGGGAAGGGACGAAGGCCCAGGACTATGTGTGCACGCTGGTGCCGCGGATCAGGAGGCTGGATGAGAGGGCCCAGGCGAGGGCGAAGCAGGGCCCGAAGGTCCCTTTCAGCTGGATCTATGACAGGGAAGTACTGGTCTGAGTTTGATGAAAGAGGTGCCATCAGTTTTGGGCTTTAATATGCTTTCGTGGGGGGTGGGGTGGGGTGGGGTGGGGTGGGGTGGTGGTATATGGAAACTATAGTTTTTTAGTGCATGTTGCTGTGTTTGTTCATCATGTGTGGTTGTTTCTGGTGGGGAAATGGGGGGAGTTTGGTTGGATCTGTAGATAACATCTGGGGTGTTTGAGGAACAGAGGCAGTTGGCAAGGTCTCAAGACTGTGGTGGTGTTTTCTTGTATAAGCACTCTGTGGGCAAGTATCAGTCAAAGTTGTTTCTAAAATTCTCTCTCTCTCTCTCTCTCTCTCTCTCTCTCTCTCTGAGTTTCATATAGTCTTGGTGTTTTTAGGCATTCTCTATTTTGTTGTTTTAACTACAAGTGTACTGTACTCCGACAATTATTAGGTGTGCTGTTCTACTGCTATGGCTAACTCTGTTCTCTGACAAAATAGTACAATTAGTGATATTTCTTTTAACTTAATGCCAGGTGAACGCAGTTTCATACAGAAAAATAGCTCGGTCGAGCGAGTAGGAAGCGAAGAGAAACTTCTAAACTTGATGGAAATGATCAATGAAGCTCGGCCAACTAAGTAGTTTTCTTGTCAGTTCTTGATCCGTCCTATTTAAATTTGTGAGATAGAATAAAATAAAATTTATTTTGCCCATAGAATAAAATAAAATTTATTTTGCCCATTCTAATATCTATTTCCTTCCTAGGTTTGAGAAAAGATTGATGTTACTTGAGAGCCTTAATTGGCTCTTAAGTAAATCCTCCTGTTGTGAAGGAATTGGGAATATTGAGATCTTAGGAGTAATCCAAACAGTTGTTGGAGATTTGTATGTTGAAATAATATTTAACGATAACCATCATTAACTGAATTATTATTATCATAATATAATAGATCAATATTATTTAATATCACGAATGTAAGATACAAGTTTATGTATCGCTTTTATGTTAATAATTATTAGCTTTCATCCTTTTTTTGTGTACTGTTTTTATTATCTTCTAACATTTAAGGAAATATTGGCCCATTAGATATAAAGTTATCGAATTAAATAAATAAAATTTTTATTTTTAATTCAAATTTTAAATAAGATAAATTAAAATTTGGCTTTGAACCTATCCATCCTCATTCAAATCATCATTGATGGTTAATTTTTACTAAAATAGCAAGAATTTTTTTTTTCAAAATTCATATTATTATTATACTACTACTACTACAACAGTAACAACAATATTTTGAAAACTAATACATATCGCATTCAGAATTAAGGGTTTCTATAAAACACAAGCATAAAATAAAAACAAGAAAGTCGAGAAAAATACATATCTAGTTGTTAAAATGCAGGCATGTCCTTAAGCACAAATCATATTATTTGATAAGTTTATAATTTTAGATACCCAACTTTACCAAGCTCTGTACTTCAAGTACCCAAGCTAATTTATTTGCTTCTAAATGGGTAACTAAATCTTATCTTAACCGTGATAAAGTTAAAAGGGATAGATAAAATAGACCTTCACCTTGGGGTAAAAAAAAAAAAAAAAAAAAAATCTTGAGTTACATGTCTCTTTGGATATTTTCAGTTCTTTTCTAATATTTTGAATCTCCTTCTAGCACTCCTCAAATTTTTCATTTTTTGAAACTTCAGTATCTCTCTCTCTCTCTCTCACCACTCTTCCTCTCTTTGGAGGAAGAATTGTTAGAGATGAATAATTGGGGGGAAAAAAATTAGGGAGAGACAATGCATAACCAAAAAAATTATTTGAGACAAAGAATATGCATACTAGAGAGAGAAAAACACATTTTTTTTTTTTTTTTTTTAGAGAAAAGGGCAACAATGTAGAGAAAAGGAAAGTTAAAGAGAGGTAAAGGCTATAAATATCTTTTGCTTAAAAGAAAACAACACAAAAGAAAAAGGGAAGAAGTGAAAACATAGAAAAATAAAAAACATAATTGTTCCAAAATTAGAACACACAATGTTAATAAAAAAAATTTTAAAAATAAACATCCAAAATAAAAAGATTAGTATGCAATGACATTCTGATCAAAATGACTCGTACACATTCACAGAGATTCCATCAGCAAGAAGTGTTCTAGCATGATTTCAAAAATCATATTTGTTTTAAGAATCTATTATAACCTTGTGAATACAATAATGAATAGCACTTCATATATTGTTAAGATGGTGAAAAGATGGCGCCATCCTAAGGCCTTTACTCATGATACAATAAGCCATTAGAGAGAGATTTACAAGATCAAAATCAAAAGCCTCAGAGCAGAACGATGAGGACATCAAGCCTAATTCTCAACTCTTCACATCAGCAAACAAAATGTTTGTCACTGATTTGATCAGCAATAAAGCCATGATGAGTATGCAATCTCACATACCATGAGGTCAAATTTTCAAATGTTCGTACAGACGAGTATCGATACATGTCCCAAAATCTTGTATGATATAAGACTGGATGCACATTGTAGGAAAACCCCAACAATGCACTCATCAAACCCCAACAATGCACTCATCAAAATGAGGAGCATGCAATCTCATACAACATGAGATCAAATTTGTATTTACTGGTTTGTCCCTCAAATCTTTATATATTATGATTTAATCCTCCAAATCTTCATATTTAGAATTTAGTCCCCCAAATCTTCTAAGTTACTACAATTTAATCCATCTCCCTAACTTCCTTTAATTTTTAACCTGATATTACCATTTTACCCTCTTTATTCATTCTTTTTCTGCCTCCTCTCTTCTCCTCTTCTCTTCCTCCTCTCTTCTCCTTTTCTTCATTATTCCTCCTCTCTTCTCCTTCTCTCTTCCTCCTCTCTTGTCCTAATGAAAAAAAGAGGAGGAAGAGAAAGAAGGAATAATGAAGAAAAAGAGAAAAGGGGAGGAGAAGAGAAAGAATGAATAAGGAGGGGTAAAATAGTAATATCATGTCAAAAATTAAAAAAAGTTAGGCAGGAAGACTAAATTGTAGTAACTTAGGAGATTTGGAGAGACTAAATCCTAAATATGAAGATTTGGGGGACTAAATCATAATATATAAAAATTTGAGGGACAAACCAGTAAATACCCCAATTTCAAAATATTCAGACAGACGAGAGTAACGATACATGTCCCAAAATCTTATTTGATATAACTAAGACTGGATGCACATTGTAGGGAAACCCCAACAGTGTGCTCATCAAAATAGTATAGTGAGACCTATCCATCATAAATAACACTAAACCAAGAAAAGAAATTCAGTTAAAAGTTGCATGATTACAGGACAAATGAAATATTGCTGACAAAATTCAGGAAGTAGGCACCAGAAACAACACTATCAACCGACGAATTTCTTCAGGAGTGAAGCCAGCCCCATAGGCCAAGTAAAGTGGGAAACGGATGGCACTTGCTTAGGGATGAACTGTACCGATGGAGGTTGCTTCGTGATCAGCTGCAAGGATGCTCCCTGCTTAGGCAGGACCTCGCACGACCTGCTAAAAGCACAGAATAGAAAAAATATTACAAGGGGCAAAACTTATAAAAGCAGATCATTCATACACAAAAAAAAAAAAAAAAAAAAACAGAAGATAAAAGTATTCAATGCTAGAACACTGTATTAGAACTTCTGTATGCATAGCAACCCATATGAGCACAACTTTTAACTACTTATTTGATGGGACTCGTTGATCCAGCAGCATGAGTATTTATGAAGGTGCCTGAAAAGCTAAAAACTTGGTTCAAGCAATCCCTCAATTTCTTCATTTCTAAAGAAAGAGATGAAGAAAGGGCAGAAAAAGGCGAAAAAAGAGAGGCCATGTGTTTCATCCAGGTTATTGAACCATTTCTTTTTTTATTTTATAAAGCCTCTTTTACTTTCTTCTTCTCAATGTTGCAGCACTTGACTCTCATTAGTTTGTATCCAAGAAAGCACGCTGCCTAAATGAACACAACTGATAAAAGGAGGTTTTTGGTTTTTTCTTCTTCCCGTCACACAACAGCAGCACAATGGCATTAATAACAATTCCAACTGCTATCAATAGCTAAAGTGACGGTCACAATATATACAGTGGCAACCACCTGGGCTTTGTGGGATTAGTCTTGAAACCTACAAAGGCACCAACATGTGTTTTGTGATTCATCTCAATGTTAAGTTTTGATGGGCAGTCCCAGTCATTATCTATTTATCCTTAAATGGGATAAAGAGCATATATCCAGACCTCCCGTAGATCTTTGATGCTAGGAAAGGAGATCCTTCGGATTCTGGTTTAATAATACTTATCATTTGTTTTACTTCCCCTATATAGTGAAAATTTTCTCCAACCTAGGAGAGGATGAAATGTCATAAAAACTAAGCACATTAAAGACATAATATAAACAGAGGGAAGATATGGACTTGCAAACATAAGAGGGAGGATATGGACTTGTATGCATACAAAGGAGACAGTAGACCATCATAAGCGAAGGTTGAAAAGCCTTGTCGTTGCTTATGCTTTGGATTGGCAGAGCATATTACATAAACCCTCCCACGGCGCTTAACAGTCTTGCAGAATTCGCACATTTTCTTCACTGATGAGCGTACCTTCATGGCTACATCAACAACATGGCGGTAAATTAAAAAAAAGAAACAGAAACATAGTAGTTGACAGTAGGCAAGAATTAGACTGTCCTTAAAGTACATTGATTCTATCAACTTAATGCTTATCAATCTATATCCAAACTACGAACACAATAAAAAGGAATTTTCGGATAACTTTGTTCCCTGTTTCGATTGCAGATAATCTCAAGGAGAACAAGCAACATGAATCTCATTTTAGCCAAACTTTACATATTAAACTGCCTAGTTTATCAAAGAAAGAATCAGGCACATTCATGTCCCCAATCTACTTGCCCATTTGTCAATGAAAGCGAGAATATAATTTGTAATGCACTTTAAAAAGAGAGGAAAGTGTCGAATTTACGGAGAAACTCCCAATCACTATGCAAATTTCTTACTACTACCAATAGAAATTTTGATTAGTCAACGGACATGTCTAACATATCCATACTTATGCCAAAAAATGTGATATAGATACTTCTTCAAAGTCAATCAAGACGTCTTATTTGATCTATTGTTGAAAAATCGTTCATTTTACACATGCTTAATGCATAGCTAAAAAGTATGGAAAGTACACGAAATTTGTATACACCACCATTTTAAGACATGGAGATCATAATAACCTGTTTGGATCATCAATTTTGATAAATCATCATTAGATTTTGCAGTGCCTCCTTAGATCACAATCTAAGGAGACACCCTAGGCACACTTTCCCCTTCCTATTGCTAAGCTATTGTTTATAAAAGTTGACATCGCCCAGCTATATTCACATTTATTTTTAAAAACTTTGTAAGATCATTGCATATTTCATCCTTCCTAAAGTTGTAGCGATATTTCTCACCTGTTTTGGGCCTACTTCGACCCTAAAAAAGATATTCTAATGCGCACAACTCAAAATTTCTTCAAAAAAAAAAAAGTACTGACCATTTTTCTAGTAGGCCACTATGTAAGAACAGTCCAGAGAAAAATACTTAAGTAAAATACTTCAAAAATAATAAATTATAAGACTAAATTATTTTGGCATAAAAAGAAAACTTCACATACACAGTTCAAAAACAAATAATAATTACGACATCTTTAACAATACAGCAACCAACAAAGAAATATAAACAAGCAAAACAATAATTCAAAAAATAAAATCAAACTACTAAACTAATCCCACATCCACACTTAAAAAGAGTTTTAAATAGAAAAAACAAGATAAACTTACGAACTCCAAAGTCTTGAGAACATAAGTTGTACAAATCAATAGGCATCTAATTAGCATCTAACGTAAATTTTTATTAAAACCAAAGATGAGAGATAACATTAAGCTGAATAAGCATCAAAATTGAATATCACAAAATTAAATTTGAATTCGGAAATCCGAAATTATTAAATTAATTCTAAATCTCTTCCAATTTCAAAAATCCCATACAAAGTTAACTATACTTAGGAATTAAGCACTCCATTTATTACCAAACACCAAACTTTATTCAACAAATCAATTCCCTGATTGGCTAGTTCTCTACAACTAATTTCAAAATTCTACAACTCTAAGATCCAAACCCCAATTAATTCTCTACTTCTCTAACTTGCACAGGTTTAAGAATTTGAAACAAAAAATTGTTCCAGAGCGAGTACCGATTGTGGCTTGCGGGCGGAGCGGTGATGCCGCAGTTGGCGGGAGGAGGCGGAGTCGGGAGCTGCCGGAGTCGGCGGGCGGAGAAGGAGAGGAAAAAAAAAAAACTAGGGTTAGGACTTGGCTTTGGGAACTGTGATCCGAGTGGGCATCGATGGATTTGAGATTGAGAGTTACTAGATGCGCCCCCATACTTTACCTAGTGAGCCCAATTCCTTAATGGCCCAAGGAAAATTTAAAACTTACCTAGATTTTCTTAACGAGCCCAATGTTTTTTCATTTGGATATTTACATGTTTGTCCCTTACATATTTATAAATTATGATTTAGTAACCAACATCTTCATATTTAGGATTTAGTCCCCAAATCCTCTAAGTTACTATAATTTAATCCCTCCGTTAGTTTTTCCATCTAAATAAACGGTAAAATTTAATTTTTATTATTTTTAAATAATGAAATGACTTAAATACCCCTATAAAGAAAAAAGAAAAGAATAGAGAGATACAAGAGAAGAAGAAGGAGGGAAGCCAGTAAACCCAACGAAGAAAAGGAGAAGAAAGGAGGAAGAGAGAAGGAGAAGAGAGGAGGAAGAGGGAAAGAGAAGAGAGGAGGAAGAACGAAGAAAATGTGAAGAGAGGAGGAAGAGTGAAGGAGAAGAGAGGAGGAAGAGGGAAGAAAGAATTAAGGATGGGTAAAATGGAAAAATAAAGTCAAAAAATAAACTAGGCTAATAGAAGTTAGGGAGGCGAACTAAATTGTAGTAACTTAGAGAATTTGGGGGACAAAATTCTAAATATGAAGATTTGGGGGGACTAAATTATAATTTATAAAGATTTAAGGGATAAATCTTTAAATACCCCTTTTCATTTTTGCTCATGTAACCACCAATCCCGCTCCTCCTTATCCTCCTCCTCCCACCACTGACAATCAGAATTTGCCCTTCCTCAACTACGGTTGTGGCCGAAGCACTCCCGCCACCAACTTTTCCAATGAGACCCACCTCCCTATCTTCCTTTCTTTCATCGGCTCTCCTCCATAGGCCACGGCAGCAGCATCCCTCCATCTAAAACCCCAAGCCTAATCTCAGTTCCCACCAATCTCGGGGCGAAAAAGTCCATCTTTTTCCTCAGTGACAATGCATAGTTCGTTGATCCTAACGAATCATACAACGACGCATATCAACAGGCTGAACCCTCCCGCCCTCTGCCGCTGTTGGCGCCACTGGAGGAGGAGGCTGGACTAATTAAAAAGAGCGAATGAGGCTCACTAGGAAAAGTATGAAGGCAATTGGATCCAAAATTAAAAAATGACAAATTTGTAAATAAAAAGACTTTTTCGATGTGGGGCTTACTCAGAAAAGTATGGGGGGGCATCTAGAAATAAGGTAATAATTAATGGGTCGGATAATTTTTAACGGGTTGGGTAGGGTAGCTACTAACAGAGCTCGACTAGAGGTTAAATTTTGCAATATGATATTTTAAGCAACCAAAATAAATTGGGCCGGTCATGATCTTTCATGAGTTTTTTTCCTTGGTAATCACATGAAGTAAGAGCAATGGTAAAGTTGGATGGAACCGAAGAGAACTAGATCATTCTAATGCTTCCAAAACACTCAATTAAACAATTCAAACACTCGAATGCTAATGGTGGAGTTTTTTTTTTTTCCCCCTTTTTATCCGAGCGATGCCCATGAAAAAAGAGGATTTGAAGCTTTGTCATCATGTTATACTCATAGAAAGAGATAATTAAAGAGGAGCTTATTGGTACGAAATGAGAAGAAATTTGTTAAAATGGAAACAATTTTTTGTAGGCCCAAGAATAGTATTTTTCAAGTGTGTGAATTTACTGGTTTGTCCTTCAAATCTTTATATATTATGATTTAGTCCCCCAAATATTCATGTTTAGGATTTAGTCCCCAAATCTGCTAAGTTATTATAATTTAGTCCCCTTCCTAATTTTTGACATGATATTTCCATTTTACCATTCCTTATTCATTCTTTCTCTTCCTCATCTCTTCTCCTCTTCTCCTCATCATCTCTTCTCATTTTCTTCATTATTCCTCTTCTTTTCTCTTTCTCTCTTCCTCCTCTCTTCTCCCAATAAAGAAAAGAGGAGGAAGAGAGAAAGGAGAAGAGAGGAAGAAGAGAGGTGGAGAAGAGAGGAGGAAGAGAAAGAATGAATAAGTAGGAGTAAAATGGCAATATAAGTTCAAAAGTTAGGAAGGGGATTAAATTATAGTAACTAACGAGATTTGGAGGACTAAATTCTAAATATGAAAATTTATGGACTAAATCATAATATATAAAAATTTGAGGGACAAACCAGTTAATACCCCCTTTTTTTTTAGGGAAAAAGGACTAACAAGAATCTTTTAATTTAGATTTTTTTTTATAAAATGAACGTGATAATTTTTTTCTAAAAAAGTGATGTGTATATTTTATTTTTCTTCTAGACGAGATAGTTGACGATTAATAAAGGTTGTTTTTGTTGAATTCATTCACTAATTTGAACCTTAAATTGAGCCAATTCACTAGTTCAAATTAAATGAATTAAGTGAATTGAAATTGGCTTCAAAAGTTGAGTACATAGCAAAGGAACAAAAAGGAAAGATGAAAAGATAGTCCCACATGGGATAGGGGAATGTAAGGATGTGGGTTTAAATATGATAGCTTGCTCCTTTACTTTGCTTATGTAAGAAGAGGAAAACCATTAGCACCACGGGTGGTGCTATGCACCGCTCCCACGCGCACGCGTGTGCGAGGGCGAATGGGCGTTTAGGACACTTTAGAGGCGCACGCGGTCCAACAGTCACCGGCCGCCGTCAACGGTTGCCGTTAAACGGTCACAACTGTTGAAACGGCCAACTGTTGCCTGTTGAAATCTCAACCGTTGCGACTGTTGAAAACCTATAAATAGGGTCTGGGTCAGTGTTTCAAACTACACGTTTTTTTTTTCTTTTCTGCCTCTTCTTCTGCAGACAGAAGTTCCTGAATTTCTCTCTACAGAAGAACTCTGTTCATCAATTCAATAAGTCCAGTCCTGCATAACATAAACTAGAGAGAACCTTTATCAGATTCGCCAGAGCAGAGGGATTGCGGCTTCCTTCCCTCTGCAGATCGATCGTTGTATCTTGGGAGATCGACGTCCAAGAAATCCAGAAGCAAACAGTGGATGACGAATCGATTTTAAGGAGATAGTGTCCAACACTAGTCTCGATCTTCATCCAATCTACTTCCAGTCTTCTTCCAGTCTTCATGCAAGCTTCTGAATCAGGTTTTTCATAATCCAGTTTCTTATTTTTCTGATTAGGATAGTATACTAGATAAAGAAGAACAGTTTGATGATTTTTTCTTTAAACAGTCTTCTTCTACTTCAAAACTGGAAATATATATAGACATAAACCTAATTACAGATAACAGTATCAATTCTTTGTATCTGCCCTCTTGTGTTAATCTAAAACATATATGTATGCTTCAATCTGCAACCACAGAATTAGTAACCTCCACTTTACATATACTGTCATAATATATTAGAAGAATTAAAAATACCAACAGTCTTAAAATCGATTATTGCATGTTTTAGATTAACTTTTTAAGAATACAGTTTAAACATTTTTAGTTTGAACCTACATTCTTAAAATCGAATTTCGTACTTGTTTTAGATTAATTTTTAAGAATACAGTTTTAACATTTTTGTTTAGAACCTACATTCTTAAAACTGATTTTTTGAATTTTGTCAAAATACCATCAATTAGAGTACTGTTATCAATTAGAACTCTGTTATAATAGTATTTAATCTTTAAACTGATATTTCGTTTTAGATTAAAATACTGTCATCAATCACTAGTAATCTAGATTGCTTCTGAAAAATTTCTATTTGGTGATTTGGAGGCTAGTAATCTTAATTGCTTCTGGAAAAAGAATAGTTAATTTCTGTTTTGTGATTTGGAGTGTTGAATTGTTTTTCAGTTTTATTAGAAAGTTAAAATTTATTACAAGACATTAAGATAGATAAATTTTAATATTTGTAGATGGCTACTACATCTGATATGTCCACTATAATAACTCCTGTCATGGTTACTCTAACTGTGCCTTCAAGCCAGTACGAGAAACCAGAGAAGTTCAGTGGCTCAGATTTTAAGAGATGGCAATAGAAAATATTGTTCTATCTCACTACAATGAATCTGGCCAAGTACTTGAAGCAGACTGTGCCTACTCTTGTTGAAGATGATCAACAATCTGTAAAGGCGGTAGAAGCATGGAAACATGCGGACTTCTTGAGTAAGAACTATATCCTCAATGGTTTGGACAATATACTGTATAATGTATATAGTTCAGTTGCTACTGCTAAGGAACTCTGGGAGTCCTTAGACAAGAAATATAATACAGAAGATGCCGGCTCTAAAAAATATGTAGTCGGTAAGTTTCTGAATTATAAAATGGTTGATTCTAAAAATGTAATCAACCAAGTACAAGATCTTCAAGTGATCATTCATGAAATTCATGCTGAAGGTATGACTATTAGTGAATCTTTTCAAGTGGCTGCAATAATTGAAAAATTGTCACAATCTTGGAAAGAATTTAGATATTACCTAAAGCATAAACGAAAAGAAATGACACTTGAAGATCTAATTGTACGATTGAGGATTGAAGAAGATAACCGCCTTTCTGAAAAGAAAATTGGAAATCCATACAATGTTTCTAAAGCTAATGTTATGGAAAATTCCAATAAGTCTAATGACAGGAAGAGAAAGCACAATGGTGAAGACTCTAAGAGTGGTAACTCGAAGAGATTCAATGGCAAGTGCTACAACTGTGACAAGCCTGGACATCGTTCAAAGGACTGCCGTGTGCGAAAGGCACCAGATTCTTCGAAGAAGAAAAAGAAGCATCCTAATGCACATTTGGCCGAAGAAGAAAATCTTTGTGCAAATGTAGATGTAAATTGTACATCTGTTGTCTCAGAGGTTAACCTAGTTGGTGGCAACTCTAAAGAATGGTGGGTGGACACTGGAGCCACTCGCCACATTTGCGCCAACAAGTGGATGTTCTCCACATATGATTCTGTAGAAAGAGAACTACTCTACATGGGTAACTCTGCAACCTCCAAGGTTGAAGGACGAGGCAATATTGTACTGAAGATGACTTCGGGGAAAGAACTTACTCTTACTGATGTACTTCATGTACCAGATGTCCGCAAGAATCTGGTCTCTGGTTCAGTCTTGAGTAAGAAAGGCTTTAGACTTGTGTTTGAGTCTGATAAGTTTATACTCACAAAGAATGGTGTATATGTAGGTAAGGGGTATATGACCAATGGTCTGTTTAAAATAAATGTAATGACCATTGCCCCTAAGATTATCAATAAAATTGATTCTTCTGTTTATATGACTGAGTCACCTTTTATTTGGCATGGTAGATTAGGACATGCTAATTATTATACTTTACAAAGATTAATAAATTTGAATATGTTGCCTAATTTCAATATAAACTTTGAAAATAAATGTGAAATATGTGTTGAATCAAAAATGACTAAGCTTCCATTTCACTCTATAGAACGTAGTACTGAACCTTTAGAATTAATTCATACAGATGTATGTGATTTAAAATCTATTCAAACTAGAGGTGGAAAGAAGTACTTTATTACGTTTATAGATGATTGTACTAGATATTGTTATGTATATCTATTTAGAACAAAAGATGAGGCAATTGAAATATTTATACAATATAAAAATGAAGTTGAAAATCAACTTAGCAAAAAGATAAAAATGTTAAGAAGTGATAGAGGTGGTGAATATGAGTCACCATTTGCACAAATTTGTCGAGAACATGGTATTATACATCAAACAACTGCTCCTTACACTCCTCAGCAAAATGGAATTGCTGAGCGTAAGAACAGAACTTTAAAAGAAATGATGAATGCCATGTTAATAAGTTCTGGTTTATCCCAGAACATGTGGGGGGAAGCTCTGCTTTCTGCCAATTATATTCTCAACAAAATACCCCAAAAGAAACTTGAGAAAACACCTTATGAATTATGGACAGGTCGAGCACCTAGTTATAAATTCTTAAGAGTGTGGGGGTGTCTAGCTAAGGTTGCAATTCCTACTCCGAAAAGGACTAAAATTGGACCTAAAGCTATTGATTGTATATTCATTAGATATGCGCATAATAGCAGTGCTTATCGTTTCTTTGTCTTTAACTCTGATCATCTAGAAATACATAAGTACTCTATATTGAATCTAGGAATGTAGTATTTTTTGAAAATATGTTTCCTAGTAAAGAATATAATCCAAGTTCCTCTAAAAGGACTTGTGATGATATAATAAGAGAAACAGAGTCTGATTCTGGAAATAAAACCAATGAGGATGAATGTAGACGGAGCAAAAGGGCCAGGATTAATAAATCGTTTGGTCTGAATTTTCTAACATATATATTAGAAAAAGAACCTCAAACTTATAAAGAGGCTATGTCTACTCCTGAAGCTCCTTTTTGGAAAGAAGCTGTAAATAGTGAAATTGAATCAATTATTCAAAATCACACCTGGGAACTTGTGGATCTTCCTTCAGGAAGTAAACCATTAGGATATAAATGGATCTTTAAAAGAAAGATAAAACCTGATGGGTCTATAGATAAATACAAAGCTAGACTTGTAATAAAAGGCTATAGACAAAAGGAAGGTATTGACTATTTTGATACATATTCACCTGTAACAAGAATAACATCCATAAGATTAATAATTGCTTTTGCTGCATTATATAATCTTGAGCTTCATCAAATGGATGTAAAAACAGCATTTTTAAATGGTGAATTAGATGAAGAAATCTACATGGAACAACCTGAAGGGTTTGTAGTTTCAGGTAAAGAAAAGAAGGTGTGTAGACTTGTTAAGTCTCTTTATGGACTTAAACAAGAACCTAAACAATGGCATGAGAAATTTGACCAAGTTATGTTGTCAAATGGATTTCGCTATAATGAATGCGATAAATGTGTATATGTAAAAGGGGATATGCACAACTATGTCATTGTATGTTTATATGTGGATGACATGATTATCACCGGTAGCACAGTGGCTCTAATTAAAGAAGTAAAAATCATGTTAACATGGAAATTTGATATGAAAGACTTACGTATTGCAGATATTATTCTTGGTATTAAAATCACCAAGATATCTGATGGATATACCTTATCCCAGTCACATTATATCGAGAAGATACTCGGAAAATTTGACAAGGAAAATACTGATATAGCTAAGACACCTGTAGATATGAGTCTACATCTTACAAAGAATATAGGTGCTAGTATATCACAGTTAGAATATTCTCAGATCATTGGCAGTCTTATGTATTTAATGAACTGCACAAGACCTGATATAGAATACTCAGTAAGCAAACTGAGTAGGTTTACGAGTAATCCAGGGGAGAACCACTGGAAAGCAATAGTTAGAGTACTCAAATATTTGAGGTACACTACTAACTATGGGTTGCACTATACAAGATATCCAGCAGTGATTGAAGGATACACTGATGCTAACTGGATTACCGATTCAAAAGATATCAAATCCATAAGTGGATATATCTTTACTATTGGAGGAGCAACCATCTCTTGGAAATCTTCTAAACAAACATGTATAGCCAGATCCACTATGGAATCTGAATTTATAGCTTTAGATAAAGCTGGAGAAGAAGCAGAATGGTTTCGAAACTTTTTAGAAGATATTCCAATGTGGCCTAAACCTGTGTCAGCAATATGCATCCATTGCGATAATCAATCAGCAATTGGAAGGGCACAAAATGTATTATATAATGGAAAGTCACGACATATACGTCGTAGGCATGAAACTGTAAGACAACTGCTTACAAACGGAATAATATCTCTTGATTATATAAAATCAAAAGATAATATTGCAGATCCATTAACAAAAGGCTTGACTAGAGATCAAGTATATAAGTTGTCGAGGGGAATGGGATTACAGCCTACTAAAGAGTAACTCCATAATGGTAACCCAACCTAGCTGACTGGAGATCCCAAGATCTAGGTTCAAAGGGACAACCGAATTGTGGGGGAACTCAAAAGAATCACTGAGGAAAATATTTCCTATCTCATTTCTATGGTAAAATAGTGATTACCTGCAATGTGTTAGGATAAACTAAGTTTTTAATGATCCTTATATCTTAGAAATCTAAGTGGAGTATGGCAGGATACTCTTGATAAGGGATCACCTATGTGAGTGAGAAGGGGCCGCTTCTATGAGAATGAGAAATGCTAAGTTCTTTAAGAGCACTCACAGAATTACCAGGTTGTCCAAGGCCAAAATGGACACAACATAGAATCTGATAAAGTTGAAAGAAGTCGTGTGAATATTATTGTCTTAGTTTACATCAAAAGCTGAACAGTTCAAAAATATCGTGTTCACTGGTTAGCAAGTAAACTCGATAATATTTCACTAGGGAAGGTTCAAAGCCAAAAGCCACCTCTCCCGATGCGGTAACTTTCTATTACACTCTCTGGTTATTTGCATTAGAGTTTAAGCCATTTCATTCATTTGGGGGATTGTTGAATTCATTCACTAATTTGAACCTTAAATTGAGCCAATTCACTAGTTCAAATTAAATGAATTAAGTGAATTGAAATTGGCTTCAAAAGTTGAGTACATAGCAAAGGAACAAAAAGGGAAGATGAAAAGATAGTCCCACATGGGATAGGGGAATGTAAGGATGTGAGTTTAAATATGATAGCTTGCTCCTTTACTTTGCTTATGTAAGAAGAGGAAAACCATGAGCACCACGGGTGGTGCTACGCACCGGGCGAATGGGCGTTTAGGGCGCATTGGGCGCTTTAGAGGCGCACTTTGCACTTCGATTTTACTTTTGCTTTAGAGCCTTTGATTTTTGGTGCTATTGGATTCGGGTTGCCTCTATTGGGTTCAGAACTGAATGAATTCGACCTGCACCCGCCCCACCAGTCCAGAGTCGTTGAAGTCCAACGGTCGGCGGTCCAACAGTCACCGGCCGCCGTCAACGGTTGCCGTTAAACGGTCACAACTGTTGAAACGGCCAACTGTTGCGACTGTTGAAATCTCAACCGTTGCGACTGTTGAAAATCTATAAATAGGGTCTGGGTCAGTGTTTCAAACTACACGTTTTTTTTTTCTTTTCTGCCTCTTCTTCTGCAGACAGAAGTTCCTGAATTTCTGTCTACAGAAGAACTCTGTTCATCAATTCAATAAGTCCAGTCCTGCATAACATAAACCAGAGAGAACCTTTATCAGATTCGCCAGAGCAGAGGGATTGCGGCTTCCTTCCCTCTGCAGATCGATCGTTGTATCCTGGGAGATCGACGTCCAAGAAATCCAGAAGCAAACAGTGGATGATGAATCGATTTTAAGGAGATAGTGTCCAACACTAGCCTCGATTTTCATCCAATCTACTTCCAGTCTTCTTCCAGTTTTCCTGCAAGCTTCTGAACCAGGTTTTTCATAATCCAGTTTCTTATTTTTCTGATTTTGATAGTATACTAGATAAAGAAGAACAATTTGATGATTTTTTCTTTAAACAGTCTTCTTCTACTTCAAAACTGGAAATATATATAGACATAAACCTAATTACAGATAACAGTATCAATTTTGTGTATCTGCCCTCTTGTGCTAATCTAAAACATATCTGTATGCTTCAATCTGCAACCACAAAATTAGTAACCTCCACTTTAAATATACTGTCATAATATATTAGAAGAATTAAAAATACCAACAGTTTTAAATATTTTTTCTAAAAAAAATGAGGTAAATTTCTTCCCAAACACAAAAAAAAACATATAATGTTTTTTTCTTCGTATTTTTAATAAGGATCTTTTATATAATTTTTCTAAAAAAGGGAACTGCATACATATCTTCTCAAACAAAAATCAACATTTCTTTTTTTATCATAGTTAAGAATTTATAGACATTCAAATTCTAAAATCCATAATTTAAAGGATTATATAATATATTCTAGTTATCAAAATTTTTTTATTTAATTACAGAATAGCCAGCATGACATCAGCACAGAACAAAATATGTCTAAAATTATACTTGGAATATCGAAAGCTTTCTTTTCAAAATAAATCAACAAATACTTTTCCCTAAATAAATTGGAGTAATGATTTATAAGCATATAGCTCGAGTTTATCTACCTGCTCCTAAATTTATTTTTGGAGCACCCGAAGCCATCTAAAAAAAAAATTAGCAAATATTTTTTCCTGAATTTGATTGGAATAATAATATATAAAGCATACAGTTCGAGCGGGCCAAAATTTATCAACCAAGTTCTTGAAAATCCGGATAGGCCCAATTTAAAGTTTCTCGTTGGCCCAAACTGTGGAGTTCCAAAGCAGCACACCAGTTTTCCAAGAGAGCTTACTAGGACAGTCCGTACCGTTTTTAAGTGGGCTCACTAGGGAAAATGGTATGCTCCTTTAGAAACTACCCCCAAAACGTCACGCTGGGACGGCACCGGATTATGTCACGGCAAAGCTTCTTCTTCTCTGAAAACCCTATCTAAAACCCTCACTCTCTCTCTCTCTCTCTCTGTGTGTGTCTTTGTGAATTCAATCGAACAGCTTCACTCTCCTTTCGATACTCCCCAAGCTCAAGAAATATTCAAATGAAACCCTAACGCCTTTCTCTCTCTTTCTCTCTCTAGAGATGGAAACTCTTCACTCGCCTTTCCTCTCCTCTCCCTCGCTCCCCTTCACGCCCCATTCTCTCTACTCCTCCCCATCCCGCCTCCCCTCGCCCTTCTCCGTCCGAAGCCGATCCTCCCGCCGCCGGCGAATTGTCGCCGCCCATTCTCCACAACCAAAACCCCTCCGTGTTCCCCCCAAACCCCATTCCGCCTCCAAAATCCTAACCCTAACCCTCGCCCGAAACTCCCTCTCCGTCCTCGTCTTCTCCATCTCAATCGCGTTCTTGTCCATCCCGTCCCCCATATTCCATGCCATTGCGGCCCCCGCGGCCGCTGCAGCCACCGTGGCCGAGGCGAAACCAAGATCGAGATCAAAGATAAAAGAGCACCAGTTCTCGAAATATACGAAGAGGTTGCTTGAGGTGGTGGGGGTTCTATTGGAGAGGGTCCAGGAGGTGAGGGCTGGAAAAGGGGAGATGAAGGCAGTTAGGGCGGCATTGAAGGAGGTGAAGATGAAGAAGAGGGAGATTCAAGGGGAGGTTCTGGAGGTGCTGAATGCAGAGCTGAGGGAGTTGAGGAAGGAGAAGACGGAGCTTGTGAGAAGGTCCGGGGAGGTTTTGGATTCCGCATTGGCAGCAAAGAAGGAGAGGGATAGGGTTTTGAAGGAACGAGGAGGAAGCGAGGAGGTGAAGAAGGAGGTGGAGAGGTTGGAGAGCGTGAAGGAGGAGGTGAAGAAGGAAGGAGGAGGAAGCGAGGAGGTGAAGAAGGAGGTGGAGAGGTTGGAGAGCGTGATCGGGGATGCAGAGAGGGAGTACAGTGGGTTGTGGGAGAAGGTTGGGGAGCTTGAGGATAAGATACTAAGGAAGGAGACACTGACGTACAGTGTAGTGATTCGGGAGCTTGGGTTTATTGAGAGGGAGAGCGAGCTTTTGGTCGAGAGGTTCAGTGCACAATTAAGTCGGGGTAGAACTGAACGGTATTTGCTGTTGCATTTGTTTGTGGCCTCTGTACATCCATTCATAATGACACTATATGTGTATATTGATGCCTTATGCCCAGTAACAACTTCATAGAAATCATAATTATGTAGAGAAACTTTGAATAGATTAAAAAAAATGAAGAAATAGTGAAATTGGAAAGATTGGTGGATAAATTGGCCATTAAAAGTAATATGGCGAGTAACGGGAAAGGTTTGGAGAATTAAGCATGATATATAAAAAACCATGACTTTGATGTATATGAGTACAATTTGGGAGAATGCTTTTATGGAGGGGCAGAGCAAGCATTTGGCGTCAAAGGTTTAGTACAACCTAATGCAGGGCAGAGTTGTATGAAAATATACAAATTTATTCTTATTTATAGCATTTTTTCCCCTTTCAAATTCCATATACATGTAGCTATGTACTTATTCTAGGCACTTTGATACTGTGTAGAGTAATATATGTTAATTTAGTTAGCCTTGCTAGTGCTGATATATGCAGCAAGATGCATATTATTATAGTGTCATTGTGAAAGGGTGGAGAAAAGTGAAATCGGTTGATCGGCGGATCAAATTGTCACTTGTCAGTGCTCAATACCCTGATTTGTGGGTGGTTGGTGGGTTCAAAATTATTTTTTTAAAAAAGATTCTGGCTTGACTAGAGTGATACTGAATATTCTTTTGTTCAGGGGCTAGGAGGTTTAGTTAGCAGTTGAGACAAAGAATTATGACTAAAATTTTCTGATCATTTTATATTATGTTTACATACTCTGTCATGCATGCTCACAAACGTGCACATGCCGATGAAGATTAACAAACATCAATTGCATGTTGAGCTGGGCAATAATGATCTATAATGTAGAATTTTGGCATACCTTATAATCAAGAGGTCAAGTCCATGTTCAAATACTTGAAATGGTTTCATTTCATACCCTTGGTGTTTAAAAAACAGCCTAGATAGCCAGCTAGGCAGAGGCGCCTCCAGCTGCGTAAATCAGGCCGAGATGGCCTGCCCCCAGCCAAAAGTAAAGGGAAAAATAGACTTTGCTCATTGCTATGGCATCCACAGGCTTCCTATTGCTCTTGCTAGACACTACCGGCCTCCCCGCCACCTCTGCAGCCACCAGCCTTCCGCTGCTTTTATAACTTTTTCGCTATCTCATGTTACCTCCTCCAAGTCAAGGGGGGTTAGGGTCGAACTCTAACCCTGTTTATAAGCAAAGAGGGACGAGTTTCGACCTTCTTCGTCTAAGTTAAACCCCATGGGTTTTGAAACTCACATGCTTCGCTTATAAAAAGCATTAGGCTTCACTCGTAACCTCTCTCAACTAGAAGGAGGAGGAGGGAGGTTGTGGTGGACTGTGAAGCCGGCATGGGGGAGTTGTAGAGGCGGCAGGGATGACGTTGGTATCTGACGGGTGCAGTGGGAGGCTGACGAGACCGATGAGTATATTTAGAATTTTTTATACTTTTCAACTCTCTCTCCCTCTCTCCCTCTTTATCTTATTTTCTTTAAGCTAGGTGGAGCCTAGGCAGCTGTGAATAGCTGCCAATTAGGAGCTAGGCATCAACTTGTGGCCGCACCCTACTTAACGCTTTCGGTAACACTAAATACACCTATTTCTTTTGTATAGGAACACTGCTACACCCGATTAGCTTGTTATCAACAAGTCTTTCTGTAGCATTGGTTCCATTAAATGGGGGATCTAACTAAGTTGAGCTCTGAAGAGCGCAAAGATCAGGCTAACAATGTTGTAAAAAAAAATGTTTAAATGGCACTTTGTGCATGTGGATAAATGTATGCTCTCTCAGATTGTATAGGTTTGGGTTATCATATGCACTACAATATTCAGTCATTCCACATAATTAGGTCCATGCCGATTATGTGCTTACATTGACAAGTTATATGGATTTTTTCTTATCAAAACTGTATGTAAATTGAACCAATCCAAAACTCAATAAATCGAAATTCCAGACCTTGATCCTATTCCAAGTCTTTCTCCCCTTTTCTTCTAGGTGAGTTATAAAGTGGTGATACCAATGTTTAAAATAGCGATAATGGTAACAGAACATTGTTACCTTTTGCCTCTGTTAGGTTACATCACATACAACATAACACATCATGTAGATTACTTAACATTCTATTTATTTAATAAAAATAAATATAAAATTATATATAATAATTTTTATAAATTGGAAAAATGTAAAAATTCTAAAAGAAGAATATAAAAATATTCTATAACATGTAAACCTTTTCTAAGTTTCTAACAAATTTCGTAATATTTTCACAACTATCTTCATAAACTATATTAAATTCGCAACTGCAATTTTAGCCATCACCAAACAAGAAAATATAATTTTTTAGTTATTTTAGGCTAGAACTTCTATTTTATAATGCTCAAGTTATTTTACTTATGATATTTCATCTTAGTTCGGCTGAAGTTCAATTGGATCAATGTCAAGTAACAATGCAATCAGAGAGGAATTACAATAAGTAAATAAATAAGCAATCACAAATCAAATAAGCAATCGACAAGCAATCAAGTAAAAAAATTACTGTAATTAGTTAACAATCAAAGTAAATAATTAGTAGCAATATGAAAATTACTCATAAACAAAAGTAAATAACATAGCATATTAGCAGAGTATGCGTTTCATAACGTGTTATTTTCATAATTGGGTGACATAATTTTTTTCTTCATTTTTTCTTAGTTCTGGAAGAACTTCTCTATTTTAATTTTCAATAAGAGATTGTTTGCTCAATCTCCTTCTTAATTATTGCTTGAAGTTTGCTGTCACTCAAGACTCGACAAAACAATACAAGAACACTTGCACTTTGTATCTAAATTATATTTTTAGATATAAATTTTATCATAATTTTCTATGTTTTAATTAGTTGAGTATTTTCAACACATTAAATAAATAAATATATGTTTAAATCTTTGTATAAAAAACTCATTTTAGTGAATTCTTCATAATCTATTTATGCAGTGTATTAACCTTTTATACAATACGCATTGTACCACCTAACGCATAGTAAAGATGTGTTTTGCAACATCCCTAGCAAAACTTAGCAATAATAATCCGTAGAAGGGCATATATTCCTAATTCAACTGCAATAAAATCTTATCTCCTTAAAATTTACAAAATTTACAAGTCAAATAGTCGAGAGAACTAATCAAGGTTTCTTCATGTCAAAGGCAAATAAAATAAACTGAATTCTATCTTTGACTTGCTTTTGGTTCCCTCAAAAGAGCCATGTCCTATGTTCAAGAATTAAAATACACCACTTTCATGAATTTGGTCTCTTGAATAAGGTTTTAAATATCAACATATACCTGTAGATATTGAGTGTATCGTATTGGTATATCCAAGATGATACAAAGCCCATTTATAGATAATGGTATGGCCATATTGTCGATGTTTTACTTAATAATGTTGAAACGTTATGTCTGATAATGTTTGAAAATGCACTATACAGTTATTGCCTTATTGGTTTCGAGGGTGGTAGCTAACGCCTAATTTTGCCTAGGTGCCTGCTTAGGCCCACTTGAGCCCATCCAGACGGCATATGAACCTACTTAATTGAAGCATCTAGAAGGTCATTTCGCTTGAGTGGCCGCTTAGGAGACCACCTAGACTTTTTTTAATTCTAATGTCCAATATTAATGATTTTCGATACCATAAAATAAACTGTCAACTGATATTGATACAAATTTTGAGATTTTAGAACTTGTTTGAATATTGGTCCAAGAGATGAGGGAAGCATTTTCCTCAACCGTGGAACTTGTTATATGCATTAAGATGCATCGAAAATATTGAGTAGATACATATCATACAATGATTCTTGGTTCTTATTGTTTAAAGGATTAACGAAGAAACGTAAGCCATCTTCTAGGAATGCAGAACTAGATTTAAATTGAATGTGCATAAGAAATATATTCACAATGTCCTACTTTCACTCATTAATGGATCAATAGAGCAATAAATTTTTTTACCCAAATTAACAAAGGAGCTATCTTTCTTACAATCTTTCGCAAATTCACAGTCCAGAAGAATGGGCCATTCTTTCCCGGATTCATGGTTCAAAAGGTCTAGTGGCTTAGCCACTCTAGATGTCGGTTTGTTTGAAGAATTGAATTCCATTAATTTGTTTATTGAAGGAATTAAAATTCGTGATTTGTGATTCCAATTAGCTATGTTTGTTTGATATATTGAAATCACTGAATTGTAACTTTTGCGTTTTTCTTGAATGAACTTTTATTCATGTTTGGTTGGATATAATTGTCCTCCTAACTGTACCTCGTGTGTTTACTTATTATGGATATGTCATAACGCCCTTCGGTATAAGGTGAAGTTACCTTCCAAATAATAAATAAGGGTAATGAATGAATATTTGGAAAAAGAAATTAAAAAAACTTTATTGTTCAAAGAGAAAACAACATATATATTTTTATTATTTGTAAAATATAAAATTTGAACCAAATTAAATTATGTCATCATCTAGCAATTTAGCAGGGTTGTAATAGTGTAGAGCAAGACACCACTGAGACGGGTTTAGTGGTAAAGGGTGGTATTCAGTTAGGAGAGGGGTCCTCTGTTCAGGTTCAAGGAAGAAAGTAGCGAGAAATGAATGAAATATTTGAAGTTATGGAACAAATAAGAGCCTACATGATCCTTTAAGACCACATAATAATCAAAGGTAGACTTTATGAATTGGTTATTTGGAATTCATTCGTTTATAAGAGTGACATTCACTTGTTGTAAGGACGAATCGTAGTTCATCGGCTCGTAATAGAAAAGTTGAGACTTCAGCTCTCTATAGAAATATAATTCCTAAATTTTACGCCATCTTATAGTGAGCTTGGACCAAATTCAAGAATCTGAGGCCAGAAAATTTTAATTTGAGTGCTTCCTTAACCTAGTCTTACAACACTTTTTAGTAATCTGAACTAAATAGGGAACAACATAAAATGAGAATAAAACAAAGTAAGGTTGAGGTGTGGTTGAGTAGGGTTGCTAATTGCATGTGACGTGGAGGGAAAATTTAGGAAAGCGAAAAGCGGAGCGAAGTGGGTGATTACTTTAGTAGGTTTTATCCTGTTGGGCCACATCTTACCCATTTTTGCTCAAGCAACATACCTTGGGGATTTATAAGTGCTTTTTGTATCAATCCTTTTTTACAACATGCAAAAAAAAAAAAAAAAATCTTGCTGTATTGCTACTTTAATTGGTGTTTGGGGCTTTTTTGAGTCTTTTTACTACAATGCTTGAAGGTAACAAGTTTAGGGCATATGCTTTCAACCAACATTAAGGGAGTATTTCCTCCCCTATTCAGGGAGTGGTGAATGGGTGTTATTCACATTATTCCTTTAAATGACTTTCAATATATGGATTATGATATTGATACAAAAGATCAAAAGACATTTCAACTCATTTTCTGACATACTATAGAACCAAAGTCGACCAAGTCTCTCAAATTTCACTAGTGAACTACCAAGATGTTGATCCAATTCATTCTTTCACGAGAAGTCAACTGAACTGAACTAAGACAAGATGAATTTTGAGTGAATATATAGACAATTGGGCCATTGTCATTGCCTTGATGGTATTTGCCTGAGTGAGACAAAAACAATAAACCTTTTGGTATAAGAATTTGAAGTGGCTGATACTGGTGCATTTTATTAAATACATTGCATCACCATCAAATATGTGGGATTAATCTTGTGGGAATTCAATAAGTTTAAGAAGTTCTTGAAATACATTTTATCCTTCACGCTTCATGGGTTGGGAACAAAATGTGCAGCCTGTTTACTTCAAAATTTAGATGCACTTGCATTAGTCTATCAATATGAGAAGAGCGTATATTATATTATTTACCTTCCCACGTTTTGACTACCTTCGATATTACACATTGAATTGTTGGATCTCTTGCATCTCAATATGAATCGCAGGGCTAAAGTCCTTTTTTTTTTTTTCTGAGTTCTCTCTTTTCCCCTTCATAGTATTAGAACCTCATTCTATTGAAACAATGAAACTTGATATGGAGAAGGTCAAATCATCAACTTGGAAGCCAGAGTGTATTTGATACTGGCCTAATTTAGGTAGGGGCATGGAATTGAAGGGGAGTAGAGGTGGATATTGTAGTAGACATGTGTAGTCTAGTAAAGGGAGCATGGTTGAAGTAAAGGCCAAGTAGTCCTGTGAAGGGAGGGAGGGGTCTATCTGAGTGGTCTTGTGGAGGAGGGAGGAAGGTGCATGAAGTAGTCTTGTAACTTGCCAGAAGAAGATAGGGAGAAACATCAGTTTCCTGTTGAAACAATTTGGACAACATGGATTTTGTTGTCAGAGATGAGGACAAAACGTGACAGCATGCTAATTCTAACTATTTGGGTGGTACAATTATACAACTATTTTGTGCCAGGTTATGGCCTATGCTCACAATTTTTTTTGTCAATGCCATGGTTTTTTTTTGGTTGGGGGGGGGGGGATCTTGTGGTGTACTCTGTACAGAAAGCATAAAGCTTAGAGTGCATTTATTCGAGTTAAAGGAGGAGGGTGGTATGAAGCAGTCCTGTGAGAAAAAGATGGGAGAGGGATGCAAATAGCCAGTTGTCCTCTGTTAAGAAGACATATTTGTTGATAGAGATGCAAATCAAAGTATACATATGGCTAATTGGCTCTACAACTATAGCTAAGGATATTGTATTTATGGACATTGATGACTAGAATGTGAATAACTACCCAAAACTAATACTGCAAGGGTAAATTCCTTTTATTGGTTTACGTTGATAGTTTGGAAAATGCATCTATCTTGAAAATAAAGTGTTTGTTAATTGAAACAATAGAAAAGTATTACCATTATATACTCGGGAAGATGCCACTATTATTTCTGGAAGCAGTTTAATGAGTTGCAGGAGAAAGTTGGGAGACTGAAATGATTTTGACTCATGGTGTTGATATTAGAGAGTTGTATGTGAGTGAGCTCTGTGGATAAATTTAGTTTTCAATCAAGGCATTTTTCTATTTTGTTTCTTAGATAATTAGAGTTTTGTACAAGCAGTCTTCATTTTTCCAGTTTAGCTATTTGGGTTCTATTATTCAGAATGATGGAGAGATTGATAATGATATTAAGCATAGGATACAAGCTAGCTTGTTGAAATTGAGGAGGGCAACGGAAGTTTTATGCGACCGTAGTATTCCGTTAAGACTGAAGGAAAATTTTTATAGGACTGCTATTAGACCAGTTTTGTTATATGGCATAGAATGTTGGGTTATAAAGAAACGTCATTCACAGAAGATAAGTGTAGCAGAGATGCGCATGCTCCGCTGAATATGCGACAATATTAGGAGAGATAAAGTTAGAAATGAAGATATTCGTGCTAAAGTAGGGTAGCTTCCATCGATGAGAAGATGCGAGAAAACCGATTACGATGGTTTGGTCATGTGCAACGTAGGTTTACAAATGCACCAGTTCGACGAGAGGAGTTTATCAATGTAGGACAACTTAAAATAATGAAGGGATGACCGAAATAAATATGGATAGAGATGATACGAAATATATGGATTCTAGAGGTTTAACTGAAGAGATATTAATTGATAGAAATGAATGGAGAAGGACTATCAAAGTGATCGATTCGGCGTGATTCTTTTTTGGTTCATGTAGCCTACCCCAAATACTTGGGATGAAAGGCTTAGTTGTTGTTGTTGTTGTACAAGCAGTCTTCATTTTTCAGAAATATTGGCTCCAAAATTTTCTTGTGTAATGAGGAAGGAGGAGAATTAATTGGATTTCTATGTTGCCTCCAAGCTTTTCTTGTATATATGGAAGGATGAGTATTAGCTAGATTTCTGTGTGGAGAACTTGCTGGGGAGCTTTTGGTACGTATTGGAACACCACTGATTTACCATAAGAAATGGCAGGTTCAGAAACTTATTTGGTGATTTGATTAAACTCAGAAACATATTACTATTGTATTTCTGTTGATTCTATTATATAAAGTAAGATTGAGATTTGGGTAGGAAACAGATGGGAATCGCCTGTGCTAATCTGATGTCATTAGTAGCTTCTGGGATGTTGGGCCTCTGGGCGAGGTCTGATTTTACAGCTGTTTCTGGGATGGGCCTGGCTGCCAGGGAGAGTTTCATATTGGGTTATTAGGATTTGATTATCAATATTAACATCTTAGATTATATGTTTTTTGATATGTGAAGTTAACCATATTTGAAGTTTTCTTCTGGTTAAAAGAATATATCTTAACGGTTTCAGAAGTAGCCCTTTCAAGTATTTACATCTTTAGTTCGTATTTTCGACGCCATTCCAAACCTCTATCAGTGCTACAATTCATGAAAAATTAATACTTTCCTTCCAAACCTTGATGCCGATACTTATCTTTTTGCTTGGTATATGCTTTTGCATAACTTTATTGTTTTCTATATTGTTGCAGTAGGCAAACAAGCTCTTCCAGTCTCTCTAGATGTGATCTTCAGAAGGAACTAGAAAGAGCCCAGAAAGAATATTGGGAGCAGATGCTATTACCAAAAGTTTTAGAAGCAGAAGATACTGAAATATTTTCTGATACTAGTACTCAATCTTTCACTGACAATATAAGGAAAGTGCTTAAAGAGTCGGAACAGATGCAAATCAATTTGGAAGCAGACATAAGACAAAAACTAAAGAAGTTTGGAGATGAAAATCTTTTTCTTGTTAACACACCAACAGAAGAAGTTCTGAAGGGCTTTCCAGAAGTTGAGTTGAAGTGGATGTTTGGACCAAAAGAAGTTGTTGTTCCTAAAGCTGTCAGTCTCCATTTATTTCATGGATGGAAGAAGTGGCGTGAAGAAGCTAAAGCGAACTTGAAGAGAGATCTGCTTGAGAATACAGAGCATGGGAGACAGTATATGACCCAAAGACAGGTACACTTTTTCATTTTTTGACCATTATCTCAAGGCATATGCAATATTTTGATGACTCATAATATTATGTTTGACAGGTCAGGAATAAACATTTGCGTAGTGATGTGCATCATATAGTTTTTCACGTCAGTTTTGTCATTACTTAATTTTATCCTTTGACCAGCCCTGACAAATGGGAATGTTCTTTTTGTTATTTTATTATGGTGAATTTGAACTGAATCTTTTTTATTCCTGGGCTGTCTGTGATTTCCCTGGGCTCTTTTGCTTTCTGCAGATATATATGTATTGTCCCTTCTCTTTTTGTACACTGTTATATACACATGAGATGGGGAACAGATTAAGAAGGGCAAGCCTGCAGGAAAATTAAATATCAACATTTGTGGACTATACTAATGAGAGACAATAAATATTTAAAATTTGTAACAAAGTATGATTAAATTACTTACATATTGAAAACAGGCATGAAATGAGCAAACATTCAATTAGTTTATTTCTTGGAACCAAATAATCAGAAACTAGCAGAAGATGACTTGATGTAGTCTTATACTAACTAACTAATTGTTTTTACGCTGAAATCTGCAAAAAAAAAAAATAAAATCAAAAGTCAATGCTTGATTGTGTAGAATATGGTTCGAAAGCCTTTGATGATCAGTACTAGTATGAAAGAAATAATAAGCAACTTTTGTTATTAGTTTGATCCAAAACAAGCAGTTAAGATGAATACTCCTAGTACTAAAGAAATAATTAATACTTTTGTATATTAGATTATTCCAGAACAAGCAAGTTAAGGTTAAAATTTGGAACATTTCACCAAAATAATTCTCAAAGAGTTGAAGGAAACTATCTTTTCTTTTCACATTGGTTCGGAATCCATCTTCATAATAACATGACATACTCGGGATTTTGCCAATGGCTAACTTGTGTGTGCACTCTACGTTATCAGGAATGCACTCTAGTTTTGAAGGAAAACTTCCCGAATTGGAAACATTTATTTTTTGTTGAAGTTCCAAGCCAATATTTACCTCTATGGGATATCTTTCGTCTCAATTTAGTTGAAAAACTAACTTCAGGAGCATGGACTTACTTAATAGGCAGGGAGCATGAAAAGAAGTGTTGATATTAGCTTTGCAGTACTACTAAACCAGAAATTGCAATCAGGATGTAAAGAAAAGTATTGTAAAGTTGGGTTTGCAGGTCTCAATTGGTCACCCTGTAGCTGGTGCAGTTACATCAAGTTTGTTTCTCTTGCATTTTGTTGGTATGCATCCGTAAGTTGTTTCATATAACTATGTTTGGTTGGTTACTCATTTTTATGGTATTGGGCCTTTTGCAAGTCTGTATTTGATGTGCTTTCCTTCAAGAATTCCTGTTAGCTTTTACGACTACGTGGCATGTTTCGTTTTAGACATACTGTGTAGGCTTCAAAAGACTGTATTTTGTGATTTATTTTGTGTATGGTTTCTGCAGGAGCGTGTCCTTGTGGATCGGGAGAGAATGATGACTAAAACGTGGTACAATGATGATAGAAGTAGATGGGAAATGGATCCAGTGGCAGTTCCTTATGCTGTTTCAAAGAAACTAGTAGAAAGTGCTCGTATTAGACATGACTGGGCTGTCATGTATATTGCACTTAAGGGGGATGATAGAGAATATTATGTTGATATCAAGGTTAACATTAATCACGTTTTTTTATGTTGGTTATAAGTAAGGTGCATGTGTGACGCCACATGTGATTTTTTGCATTAGGTTCAAAATAAGGGTATTGGTATATATTCCTACATAGAACAAGAAATTGAATATTGTAATTAAATATTACAAAAGCAAAAGTATTTAGATAATTTATATATAAATGTTATTTTTAATAAGTAAATAATAATTAAATTATGGTTTCTAAAATGGCCAAGCTAGTTATGCAAACAGATCAGTTCGAAAGCTAAAATAAAGATTAGAAAATGCTGAAGATGAAAAATACTTGGGTCCAGCTATGTAAAGGGATCAGTTCGAAAACTATGATAATGATTTTTATCAAATTTTCTTGAAAAATAATTAGATAGTTTGACTTTTCTTGCATGGTCAAAATATTTTCCATAGTGAAATAAATAAAGGAGGGTTTGTTAGAAAGGATAATTAGATGGTTTGATTTTTTCTTTAAAAAAATTGAAAGTTGAGATAGTTTTTTTGCAGAAACAAATATTTTTTTCTTAAAAAAAATATTTAGACAGTTTGATTTTTCTTTAATAAAATCAATGGCCAAGGTGTTTCCCATAGGGAAACAATGAAGTGAGGTTTATCGGCAAGAACAATTAGATGGTTAATTTATCTTTAAAAATATCGTTGGCGGAGATATTATCCATAGGACAACAAGTAAAGGGGAGTTTTATGAGCAAGGATAATTAGACAATTTGTTTGTTTTTTAATTAACGGTCGCAATGATTTATGGAGGGAAAAAAAATGAGAGCATTTTTCTTAGAAAGTTTTTAGAAAATAATTAGAAAATTCAATTTTTACTTAACAAATCAACACTGTGATGTTTTCTGTAGGGAAATAAATTAAGTGGAATTTATGTGGACATTTAGACAGTTTGATTTTTCTTTTAAAAATTTATGTTTGAGGTGAAGATAGGTATCAAATAGAAAGGAGGAAACAAGTCTCCATACTATTTGCTTTTGTGAGTAGTAATAGTATTTTTATATGATAATGATATCAATTGATTTTGTCTTAGGTCTTGTTGTGTATTATTTAGCGTCCACTTGTTTTTATAAGCTTTTACAATGCAGGAATTTGATTTTCTTTTTGAAGACTTTGGAGGATTTGATGGACTCTATATGAAAATGCTAGCATCTGGCGTTCCAACTATAGTTCAATTAATGTGGATCCCATTATCTGATTTAGATATTCGACAACAATTTCTCTTGATGGCAAGTCTCTGTCGTGAGTGTGTACTTGGATTATGGAACTCATCAGTTGTTACTTATGTGAGAGAACGAGCTCTCTCCAAGATAAAAAATACCACAGATGATATAATGGTTGTGATTATTTTTCCACTTTTGGAGCTGATCATTCCGAAGCCGGTAGGGAAATGAAACTTCGAAATCTTTTTAATTATTTCAGAAAGCAGTTTCTGATTTCTAGTGCAAAAGTTGGTAAGTGTCAATTTAACTGTGCATTTACCTTATGTCAGGTAAGGATGAGCCTAGGAATGGCATGGCCTGAGGAAGCATATCAAGCTGTAGGTTCCACATGGTACTTGAAATGGCAGTCAGAGGCAGAAATAAATTATAAAGCTAGAAAACGGGATAACATCCAGTGGTACTTATGGTTTCTCATACGAACCGTTATATATGGTTTTGTTTTATTTAATGTGCTTCGCTATTTGAAGCGGAGGATACCTAGGCTCCTTGGTTATGGGCCGTTACGCAGAGATCCTAACCTAAGGAAGTTACGGAGAGTGGTATAGTTTTGCTATTTGTCACCTCTCTATTATCATCTCAGTGAAAAGATCTTACTATGACACATCATTCACGATTATTTTGTCAGAAAGTTTCACCCCATACTTTTGGATTTAATTGACTTTACAGTTTAAATATGCTTTGTTGCATGTCTATATCATTAGCTGGTTTTTTGACCTTTCCAAGTGTAGATTTCTGTCTCTAGGAGTGGTAGAAAATGATAAATCTTTAACCTGTATCATATGAATTTAAACCACGAAGAATAATATTGTATTTTATTTTTTCGGGTGTGGCGTCAAGAGTCTCTTTGGTGTTTAGGAGTCTGTATGTTTGGTTGCTATTTGATAGGAAAATACCAGATTAGCCAAAATTTTCTATCTATAAAACAGTGGATTATAGAATCATTTTTTATGAAAATAAATCTTAAATTCAAAATTTGAGCTGTTGGCTATAAAGCTTGTATACCATACTTTATAAAGTTGAACATAACCGCCACATAATCACACTGTTGTGTTAGACACTGAAGAAGCCATCTCTTGCATTTCCATAACCTTGCAATGTGGCACAATTGAGACACGACCATCACCACATAATAGAAGATCTGATCTGTAACTAAAAAACTCTATTATTTGGGAAAATGGACTCTCAAACATTCATGAGCTTACTGCTTAGTATGGAACTACCTCAATTTGAGGATGGGTGTCTATGCCCATAACAATTTATTCTTTCCGAGGTTGGCAAACAAATTGCATTCTACATGGAGTCTTCATGCTAATTTTTTTTTCTCCAACTAATGGATAGTATAAGTTTAGTTCCATACTATGATTCACTAGAGTTGCAATAACAACAAAGACATGCCAACAACAGAGCTGTTATCCTAAATCTTTGAAACCGGCTACGTGAATCCTTTTTCTGCATTCGCTTTTGTAAGGGCACCTTCTTCGTGATGTTCTTCATCATATCTTTTTGTTATTACCTCTTATTCATTTAGATGTACTCTTTCTATGTTACTCCATCAACTAAAACTTCGGAACTTCTAAATTCTGATTGTTGCGCACATTGGTCTTCTAGTACTTGCCCAAACTATCAACTGATTCTTCCTCATTTTGTCCTCAAACTTGGGGCTACCTATACCATGTTATGGATGCGTTATTTCTTATCTTATCTATTAGTATATTACCAATTTTCCATTTCAACGTTATTTGGTTGATAGTCATCTTTTAAACATGTTTTTTAATTGCTGTGATACTTTGACGATGAAGCCTGGGCAGCTATTCTACATAAAATTTTCCATTGAAATGCATGGGTACCCTAATTTCATCCTTAAGTTTGGCAACCAAGGAGCCTTGGCCAGGTTTGACCTAGGGCTCGGAATCGGACTTGGTAGATCCGGGTAGATCCCAAGTCGTGCAGCCTAGGAAAAGCCCATGGGTATTTCCTTGGAATTTAATAACTATAAAAAATAAAAAGTAAAAAAAAATCAGAAATACTATAGAAAAATCATGCCAACACTTATGAAAAATTTTACTAAAAAATAATATTATTTTCCATAAAATTGATCTTCACAATATTTCAACTTGAAGGAAGGAAATTATTACATCACAATGGTATGAGTACATTCCAATTAGATTGGCACTATCCATTGTGTAACTATTTCCTTGCAAAAATAGAGTTAAGAAAAATATATAATTTTCTGATTACTCTTTATCTAAGTTCTAATTTGCTTCTTCAATATTTTTAGGCCTTGTTGTATCTTGTCAACTACCCACCAATTCCTAAGGCATGTCACCGCCTCTACTATGGTCAGATTTAGAGGGGTTCTATTACCGTTGATCATGCATCCTCATTTGCTAAAGCACTCTTTGAAGCTATATTAGACACTTACACTGTTAGTAAATTATGAGTCATAATAGAGACAACAAGATATATAGTCGATCCATGTGTCTGCCACCATAATTATATTGTAATCATCCTCACTATCCGTACATTGTACTAAAGAAGAAGAGTTATATTGGTCAAGTTCAAGAACTTCTCTTGACGATGACGTTTTGTCTTTTTCACCTAACTTATTAACCAAGAAATTTTTAGAAAAGCCTCTATTTTTCTTGGGCTAGATGTTGCTAGTTGCTACAGATGGAGCTTGCCCTCTAGAACCATATTTACTATTGTCACGCCCCGCTCCCGATATACGGTATACAAGCACGTGTAACAGGTACCGGCAACATATTCAGTTTGAATATGCTAAAACCTCAATAAATTTGCTACAATAATACTCAGTAATTACGATAGAAAAATTCAACAAAAGTTCGACTTTTCATTTAATGAAATGAAGTTTAGATACATTTGAAACAAAATATAATAAAATTAAACAAAAGGAAGAAGGGAATCTCTAATCCGTTATGGAGTTTCAATATGATGCTTAAACTACACCAGATCCTGCGTCAGTTTTGGCGTGTCCATCGGTAAATCTGGGCATGCACACCCAGGTCGTCAGATTGCGACCAAAATAAAAATGCAGAAAGAATATGAAATATAGTACTTATATCCAGACATAATAATAACACAAGTTTTAGAAAATATAGAATGAGATGTCTGTAATAATGATATCAATTGACTTAGGTTATTTTAATGTCATTTTAGTAAAGTCAATTCTATAACAGGGGTATTTTTGTCTAAGATGTCATGTAATTGGAAAAGCTAACTGATGGGATACCACTGTTTCGATTGTTTCCTGTACAGACCCAGGAAATGGTCACAGGATTGTCCGGTGCTGAGTCGGACCTGCCGTCAGGCAAACAGGAATTATAATCAGGTATGATCCAGCAAATCATCACGCACCCATGGTGTGCGAAATATTCAGTTGTACAACTTAACAAGTTTACAGTCGAAACAGAGTATATTTCCATCATTCAGTTTCTCCCCCAACCCAGTGTCATTTAAATATAGTACATGCATGTCTAAATTCTGGTTTTCATAACTTGTATATTGAATTTCGGGTACAATATTTCAATTAGATTTTGTTAATTTGTTAACCACATAATTTATAGAATCCGTTTTATATTTTATTCAATAAATCACAATTGGTTATATCAAGGATTTACTGATTTGAGATATCATACAGATATCGGCCAGGCCAGTGTATGAATGCTGGGAGGTTTTCCGTGCATTGCACGTTTCTTAATTAGAGAACCAGCATACAAAACTTTTCTAGACACCGATATAGAATGATATCACAAACAGTATGTTTCCACGATTATAGCTTTTTTCATGATTTATTAAAAACTTAACTACAGGCTGTAATTTAACAAGTAATCATTTAATTTCTAACATCATAAAGAAATAACAGATATGTCAATGATTGCACTTGTAATAACACATTTAGTTTCTTCAAATTAAATTCTAACAATATAAAGAAATAGTATTTGTAATCACAAATTTAGATGATATAATTGAAGTAATATTTCTATAAGAAAAATTAGCATGTTTAGTGAGTCCAAAAAGAACTCACCTGGATTTTGTTTTCCGATGTCGCTCAATGGAGTAATCTACACATTAAAAATATTCTAAGAATATTAAAACCATATTAATATTAATTAGATGATTTTTAGGGAATTTTCTAATATTTATAACATGCTCAAAAATTGATTTTAGTATTAAGCTGGTATGAAATTAGGAAATAGGTTTGGCTCCATTTTATTGGGCTTATAAGAAGATGAATGCTATTTTTAGGTTATTAGGATTATTGAATAGTAAATGAGCTAATCTATGATTTATATTTTAACCAAAAGAAAAAGAAAGATAATATCTAATCTCTTGTCAAAAGGTGAGAATCTAAAATGTGGAAAGAGATGGAAGGAGATGCTCTTCTCCGGTGAAGTGGTAGCGGCTCTAGCGGCGGCTCCTGCAGTGGTTTTGAAGGTGGCTCCAGTGAGATGAGAATATTAGAGGATGCTTTTTAGAATGAGTGGAATGTGTTTTGAGTTAGGGGTTTATATAGGATTGGATTTAGGAGTTACAGAATGTGAAGGGTTTAGAGAGTTATAGAATCTAAAAGGTTTGAGGAATTATAAAATTAAATTGGAGATTTAATGTAGATAATTTATGGAGAAGATGAAATGATGGGAGTTAGAGAAATGAATAAGTAATGAGTTGAGAATATGAAAGGTTTTAATTTAATTTAGAGATTTTAATTTTAGAGTTAAGGATAGGAGTTTAGAAGGTGAAAGGTTTGGGAGGTTTTAAGAGTTGAAAGGATTGAGAGTTACAAAAGATGAAAAGTTTTAGTTAATTAAAAACTTTAATTTTGAGAATTAAATATGGAGTTTCATAGTTTAAATAATGAAGAAGACGAGGAGTTTGGAGTTGGAGAAGATGAAAGGTTTAGGAGGTTAAAGAAAATGAAAAGTGTAAGAGTTAAAGAAAAAAAAAATGAAATGTTATATTTATTATTTGTTTATTTTTTTAAAATTATTTTTAGCTATAAAAGATGAAGGGTTATTACAACTATTATATGCTTCAAACAATTAATTAAAATAAAACTTAATACCCATAAAATGTTTGCCAACTTCTTGATTGCCTATACATACTAATCTAAATAATCTTTAAATGTCGTGCATGTTTTGTGATGTTGCTTGAAATTTTATGTTGGTTTCTTCAATCCCATACAGAGTTACCTAGCCATAGTTGAAACTTCTCTTATTGCTTTGGCACTGAACATTATTTTTGTAATTCAAAATTTAAATATGCCGAAAGTGACCAATTTAGTGATCATCTTCAATTACAAAGTCAAGCTTATAGAATGATTTATCTTTTAATTTTGAAGGACTTGCAAAATTCATGCATTTTGTTTCTTTCTTTCGTACGTATTTCTCATCTAAGTCAGTATCTTATTCTGAATTTGCATCAAGTTTATGCTTTAGTTGGTCTGCATCAAGTTTATGGTTGTACAGACATGAATCTTGCGTGATATGAAAATTTGAATACCAAACTTCGTCTTTAATTTTTTTTTTTTTGGGTTACATGATATTTATCTACTCAATTGAAAAAACTTTCTTTGCTGGAGTTTGGAGGTTTTGAGAAACTAAATTTGCCCATTTTGTTGTGTTTACAGAAGGAATATTTTCAATTCAAGATAAATAGAAGGATCCGACGGAAAAAGGAAGGCATTGATCCAATAAGGTCTGCTTTCGATCAGATGAAGGTGTGAATGTAATTGATAACTACTATGTGGCATTTCTTGTGTAGTGGGTGATGGATGATCTCTATATTCTATTTGCAATGCTCATGATTGATTTATGCAGAGGGTAAAGAATCCGCCTATACGATTGGATGATTTTGCTAGTGTTGATTCCATGCGAGACGAAATAAATGACATAGTGACATGTTTACAGAATCCAACTGCTTTTAAGGAAAAAGGAGCTCGTGCACCTCGGGTATGATAAATCAAAATCTTGTAGTACTTGGTTGATTTACAGTTTGCTGATTTATAGTTTTGTGAATTCTATAGCATGTACATTTGCATGATTCTACAAGTTTTATTATTGTACTTAGATCTTCCTACATGGCATTTAACTTGTATTTAAAGTCTATAATCCCGTAAAATTTTTCCTAACCAAAGCACACATAATCTTTATGTGATCATTGAACTGCAAATTGGAACATGGGAGACTGCATGACATATGCTGCTGAATCATTTTGAATAATTTCTGTACTGCACATAAAAGTTTGTGTTGATATGACACGTGATTATTCTATTATATTGTTTTGAACAATTTTTCATAGATCGTTAAAAGATTGCTTGGTGATTCCCTCCAAGATGTATGTTACCAGAGGAGGAATAATTATAGAAATTTGAGGGATCAATTAAGCAAAGTAGGTGTGTGGAATGTCTTCCATCTAGGGTTGACCCACACAATACAGCTATGGAAGCACCGAAATGGACTTTATGGTCCTCACTGAGAAATATACCATGTGCAGGTTTTACACTTTAATTTCCTATTTCTGGAGACTCAAGCCCTGTCTCTCCACTGTTGCATAGCCTGCATTTGATCAGATTGTTTTTGTGACTGTTTGTGTTTGATGGTCTTTTCTTCTCTAAACATTGTCTAAAGTGTCTAGTTTTTGGAGGTTACAAGTTTTAATTGAGAAGAAGATCCAACCTTGACCTGTTCTCTCTCCTGTCACCGCTGTACGCTCTACCTCTCTACGTGATGCCCATCTCTCTCCCTCTCATGTTATTCTGTCTATCAGTTTAATTCTGATTTACTATTTCATTAGAACTCTGATATTGTTTTCCCCACAAACTCCTACTTGTATCACAAGGACCTGCTTAGTTTTGTGCTGGTGCACAAGCCTTGAAGACACTGCCGAAGTCATGCATTCCTTTGTAACTATAATCTCCCAAACACCTATTCTTCTCGAGTAGACTTTTGGTTTACAAATTTTGATAAATGTCAATGTAGTAAATACTCTAACTAGAAGCGGGCTGGGGCCTAATTGTCTGGGTTCCACCTATGCAACAGGAATTTCTCCCTTTCTAAAATTAGAAAAAAAAAATCATAGAAAATTTAGATTTTTTAAAAGAAAATCAATATACTAAAGTGAAAATTATTTTCCCTCTTCTTTGTTCTCCTTCTCCCCTTCTACCCTTCTTTTTCATCACCTTTATATTTGTTTAATTGCCTCTTATGATTATCTGCCTCTTATCTATTTTCTTCTCTCCTTCTCATATCTAGCAGCCGAGGGTGGCAGCAGCGGCGGCAGGGGATGGGTCATTAGCCTTTTGACAAAGCATTAAATAACACAGTTAAACAATACTCTTATCCATCTCTCATATTTATTTATACATTCCTTGATTTAGTAGTAGTGTTAGAGATACCATAATTGAGTTTCGTAATAATATCAATCTGTCACTTTATTTCTTCCGGAGCCTGAAGTAAAGAAAGAAAGGTCTTTGGTTGTTGTCAACCTTCAATCGCCAATCTCTTACTTTGAACAAATATTTCCCCTGTTTTTACCTCCTTTCATTTTTTTACTCCTTTTATACTTTCTTTCTTCTTCTTTCCATGTCCGGATACAGTTTTTCTTCCATCTTTCATTGTTTCCTTTCTAGTTTGTTTCCTACTTTATTTCGTTTCTGTTCAGCTTACTCTCCATATTTCTCTCTGATTCTTGCTCTCTTTCTCACCTTCTTGTTCTTTGCTTTTTCTTACTCTTCTTCTTCAGTCTGTTCTTCTTAACTTCTTTTCTTTTCTTTTGTTTTTTTTATCCTCTATTTCTTCTTTCTTTTCTTTAATTTTGTCATCCAGTTTTCTTCTTTGTCCTCTCTATTTTTCCTCTTCTTCTCTCAATTCTTGAGACGAGTGATTTTGAGATGAAATACTAACAGTAAGTTCATGAGCTTCCGTTGAGAACTGAAAGAAGATTTCAAATCTAAGATTAGCTCACAGCCTTACACATAGCTTGTTTTCCAGGTGTGAGGCAGTGTTGAACAAAAACTCTCAACAAGCATAAATGTTTACTCTTCCTAAAAAGGAGGTGATCTAGCTGCACCTATGGATCCAATATTTTGCATATATGAAAACCTTTCAAGTGTCAATAGCTGCCTAATCAGTTGGCCTGCATAGTCCCTTCACTTAAAACAGCTGCTTTTAACACCAAGCTGAGCCTGTAGACTCTCAGATCATTTACGGCTCTATTTCCTTGCGCCTAGTGCTAGTTGTATTCTACAATTCTTCTCTGTACTATAAAGATTGGGTTAGTGTAGGGACCACTTACATAGAGAGCTAAAAAGATAACTTGATGACTTACTAATGGCATTGCAAGAATCAAATTCACTTTGACTGATAGTTTCATGCTCTGATGTTTATGTTGACAATGCTTACTGTTTGGGGCAATATTTAAAGGACATTCTAAATAAACTGCCTTGAAATTTGTGTCACAATATTCCATAAATACTCCCAAAATCTAGTATTTTCTTGAATTACTACATAAATAAATTTAAGTACAAAACAACTTATTAAGGAAGCTAGGTCTTATGTCTACAAAATTGTTTACCTACTAGTTGAACGGTTTGAGAATATGGTACATCTGGTTCCGTGGATTTATCTCTGCTCTGGAGTTGAATGTAACTTCCTGAAGTAAATCTATCATCTTTTCCATGCTTGATTTTCATTACTCATTAGTGAACCGTTGAAATTTGCTTCTTAGTTGAACAAGGCTACCTATGAGGTGGTTTTTCCTACTTGTCAGCTTCTAGCACAAACATTAGGTGACTATGTGGGGACCTCACTGCCTTACAAGCTCAGCCTTCCAGGTTTTATGGCGAGCTGCTCTTATCCATGTTTCCTTGTCTGGTAGTACAAGTAGTTCTCAGCTGGTTGTAGAACTATGTCAATTGGTTTGCGAAGTCTTGTGTGCCATTGTTTTCCCCATTCTGATGGGAAAAAAGCTTATATATCGATGACTAGGTATCAACTAGAGCTACGAGTACGATTTTGTGTGGGATATATTATGAAGTCTGATTTTACAGATACTAAATTGATATTTCTCACTATCATCTTCTGAAATATATGCCAGCATATACAGAGGTTAGACATGAAGTTAATGGCAGTAATAAGTGAGTCCTCAATTCTTGCTTTTAGACATTGCTTAGAATTTCTTTGCTCTCTGCTACTGCTGTGTGTGCTGACCTTCATATAGTACTTCACTGCTGATAGATTCTCTTGACCTATTACAATTGCAAGGAGTTCTTGCTGTTGCTGAATTGTGAACTTTTTTATGACTGATACTGCAGGGAGTTCTTATTGTTGGTGAGAGAGGAACAGGGAAGACATCTCTTGCTTTGGCTATTGCTGCGGAAGCCAAAGTTCCTGTTGTTGAAGTCAGTTCTCAGCAACTAGAAGCTGGCCTTTGGGTTGGCCAAAGTGCATCTAATGTTAGGGAGCTATTTCAGACAGCAAGGGATTTGGTTATCTACTGAGCTCCTTGTTCTCATAGCTAGATAAATATTTCAGTTTTTCATTCGGGATATTGTTTATTTACTATTTAAATTTGTGCAAATGAAATCTAAAGAAGTAACATTTTAGTTGTGAGCCTGAAATTTGTCTTATAAACTCCCAATATTCATGTATGTATTTTCCCATAAAAATATTTCAAAATGCCAAAACTGGCATTAGTACGAGAATGCGATTATGCAGATTCATGCGGTGATGACCAAGGAATTGGGACAATGCATCATTTATAACTTGGATATGTTGTTAAATTCTTCAAGATTAACTAATAATAACTGGACTTTTTTTTGGGGCAATACATGCTTACAGCCTCAATACAAGCTTTCTCCAAACTATATTGTACTCATTTGATAGAAAGTATAACCTTTTAAAATTTCAGTAGCTGCAGTAAAAAATTCTTAATGCACTTCATCATAGTGAAACAAAATGTGGCATGAGTAAAATTATACTTCTTAAGTTTCATTTTTGTATTTTATCTACAATTTTTTGTGGTTGGTTAATGAGAACTTATTCAGAGTTCTGTAATTCAATTTTATAATGTGTGTTATTTTTGTAGGCACCAGTTATAATCTTTGTTGAGGATTTTGATATCTTTGCTGGTGTACGAGGCCAATTTATTCACACCAAGAAGCAAGATCATGAGGCATTTATCAATCAACTTCTTGTAGAGCTTGATGGGTAAAGATATGTTTTTCTTTCAATAGTTGTCTTCATATCAATTATAGTGCTGAAATACTTTTGAAACACAACCTAGTGATGCAAAATTCTATTGAATCTCCATGTTGATGTAGTGTTGTTCATTATAACACAATATAAAGCAAGATTGAGATTTGTGGTGGAGGGTTTTTAGAGGGTTTGGGGAAGAACAAATTAGAGTTTACAAAAAAAGATAAAATTCAGATTTGTGGTGGAGGGTTTTTAGAGGGTTTGGGGAAGAACAAATTAGAGTTTACAAAAAAGAATTTGGTTTTCCCATATAATTGGAATCAATATTGGGTATGGACACTAAATCTATTTATAAGTTAAAAACTCAATTGAAAAAAGTAATTTTATCGGTCGATATATCGGGGTGATATATTAATACTATATATTGGGCGATATTGCAAATATCGGCTTCTATGCACACAAAAAGATATGACCTTTTTTAACGTATCGTCTCGGTGGACCCTGAAATATGATATATTGGAGGATATAATGACTGCATCGTGGATATTTAAAACAATGACTTCAATAATCATTTTTCAGTGGTCCTCATACAAACTATCTCATGATATAAATAGATTAATAGTGCACAACATGTGCTAATGAAATAAATACAAATCAAAATCTTTAAAACAAGTTAAATAATCCTGGTCGGTTGATGTCTTGATTGATTTTCTTGGCTTTAAAGAATTCATTTTCGATGAGTGTAGTAATAAAAAGTGTCAAGTATATTTGAGTTGAGTCTCAATCTAGCCATGATTGTGGTGGTGGAACTGACGCTAATGGATCTCATTGACCTAAGGTGGGGGAGATGGAACTGCTTTCTTGTTGGTTGCATTTAATGGTAAATCTAGAAATACATGTATCGTTAAGAGTCGAAGTTGGGGCCATTAGAATTTGAAAATTTACCACATTGTGCGGACAACTTATTGTTAACGGAAGTAATTCTTCTTAAAACTTCATAAAATTAGGTCCATCAAGTGTGCAACTTGCTCATAGTTCATTGCGAAAATCTGTCAGGATAAGTCGTAATCATTAACTTCGTTAACTGTAATTTTTGCAAGATACTACGGTGTTATGTGTTGTAACAAATTTACTAGGTATAACTTTTAAAGTCATGGAAAGGAGGTGCAATAGTTTCCTAGGGAACATTCATTAGACATCTACTGGTACACTAGGATTGGTAGGAAACCAGCAAATCTCAGGAAGAAACTCCTAAGATTCTCTAGAGGAAGAAACAATAGAAGAATTGACAAACCACATAAAGAAACTCCAAGGCTCGCCAACTATCTCGTATCGAATATTGTTCCCTATCTTATGTGTGGCAAGTAAACACCTAACATCATATTAGAGCTGTATAATGCAGGAGCCTCTATTCTAGTATAGTATCACATTTATTTATTTAAAGCAAAAAAGCTCGACCAGTCTGTTGATCCTAACATTCCATTCGCTCTCATTAGTGCTTTGTCTGTAGTTTCTTAGAGAATTTTGTTGGCCCATTGCTGGTGAATGTTGCATGCTGGTAAGAAAGTTATCTAGTAGGACATATAGACATAACATATAGGATATTAAAAAACCAAAAGAAAAATTGATAGATCATGGTCGAAAGACATTTTCACTACCAAGCAAGCCCCCAAGCATAATCTATCTCTATAAAAAGCTGAATGAGAGAAGACAAAGCTCGCGATCTTGGCAACAGTCTTAGCTTTAGTTTAGGAAGTACGAACATGGATACAGATTCAGACATGGTCATGGGACACGGTATATATGAAAAAATGAGGATACGGACATGGTAAGGACACAAAGAAAATATAAATATAAGTATATATATTCTTCTACTATTAACATAATAATTTTACTAAAATATTCAAAAGGAAAGCATTGACAATGTATGGGTTTGTGCCTCTTAATTCCTTTGTGCAAGACAAATCTCGCCATCGGCCATATATTTGTCTCTCTCTGACCATCTTTAAGCAAAGAGATAAAAAAAAAAAAAGGTGATGATAGCGAGTGGTAGATCAACATAGGATGTGAATATAAAAAAAATTATTTTTTCAAGTACAAAAACCAAACAAGACTCGTTTCCACACGAAAATATTAAATATAACTTTATAACTAACTAGATATAGATAAATATTACCAATTTAGTAATGTTTATTTTTATTTTTCGAAATCATTTAAATCGTTTTCTTTTTAAGAAGGTAGAACACGACAAGGATACGATATTTTTTTCTTTATTTTATGAACAATCCACTTGGTGTGTCCGACACGGTTTTTGGTATGCCTATAGCGTGTTTGTATTGGACACGTGCCAGACACAAATACGAGATCCTCGGTTGTGTGTCCGTGCTTCTTAGGCTTCGATTCTACAGGGGGAAATAGAAATAGATTCTGAGGGTGCATTAGACTTCACTAATGCATCCCAAACATCAATAATACTCTTTTCATGAAGATGCATCTTATCAAGTATGGGTGTATTCGAATTCGCTACTGCATCCTCAACAACATTAGTAACCCTAAAAAATGCAGACATCCTTATCAATTCTCAAATCATCAGTTCATCAATATGGACCATATCGGTATATGGGTTCTTCGAGGAGGCAACAATAAACATAGTGTACATATCTCTCACACTTAGAATACTTGATCGAGGGATATTGATAAACATGGTGTTTTTATTTTTCACACTTTGAACATTGCTTCTTGGCTTTGAAAGTGGGTTTCCTACCTAAAGTTGCTCTAAAAGATGATTCTAACTCTAAAACATTAAGAAATGCCTCTTCGGTGGAATTCATAGTCTGTACATCCTTGTGTGCACGTGTTTCCCTGCTGCTACCTTAGTAATTCATGCATGTGTACACATGCACATATTTTAGCTATCTATAGGTACGCTATGTAGTACTTTTAGATATATGCAACACAGACATTTATCATGAACCCACACCTATATAAGATGTTGACACTTCTTCGATGCTCTTTGCATGCGTGTTGGATATTTCTTAGTTGTGTCCTCAACTTTATAACATATCTCTTAGACACACATTGTATGTTCCCTCTACACTTATTTGTTTACTTTACAAATTTGAAATATTTATTTACTTTCATTTTTGTATCAATGATTACTTTAGTGGGAAAGAGCCTTTCAAAATATTGAGTTGGATAAAAATTGTGATAGGTTTGGGTATTATTTCTATGTTAGCAATGAGTTAGATCCAGCTGTTCTATGGAGAGTCAGAAGGTGCATGCCTATTTTTTTGGTAGTCATATGTGAAGGTTGTATGCAATGTTTAAAATAACGATAACGTAACATTTTGCCTCTGTTAGGTTATGTCGCATATAGTGTAACACATAACGTAGGTTATGCAATTTTCTATTTATTTAATAAAAATAAATAAAATAATTTTTATAAATTGAAAAATAAAATTTTAATTTCTAAAAAAATATACAACCATTTTATAGTACATAATCTATTCTAATTTTATATTAAATTTTACAATAATTTTCATATTTTTCATAAATTGTATTAAGTCTGCAGCTTAATTATAGTCATCATCTAAACAAAAAAACAAGATTCCAATTTTTTATTTCATTTCAGTTATTATCATTATTGTAATTTATATTTTGTAATGTTCAATTTAATTTATTTGAAATTATTGATTTCAGTTCAGTTAAAAATTCAATAGAATCAATAAGGAAGATATTTCAGCAACAAAAGAGATACTACAACAAACAAATAAGGAAGCAATTGCAAATTAGTAAGTTAGTAATTCTACAACAATCAAACAAGTCAATAACTAATCAAGTATGAAAATTTAAGCAATTCGCTAATAATTAAAATAATAATAAACAACAATATAGAATTACTAAGAAAATAATTGTAAATAACGTAATATAACGTAATTTAACGTAACGTTATGTAATTTAACGCAAAAATAACATTAAAAAACGTACTGTTACAGTGCACTGAGTTATTTTCAGTTGTTACGTAGCGTTAAAGTTCTGTTAGGTTTCATAACGCAACATAACGGGTTTCATAACGCGTTATTTTCAACATTGGTTGTATGTTAATATACTATTAGAAATGTTTTATGTAAGTATGCACTCTCTTTATTACTTGTATATATTCTGGTGTCATACTGCTTGTCCCTGTGTCCTTTTAAGGAAGTGCTGTGCTCTGAGTCGTATCTATTTCTATTCTTAGCTAGAAAGCTATTCTAGTTTTCTTGATTAAGCATGACATTTGCCTGCCTTGTTAAGATTTGTTACCTTATGTCCAAGCAGTCAAAATCTATTATCTGACTATTCTTACGATCCAAAAAGTGAGAAATTTCCCCATAGTTCATGTAGGTTTATGTTTTTGATCTTTCAGCATTAAAACTTTAGTGAAGTGACTTCTTGTCAAAATTTGGTTAAAAAAGCTGTTTGTGAACACTGTGAACGCTAGGATATCTCCTTTTTCAATCTAAAATGTGTGCAACATGTTTTATCTTCTTCCATGTTTTTTTTTTTTCTAACCATGGTCTTGTATTTTTAATATGGCAAGGTAACTTCAAACAAGGATGATGCAAAAACTGGTTAAACACTAGTTTTAAGTAACATTTACAATAGATTAGAATCGGTATTGAAATTGGCCAATGATTTATAGTACCAAAAACAGAAATATGGGGTATCCGCAATATTTGAAATATTAGAAATATCAAACCGATATTATATCGTATATCCCATTTCAGTTACCTCAAAATCCTATATGATATTTGCAATATATGTTGGTATTGACTTATATTTAAAACCTTGATTTCAAGTAATTATTGAAGATGTATTAGAATGATCAGATTGCCAAAGGGAAAAGTATAGGCTGATATTTCAAGTTCATAATTATTAAAGATGTATTTGATTGATCACATTGCAAAAGGACTTTTTCATGCACAGTTGCTGTGACAACAGTTAGAGGGCTTAAGCTATGCCAAAGACACCCGTAAATGTTAGAGCTATTGCTGGCATTTTTCACTTGGTAACCTGCTTAAGTTGTAGTTCCTTCCATATAGGATTGGTGACCGCTAGCAGACTCCTCCTTAGGGTGAAGTTATGGTATTGCTTGATGCCCTACTCAATCCTTTTAAGTGTGAGAAGGTTGCATTATCTGTTATACATTTTGTCTCCAAGAATGAGAGTCACGACCTAAGTCCAGCATTTTAAATATCAAATATGGGTGACTATCGTTTGGCAAAATTCTTTATCGGATTCATATTTTGGGTATACGCAATATTTACTAAATATTGGATGTTATATTAGACTTCTTCTCGGGTTATAAATATACATGTCGTGCCTATATAAATAATATAACCTATTTAAAATAAGTTTGGATTATAATTTGTGTTGATCCTATAAATAACTTCCCATTTGTAGAATCTTCCCAAATATGTCAAGACATATGCCAACTAAATGTTCACTCTTCAAAACATAAATAAAGTTAACACATGGTTGCTGCTGTTCACTACTTTTAGTACTGCTTATCGATGTTGCATCTCCCAATTACTACTTCTGACGGAGGAATGGTTGATGAAAGCCGCATAGGAACAATCAAGCTGTACTTCTATCTCTTCCTAGTGTATATAGGTTGTCGGATTTATGAGCTAATAAGTTAGGTCTTTTTTTTCCTCTTTGGAAGAAGACCTGATATTACCCAATATCTTGCCATCTTGCCATTGAGTCAATATCGGCCTATTCTGATCCAAAACGAGAAGTGGTATAAAAATACTCCTGTTTTGGCTGGGGCTAAAAACACATTGAGATATCAGTAATATCAGACGATATTTAAAACACTACCTAAGTCAATAATGTTCTTGAATGCTTAAATATTTATTGTAGTACTTTTTTTGGGGAAGGTTGCAGAGAACCATTTATGTGGAAATGTCCTATTTGCAGGTTTGAAAACCAAGATGGGGTTGTGTTAATGGCTACCACTAGAAATCTGAAGCAAATTGATGAGGCTTTGCAAAGACCTGGCCGCATGGATAGGGTTTTGCATCTTCAACGACCAACACAATTGGAAAGGGAAAAAATATTACGCATTGCCGCAAAAGAAACTATGGATAATGAACTAAATGATTTTATAGATTGGAAACAGGTAACAATTTGTCAGTTTCTTTAAGTTGTGATTCTCTAGGAAATTATGAGCAATTACTTAATAGACTATTATGCCTTTTATTTGTTTTAGTCTCTTCTCCAATGTAATATAAATGTGGCAGTAGTGCTAGAGGTACAAATGAGGTGTGTCTCTTAAGGTGATTTAGGGGAAAGTCCTTTGATATGCTAGTAAAAAGCATTTGTCTTGTTGAGACATACACTACACGTATGACGCTAGTTGAAGCATCTGCAGTAGGCCTCATATCTTATTTCGCTATTGTGGTTGAGGTGAGCGCTACTGAGGTCAGTATTATCAAAATTTAAGGCATGAAAACGTAAAAGGCAGTGGTAGAGACTTCTCCACTTTATAAACTTTTAGGATTCTGTTCACACTCAGTGATATGACAATCAAATGAAAATTCCAATATGTTCAAATTGATCTACATTACTTTAGTTTTTGAAGCCCAAAAGTCAAACAAGTTTCAAGTTTCTATAGAAACATCTAGATCAAGTATGTGTAAAATGGTTGGCTGAATGTAGCATGTTGCGTAGATTTATGATTTGATGTATGACAGTTAATAATCCTATCATTTGTCATATCTAAACAGCTTAAAATCCATGGCACAATTTTTTTTCCTTCTGTTTTTAATGTTTTAACTGTAAATTTATTTAAATAAATGTTTGCTTTTGATCATATATTTGTTCTTGCTTTATGCATGCGGAAGAAAACTTAATATAACTTGATGTTTATGCCAATTCTAAACTATGTAGATCAAACTTGGTCAGTGTGGGGCTTCTATCTCTTTGAAATATGATTGTTTTTGAAGTGGATGAAAACACATACGTAATTGGAGAAAAAGATTCTTATCCTGTGATGGCCCAGTTGCTTTCAAACTGATGATAGGAACCATTCATCATTATTTACATATCAGCAGATTTATTTGTAAAATATCCTGGATATTTTGAGCCTTCCAATCCATAAATCATTTACAGTACAGATGCTATTAAGCCACCTTAAAAGTTACTTTAATTGGGATAACTTGATCGATGGTGGAAGGCTCCAAAGTCCAAACTATCCTGCACATAGGTTTGGTTGATATGGGGATTAAGATTGATGGTGTCGGTTGTTGAGTTGTCTAGCAGCTCGGGCTATCTCACCATAACAACTAATTTCACCCTCTTGTGGGTTCACATATTTGGGTCACACTAACATGTGTAATTGCACCCATTTAGCATAAATTTTCACCCTCTTTCATACATTCAAAATTAGATGATTTTATGTGATATTTATTACTGAAAATGTGCTTCTAGTTTTGGGTGATCTCTTCAACACTTGAATATAATCATATATTAACTATTAATCCATTATTAAACAACTTGAAGGGAATGTGTTTTATATGCTTGTAAAAAATCACTCTGAGGAAAAAATATATTTTCTGTAAACATATTTGTTAAGTTGGTCGCAATACTTCCAGTTTAGTTTATTAGAATTTTTCTTTAGAAATTAAATAATTAGTACTTACTCACAAATGTAAGTAAAACAATCTCATGTTATCTAAGTTCCAATTTTTCTAAGGGTTGCTGGCACATTTTGGAGTACCTAATATATAGACTTCTGACATCATCTATATCACCTCTCTCTTCAGTCACTTGAAATGATTTGGTGACTTCTCTTTCTATGAAAGAAGTGCATTAGAAAGAGTGATGTATGGAAGAGTGACATGGGGATATAGTGATTGTTCAGACAAAAGGTTAACAAGTGATCAAAATCTAGTTTTGGCTTCACTTTTTTTGGAACCTTTTCACAAGGTCTCTTTTAGAACGCCCCTCAGTATTTCTTTTCTGTGAATTTTTTGGGGCATGCAAAAACCAGAAATAAAGTAATTAAAAATTCACATGCATTGAGTAGGCATAGGTATCCGGTCAAAATACCGAGTTTGTTAATTTAGTGGTGTGAAATGTTTGTAACCTAATAAAAGTCGGGTGTAAGGATTTTTATATCTTTAGTTTATGATCAAATATTTGGGTCAACAATTTTTTTTCCAAGAAGTGTAGATCTAACTAAAAAGTTATTTCATTTGTCTATTTTGTCCCCATCTGATGTGTGGGCAAAAATGTTTAAAATATTTGGTTTTTTATTTTTAGACTTAGATCAACTTCAATGGAGTAGATCATGTAAATGGATGCCTTGTCATTGAATTCCAATGGGAAGTTCCCAAAGGATCCAAGACCTCAGGGAGGGACTTGTCTATTCTATTCATTCTTTGTATGCATCAGTCTCGTCATCACTCCATAAGCAATGCCATGTGGCAACTAATTGAAGAAATTGGGGTGTTTTGGAATTTGGAAGGTCGGTATGTTATCCTGCCTAAAAAGTAAAAAAAAAACTTCTCTATGTGCAGGAAATCTGGATGTTAAAAATTGGTCGGTTAATTAGTTGAATGGTCTTTTTCATGATTAAGTCTAATAAATCAGAGGCGCAAGTGTATTTAATTTCTATTTTTCATTGGTCCTGCTTGGATATGGGAGTTATGTGGAGTTAGCCCTTGTGCTCAAAAGGGAGGGCGGGTTTGCTTATGTGGTACAGCTTCACCTTGGAGGAATTTAAAACTAATCTCGATTTGACTCGTACACCTTCCTTATTCCTCACCAAAACTAGTGCAATTAACTGCTATCCGTTATCCAAGTGCTTGGGTTTCTGCTTTCTCCAATGCATTAGAATGTTAATTTTGTTACAAGTGCTTGTAATCTTCTTCTTTAGGTTGCTGAGAAGACAGCTTTGTTGAGGCCTATAGAGTTAAAGCTTGTCCCTGTGGCATTGGAAGGTAGTGCGTTCCGGAGCAAGTTCCTTGACACTGATGAACTTATGTCTTATTGCAGCTGGTTTGCGGTATGAACATTCACATAAACCTACTGATTTTTCTAATGCATGATCTTCCTTGCCACTAAATCTTGCTGATGTTTTATTTTTCATTGACATTAAATTTTATAAAGTCTGGATTTAGAACTTAGTATTCTTATAGTTCTTCAGGAAAGTTCAGGCCTATAATGGATTGATGATGTCTCTAGAGCCTAGAAACATGCAAACCATGCTTGTTAATGTTCTCATTTTGTATGCTAAAAGCAAATGTTATTCATTTAGGATCATAAAGTTTTACCTAGCTTGACATTCTCATTTATTGTATGTGTAAAGGCCACAAATTTATTTCGTGATTTTGCTCCTGCCGACAATCTTCTTATAGAATATATCATTAAGAAGCTACGTAATTACTCAGTTATTTGCGAACAAATCTGGATAGGCACGATCTTTCTCATTTGGTGTCCGTTAAGTAGGGGCTTAATTTTTCATTGCGCATTAAGGAAAATCCTAAACGACTGAGCCTATAATAAATAATTACTGCCATTGATTTGATACTACTAGCAGTAATAGATCTTGGAAACAAATTTTCAGATCCATTGGAACAGTGGGAGTAGCGGTGGTAGATGAATCATTCAAGGGGGAGGAAGCCATATCTAAAGAACATGAAGCTTTTATATTAGAGTGTGATACAAATTAACAAAGAGGTAATCTCAGCAGTATTAGCAATTTCATCTACTAATGAGTTAATTTGACCCTGGAAGGGATTGATTTGGACCTAAAATGGGTTAGAATTGACCAGCTAATGGTTGAATCAGCAGTAGAGTAGCAGTAAAAGAGGTTGTTTTTCATATAAAAGAACTCATCAAAAATAGCATCAATATTACCAGTAGCAGTAGTAAGCAAGGGACCTGATAACGAGTTGCATCATTGAGTCCAACGGGGAAGATTCTTGTAGTTGGCACTTGATAACGGAAATTCAGCAGGGAAGATCACCGCAGTTGATAGTCCACCTGAAAATAAATTAGGGTTGTTTTTTCAGCCTCGGCTGAGACTTTTTTGCTGTTATGGCAAGCAAGTGCTGCAGCAGCAACAGAGGAGCAGCGCACCAGGGATCAACAGCGCAACAACAATAATCAATAGCAATCAACATAGCAGCAAAGGCGGTCGCAGGAGATGGTGCGGTGGCGATTGCGGCAAGGGGAGAAGGAGAAGAGGGCAGCGGTTAGATTTTGTTGATGATCTCCGCTACCATGTTAGGGAATAGCAAGATTTTTTTGATTGATAGAGGGCAACTGTAAATATATAGGGTTGCAAGTGGATAGTAACTAAATCCACAATCTAAGCAACCTAACAAACTATCTTTCAAACTAACAAACTAATATTTACTATTCTCTAGCTTGTTTTCTTTTTTTATTTTTGGTTCCTTTGTCCATGTTTATCGAAAATAATTTTGTTATTGATTGTGTGATGTCCTTGTTATACTTCATTTTTAATTTCTTTGGCGGTTTCCTTCTATGATTGATTGAGGTGTTATTTCATATTTCATGCACTAAAATTCACTTGTTTTTGCACGAAAGTAGATGAGATGTTTTGCGTGGGTTTGTTTTTCATTTTTTTTTTTAATTTTCACTTACTATAATTTAGTTATTTAGGTTCTACAAATGGCTTACCTAGGTGATTTCCAGGATTAGAGAACTATGATTTTAGAGTTGTGCTCAGTTGGATCTTAGTGGAATTCTGGAAACTATCACTCAGAACAATTCTATTTGGTTTCATTTTAATCTATAGCCTTTTCATTCTTTTTGTTTACTTTTTTGTTTTCACTCTTCTTTGTTATTTCTACACTATGTGCCTATTCTAGAATTAAATCTGATACGTTCCTTTTCTTTTCTTATACTTCCATCTTTCTCGTTCTGCTGTGTGATTGCTTCATATTGAATTCATGTTGCCTTGTGTTTTTCTTAGTCATCAAATATTTACACTATCCTTTTCTTTAGAGAATAGGTCACCATTGTTGTTTGTTGTTTTCATGCTGTAGACCAGCTGATCAACACTAAACTTTCAATTATCTGATTCACGTGATGAGCGGAGATGGAAACACCTATGAGAGACAGAGAATGCTCACCACAGCACGTCGTAGACCAATAGATGCGCTAGATTTTTTGTACGAAAGAAGAGAAAAATAAAAGATGCACTAGATGGACTAGATGGCTAAGTCAAATGAATGCTGCTGGATAGCTTGTGTAGATTATTATTTGGGAGACGCTGATTGTCAGCTTGTATGTTGGATCTTATGCTAAATGAGTTGCTTTGAGGACAGGCATTGCATCATACTCTTCAAAATAACTTCACATATCTGCCCTTGTCAGTTATTTCTAAAATTTTGAGATATATTGATATGTAAGTTGAAAGGAGCTTTATGTGGTGGTCATGTTGATGTTATTTAGTTTATACTCAGTCTGAAAGTATCTGCTCCACTATGGCGCTAGCCTGTGGAGCCTATTAAATGTGAGAAAGGTAGCTGGACCTCCATTTTAATAGCTGCAATTATGTGGTTTAGATTGTCTGAAGAGATACTTGTGGATCCCTATTTTCTGGGAGATAATGTAGCTTCTTCATGTTTTTTTTTTTCATCTCTTATTTGGTTTTCATGATTCATATTTTGAAGAGAATCAGATCTCATGTTTTAACCCTTAGTTGCAGCAACATTTTTGGGATTCTAGGAAGCATGGTGAATTGTTTCCTTGGTAATGCTGTCTGATGGTTAGATTTTTTTGTTCAAACTTCAGTTGCTACATTTGTGTGAATTGAATTTTCTTAGGCATGATTAATGGTGGTAGTCATTCAATACAGCTATACTATAAAATTGGTAGTCTTTGCAAGGTGGATCTTTGAACGACTCTTCCATTGGCATGCTTTAAGTAGACTTAAAGTGAATTCGTGGTCCATTAAGTCTGGCCATTCAGATTGGAAAGTTAATTTTGTTGCCAAAAGTGATTGACAAGGACAAGGACCTATTGGTAAATTCATTTTGTCAATTGTGATGGTCTTGTTGTTCTAAGGTTTAATCGTTTGTTAAGTTCCGTACTCATGGTGGAAAGCTGCAAGTTGTTTGATCCGCCTTGAAGGCAATTTGTAGAGCTATGCTCCTATCTTTTAGCTACTTGTCCCAGCTTGGTCCGATATATGACTTTCAAAATTATAGATATATGTATATAGTTACAGTAGACATATTTCTATATGTCGGCTATGAGAGAAGCTATAGTTGTAGTAGATATTGGGACGTTCTTGTTTTTTTCCTTTCTCTTTTCTTTCATTCTTTCAACGAAGGCTTTAGTTTGCTATAATGATGGATGAACTTATTAGAGCTATTTAGGATGAGATACCTTGATGTATGCTATTTGCTAATGATATTATATTAGTCGATGAGACGAGAGCATGAATGAATGCCTAATTAGAGGTATGAAGGCAAATATTAGAATCTAGAGGTTTTAGATTGAGTATGTTCAAAACAAAGTATATTAGTGTAAATTTAGTAAGCGAACGAACTCTGTACTATAGTGCTGTGATACTAGATGAGCAAGAGATATAAGTGAGCAATTAGTTTAGGAATTTGTATTCTATTAATGGGGAGAATGAAAGTGATGTCAACCATAAGATCCAAGCTGGTTAGTTGAAGTGGAGTGCGACTGGAGTTTTATATGACTGTAAGATTCCGTTAAGGCTAAAGAGGAAATTTTATAGGACTGCTATTAGACCAGATTTATTATATGGTATGGAAATGCTGGACCAATATTGAAAATAACGCGTTATGAAACCCATTATGTTGCGAACCTAACAGAAAGTCAACATTACTTAACAATCGAAAATAACTCAATGCACCATAACAGTGCGTTTTTTATGTTATTTTACGTTACGTTACGTTAAATTACGTTATGTTACGTTATTTACAATAGTTTTTATATTGATTTAGATTATTTATTTTGATTGTTAGTGAATTGTTGTAATTTTTTTTCACTTGACGGCTTGTTGTAAACTTATTTGATTATTTGTGGGATTGTTAGCTTATACATTATTCTTGTAATAATTTCTTTCTAATTACTGATTTTTTTGTGTTATAACTCCTTTTCAATTACTAAAATTTCTTACTTGCTGATTAAATTAAATTCTCAGCTAATCTAAAATAAAAAATTAAAAATAACATAAATTGAGCATTAAAAATATAAATTACAATATTGATAATAATTGAAAATAAATTTGAGATCTTGTTTTCTTATTTAAATGATGACAGAAATTATGGGTGTAAATGTAATTTAATTTATGAAGATAAATATAAGAATTACTGTGAAATTTGTTAGAAATTTAGAATTAATACTGGGATATAATTTTTTTATATTTTCTTTTAGAATTTTTAATTTAATTTTCAATTTATAAATTTTATTTTATATAGTTTTATATTTATTTTTAATTAAATAAATAGAAAATCACGTAACCTACGTTATGCGTTACGCTTTATACTATATAACCTAATAAAGACAAAACGTTACGTTAACGTTATCGTTATTTTAAACATTGTGCTGGACTATAAAAAACGTTATTCACAGAAAATGAGTGTATCACAGATGCACATATTTTGTTGGACGTGTAACAATACTAGGATAGATAAAGTAAGAAATAAGGATATTCATGCTAAAACATGCATAGCCCCATCGAAGAAAAGATGCGAGAAAATTGCTTATGATGGTTTGCTCATTAACGACATAGGCCTACAAGTGCACTAGTTCGACAAGGGGAGTTTATCAACGTAGGACAAGTTAAAAAAGTAAAAGGAAGACCGAAGAAAATATGGATGGAGTTGAAATGAAAAAATATGGATGCTATAGGTTTAAATGATGGCATACTACTCGATAGGAATGAATGGAGAAGGATTATCCGATATTCGATGTAGCGTGATTTTCTTTTGGTTCATGTAGCCTACCCAAGTAGTTGGACTAAAAAGCTTAGTTGTTGTTGTTGAAGGACTTAGGATTCTAACACGGTTTTTAACCTGTGACCTACCATTTACCTAACCCGCTGTTTTACCTCTCATCCAGGCTTTACAGGAGAGATGAGAATGTCGAGATGGGCAAATGGTAGGTAGGAATGATAATGGACAAATCTAAAAGTCAACTCTTGATCTGTCATATTCAAAAAATTGAATTGAAAATAATTTTTTTATTTTCTAATTCAAATTTTGGAGTAGGGTGGGCCCTTGGACCTACCCATTCTCATCTCCTAGTGTTAGGGGTGTGAAAATTTTGTCAACTTGGTTTTTGCATTTTTGTTTAGGCAAACCAAATCAAACCTAAGTTGTAATCAGAACCAAACCCACAACAATGGTTCATTTTGATTTTATTTTGTTGATTGTGGGCCTTTAAAATTCTAGACCATTTTACCCTCTATGTTTCCACATTTTAGGTTGGCCCAATTTCTTAAAATACAAGGCCTTCTTTTGATTAACGAGAAAAGACAACAAGTTACATGTTTCAGTTTCAGTTTCAATTTATGATTGTAGATTAAATTGCTATAAGGATAGATACAACCTTCTATTTTTCTCATGAACCCATTTGAAATGATACAGACAAAGATTGTAACCTCAGCATATCAGACATGAGGGCTAGGCCCATGAAAAAATAATGATCTATTCTAAACTCCCTCCACCCCATATTATAAACAAAATCTCAAAGATAATACAAAAATCTCACCATAAATACCAATCAAATACCTAAATTTCTTCGGACTCAATTGAGAAAAGTTCCAACGATGTTTAAATACAAAAAAAAGAGGTATGTTTCCAATTTGATCTGTAGAGAGGTACACTGGAAGAGATAAGTGTCGGCCAGAGAGGGAGGGAGGTAGTTGCTATTATGTTCGAGTCAGGTCTTGAGGGAGGTGTTGTTAAGTTAAATACAAGTATCAATATTTCGTCAATTCTAGGGGAGGGAGTTGTTTATTTTTTTAAATGAATAAGTTCATTATAAGTTGGCGATTCTAACTGAACTAATCAAATCCAGCAGACTGGGTTTCATAGCAAAAGTGTAAAAAGTGGGGCATCTTGGTAGACAAATGACGTTTATTCTCTATTTTCATTTTATTTTGATATTGTTTTATGTTTACTGGATGGGAGGTGATACGAAAAGATAAGAATTCTATAGGCCTTTATAAAGACATATAAATGCTCACAAGAATGAGTGGACATGGTTGATCCATCTATTCGATCTGGCGTATTGTCTTTTTGGTTCATGTAGCCTATCCCAAATACTTGGAAGAAAAGGGTTAATTGTTGTTGTTGTATTTGTTTTACCTTTATATTCAAAGGAGAGAAGTCGTGTATTTGAAATAGCTCACTCAAAACATCTTCTAAAATATTGTGCAGTAAATTTTGGTTAAATAAGCCATTACAAGTGAATATTCAGCCGCTTGTTAGCTGTAGGGTACTGTTTTTGTTGAGTTGACTGCAGGTTTCAATAGTTTGGTCAGTTCATGTTAGGTTTCTTAGAAAACCAAAGAACTCGAAATTGACCAAAATGACTAACATATGTAACTGAACGAACCAGTTAAATTGGTTCTGTTCGAACCGTGTTCACCCCTAATGCCTGCAATACACTTATAGAGGAGGGAATTAATTGACCAACTCTAGTCGTGGATAAATTAAGACAAACTAATTGAGTTGGTTTGGGCATGTCCATGGGACCTAACTGAAGCAGCTCTTTGGAGTGACAGGATCATAATGATGGGCAAAACAGGGACTGGAGGTTGATAGTTAAAAAGGTATGCTAGTTGTTAATTTTACTTAAATGACCCATAACAGGAGATGAAAAGGATTTTTTCGCCATCCGAAAAAATGAGACAAAGGCTCATTCTTATTTTTGGTACCGTCTAACTGACCTTTTATAATTGTACTGTTCTCTTCTGCAGCCATAGTTTCATAATTGATATTTGTCCCTATCAATGTTATTACAAAATCGAAAGGTTTAGATGAAATGTTATTTCCATCTGTGAGCTATGTGCTACCAATTATAATTAGACACTAAACTTTTGCCCTTTTTGTTGCATAGTGATCATCCATGTCATATCTGATGATTCTTTATACCTTTGCTTTCTACCAAGTTATCAAATTGTCAGCTAAATGTCAACTACTAAACATTTTTAATGTTACTTGTTGCATATAAGCCACCATTTCTGCTTTGTTGATTCTTTATACTATTTGTTCCTGCCAAGTTATTATGTTAATTGTAATCATAATATTATTTCTTCAACTCATTCTCTTGTGGTTGCTTGAGCAGACATTGAGCAATTGCATTCCTAAATGGTTAAGAGGCACGAAACTCGTAAAGGGCATGAACAGATTTCTTGTGAATCATCTTGGTTTGGCATTGACAAAAGAAGATATGCAGTCAGTGGTTGATTTAATGGAACCCTATGGTCAGATAAGCAATGGGATCGAGCTTTTAAGCCCTCCTCTTGATGTATGTAACTACCATTGAGTTCAAATACCTTTTCCCATACCTAGTTAATGTAATTTAATTTTTCCTTCTTTGTTTATTGTTTTTTATATCATATTACTTGCTGATGATAATATAGAACATTGTAGTCCCCTGCACTACGCTAAAACTCAAAGGTGTAAGGTTTATTGTTTGCATTCTAACATGCTTTCCGCAGGTTGAGAGACCTTATAGGCCGATAAATGGGTTTTATGCAGCGGTATTCAATTTTTAAAAGAACGGCAATTAAATTCGTGTCTTGTTGGGACTTTAAATTGAGTTGTTTTGATACCATATTAAAGTTCCTTTCGTTGATCAAAACTTTGAAATTATGGTGAGGGTTGAGGTATTGTATAATATTCTAACATAGAACATGAAGCTGACAGACCACCTAAGGTCTAGCACTTATGGCTACTGTTCAGTTTACAATCACTGCGATGAACTGTTTTGGATTCTTGGACTTGAACTGTTTGCTTATGTCACTCTAGGCTTATTTTAATAACCAGTGAAATGGCTAATGCATGAATACTGACACATTGTTGAGGAAAAATAGAAGTACATCAAATCAAGTTTTAATCCTTAACACTGTTCAATTCTCAGTTCGGTTTACCCCCAGACACCTTATAATTTGTAACATTTTTCAGAAATATTTGAAATAGTATATTACAGAATATGAAGCAACTTGACTGGCCAAGTTACAAGCAGATTATTAGGGTTTAAAAAAAATTCTTTCATTTAATCATTTCAGGGTTGAACCGATCTGCCCAGCCATTGCAACTTTGTCTGTGAGTTATTGAGAAAGAGAGTCGTTTCCAAAATTAATTCAATCTAGTACTGGGGAGTCTGACAGGACCTTTACTTGGTAAGGCTTATATAATTTTTTTTGAGTGAAGATAGACCTCAATTCAACATTAATCAATTTACAGATGCTTATTACGGTCCTATAGAAGAATGTTATGATTTATAGGAAAAAAACTATTTCCTGGTAATCATTGCAATCTTATTAAGAACATGTATAATGAAGCAGTAGCTAAATGCTGAATGCCCTGTTGCTATAAACATATATTCATCTACAGACCTGATACCTATTTGTATTTGTTATCAGAGATATTAATAATCATGTGCAAGAAATTAATAATTGTGTGCAAGATAAAACGGTTAGTTGCATGTTGTCTCTTGATGCTATCGTCTTCCTAGTCGGACTAGAAAATACACTCTAAGTGAGATATGTAGGGATTAATGACATGTATAATGAAGCAGTAGCTAAATGCTGAACTTATGCATGCCCTGTTACTATAAACATATATTCATCTACATAACCTAATAACTCTTTATATTAGTTATCAGAGAGATTAATAATCATGTGCAAAAGATTAATAATTACGTGCAAGATAAAACATTTAGTTGCATGTTGTGTCATGATGTTGCCGTCTTCCTAATCACACTAGAAAATTCACTCTAAGTGATATATGTAGGGACAAGTTATATATATATATATATATATATATATATATATATATATATATATATAAGAAAACGGGAAATTCACCGGCGGTGAAGGGAGTTCCTTCACCGTCGCTTAGGTGGCCCAATAAAATTATTACACGTGATGCTACTCAAGGTAACAAATAAAGAACTCGCTTAACCACCCTTTGAGTGGCGCCACGTGTAATAATTTTATTGGATCACCTAAGCGGCGGTGAAGGAACTCCCTTTACCGCTGGTGAATTTTCCGTTTATATATATATATATATATATATATATATATATATATATATATATATATATATATAGCCGCCAGTTCATGTAAATTACGTGAGTCAGTGGTATAAAAATAATGTTCACATTATTATTTTTTCAAATTGATTTTAGGATCTTGATCTCTATCTCCTTAGCATTTTTAGGATCAAATTTCATGAGTTTTGTAGTATATTTGCTCTTTCATCAAGTGGATACAAAATGTTGTAATTACTGAAAGCCCTTAATTTTGTATCTAATTGATGAAGATCAAGTCAAAATTAAAACCGAAGAAATTGGGTGTGAGTGAACCCTAGGGGTTGAGATCATAATCCAAAAGAAAAATAAAAAAAATTATTAGAGATAGTAGAATAGAGTGCAGCTCAGGTAACTTATGTGAGTCGGTAGCTCATTCCATTATTCTTATGTGTATGTGTGTGTGTTTATATATATATATAATATTATATCCTATCTCTTGTGTCATAATTAATAGGAGGAAGATGAAATAGCAGAAATGTCGGGCAAGAATAATTTGTTGGAGTTCAAATTGATGGCCAGGAAATACTCAAATGGTGATTGTTTTTCTGGTTTTTGGATTGGTCATTTATTATAAAGCTGAGATTAAGGAGGTTGATCATGGATTTAAGCTAGGGTGACTAAATGAAGCACTCTATCAGAAGCACCATGTGTCTATTGAGTGCTCATAAGATTAAGGTGTTTTTCCCCCCTTTCTTACAGAAGCTGCATAATAAGATTTTGAGTTAGATTGTTGAAGGGTATCAATAAAAATGGTCATATAAGGATCATAATTAAATGAGTATGTTGAGGGATGACGGCAAATATGGAAACTTGGAATGAGAAATGAGTCACTTTTGGGAAATGACCTCCCTTTATGCTTCTTTAACATAGGGAGTGATTTTTACCTTGCACCTTTTTTGGCAATCTTCTAAAATATGTTTTCATTGCGTGTTCGGTATAGAACATAATGCATAAACAGATGATGTGGTGCTTAAACATATTACATGAAATTGTGTGGAAATTTATATTTACTATATATAAATACGATAATACTTGCATTTACATGTATTAAATGCTATACAATCTTGAAAATAAGATAAAAACATAAAAAATATATAGTGAACACTGAAACATCAAGATTACTACTACTTTTAAGAAATCAGAACTAGAATATTAAATTTTATAGCCTTCATATCATCTCAAGTAGACCATAAATAAGGATGAAATAACACTCATCTATACATACTTTGTAATTATTGTATATAGTTTATAAGTACCTATCCTTAAATGTTGTTCTAAAGTTTGGTCTTTGAGTTGTCAAAACCCACCTTTAGTTATTGCAACTAGAGTAATTGCCCAAACTAGTTATGTTTGCTTTTTCCAAAAATAGGTAAATAATCGATAATACTCTTAATTGGTTTTAAATTATTCTCAGTCTCAAGATAAACTGGAATTGGTTCAGGTTTAGGTTCAGGATCTGATACTAAGAAAAAAAAAAAAAATGCATAAACACCATTTAATAGGCCTATGCAGGTATATAATCTATGTAGGCCTGCTTTTGCAGCCTAACCGCACAATGAGGGCATATAGGCTGAAATCAGTGTTTTTTTGGACCGTATACGATTTGCAGCCGCATAAATAATCCATTTTCTAGAATACTGTTTTTGGGTGATAGACTGTTTTTTGGTGATAGACTGGTAACCGATATGGCTAAGACAGACCTTCCATTTGATAAACCTTAGATCCTTTTGTTTGTCGCATCTGTAGAGTGTTTGCTCTGATGAGAAAATCTCTGTATTATTTTTTTTTCTTATAAACCTGAATGATTATATATTACTGACACTTCGCTTGAAAATTTAACATGTTCGTATTCAATGCACTTGGTTTATCAGTCCTAGGGCTTTCTCTGACATACTTCTTAGGACAAGTTCTTAAATTATGGTTGTATAAATTATATTGCTTGTTTTGTTTGATTTTCTTATTACATCACATTGTTGATTGTTTCATAGTGGACCAGAGAGACAAAATTTCCACATGCTGTCTGGGCAGCTGGTCGCAGTCTTATCACTCTTCTTCTACCAAACTTCGATGTGGTTGATAATATATGGCTTGAGCCAACTGCTTGGGAGGTTTGTGATTACTGTTTTTACAGTTTTAATTTAAATTGTACTGTCTACTTATATATAAATTGTTATGGTGGAAGAATTTGCTTAGTCAATCAAGTATTTTGTGGCATCATTATTCATTCCATGTCTGTTTAATTTTGCCATATAAGCTGTATAAATGGCATATTATAACTTTAATTGTGATGATTGTCTATATTAGATGAAGGTACAAAGTTTCAGCAGGTTATTGTATTTCTCATTGCAACAAGTGCTGATATTTCCTGTAAATGCGGGATCCTCTGTTCATTGGACCTGTAGTAGCATGTTTATAGGTTTTTTTTTTTAAATATTTAAATTTGTACATACATTTCATTTAAGTTTCCTTTTGCATCTCGTTGTACTTTTTTTTGCTCCCTCTCCAACTGACGTCCCTTCATATGTTCTAATACTTGGATATGCACTTCTTACTCTTCAATCTGGGTCCTTTCAGGCTTCATTTCCTTATACTTGATATCATTTGATTTTGCATTCAATTGTAAATTTGTAACAGTTTTTTTGTTTGATTATCCCCTTTCATCACTCAGCTGAGAGACCTGCTGTTCATCTCATATCTGATCTTCACCGTCATGCGAAGAACCTTTCTTTTTTCCTGCCAAATCGTGACTGGCGTATAGAGCAGCAAGCTTTGGTCAAGGAGTCAAAAGGTTTAGGTTTCCTAGTGATCAAGTATTTGTCCGGGTACTAGGGTTATAAATGTCACCAGATAAGTTGACCCTTGTTGGTTGCATGTGAACCCAAAGTGGAAATTCAAATTGCATTTTTACCTTTATATTACCAGTATAGGATCAGAAAGAGAATCCTAACTTACATTTTCGTTTAGATTGGAACTGTACAATAAAGGGTGATTCCATCTTGTTCAGTTTGGTTTCCTCTAGATGTGACATTGAGAAGCTGAATTCTGATTTGTCATATAATATAGGCTATGGCTTGGAGGAGATAGCTTGAAGATACCCATTGACATGTTCAAAGCTTTATAATATTTTACCATATGTATATGCAACATTCGGATCTTAGTTAGAAGAGATTGTGGAAGTTCTTTAGATCAGGATCCTTTGGTTGGAAACTAAAGGATAGAGTTCGGATGATTAATAGTTAACCCTTAATTGGTACAGCATAAAGCCAGCGACAAGCTTCTTGAAGGTGGCATCATATCTGTTATTCTTTGTTTATTGAAGTTCCAATGTTTCACAGTTTGGTATCTATCTGTATCCTTTTCTTATTTGTCTCTTATTTTCTGTCTTAAATTGGCACTAGTCCTAGGCTCCTAAAACCTTTCTGACATGAGCTTTATATGTTGGAATTAAGTTGACTTTTTTCTCCTCTTTAGTTTCACTCATGCTGGGCTGTTACATTGTGGTGGTGGGATGTAAGAATGATTATTTATGACTTTTCATTATAAGAGAGGAGTAATTTAATGATTCCTTAACTCACTTTTGTGTTCTCAAATAAATCTACCAGCACTCTGCATCGCCATCTTTTTGCACCTTTAAAGGCATTCTTAGTTTCTTTGCTTACCTCTGTGGTGCATATGAGGAGTGGTAAAGACCATATTCGCTGAACCTTGGAGGATTTCGTCCTCAGCAAGCAGGAAAGGAGAAGGAAAGAAGGAGAAGCAGGGACAAACAGTCTCAGTCAATCAACATGCAATTCAGGACTCAATAACCAATTTCCATAAGTAGAATCTAATCTACATTAAGTACATGATGCCATACAAATAGAAAAGACATGAGAGAAGAATCACAAACGAATCTAAAATCCGTCTTAATTCATTTTAAACTTACTCCAACTCAAATACTGACTCCCATCTTGTGTAAATTCCTAAAAACAAAATAAATACTAATTATTTCTACCAAATATGTGACGCCTATAATAAATTCTAAAATGTGTAGTGTGATTCTCATCCTCAACTTTTATATCATTCTCGCATGTCCGGTCCAACAACAACAACAACAACTAAGCCTTTTAAGTACTTGGGGTAAGCTACATGAATCAAAAGAGAATCACGCCAGATTAATCACGTTGATAATCCTTCTCCATTCATTCCTATCAAATAATATCTCCTTATTTAAACCTCTAAAATCCATATCTTTTTGTATCACCTCCATCCATATTTTTTTGGGTCTTCCCTTCACTTTTGTAACTTGTCCTATATTGATAAGCTCTCCTAGTCGAACTAGTGCATTTGTAAATCTACGTTCCACATGAACAAACCATCGTAAGCGATTTTCTCGCATCTTCTCATTGATAGGGGCTACCCTTAGCACGAATATATTCATTTTTCACTTTATCTCTTCTAGTGTTACCCTATATCCAGTGAAGCATGCACATATCTTTGACACTTATCTTCTGTGAATGACATTTCTTTATAGTCCGGTATTCCGTGCCATATAACAAAGCTGGCCTAATAGCAGTCGTATAAAATTCTCTTCAGGTTTAACGAAATGTTACAGTCGTATAAAATCCCATTGCACTCCATTTCAACTAGCCAGCTTGTATTTATGGTTGACATCACTGTTGATCTCTCTATTATTCTGAGTAATAGAACTCAAATACCTAAATTGGCTACTCGTTTGTATCTCTTGCCCGTCTAATGTTACAATATTATAGTTTTGGGTCTATCGTTTACTAAATTTATACTCCATATACTCTCTTTTAGACCTACTCAATTTAAAACCTTTAGATTCTAATGTGTGCCCCCATAACTCTAACTTGGTATTTGCCCATGTTCTTGTCTCATCAAGTAAGACAATATCATTAGCAAATAGCATACATCAAGATATCTCATCTTAAATAGCTCTAGTAAGTTCATCCATCACTTTGGCAATAAGAACAGACTCAATTCATATCCTTGATTGAATCCAATTGTGATAAAAAAATCACTTATTAGATCACCACATGTTCTGACATTAGTCACTACTCCATCATACATATTCTTAATTATGTCAATATATTTGATGGGGACTCTTTTCTTCATCAATGCCACCAAAGTGCCTCTCGTGGTATCTTATCATAGGCTTTCTCTAGGTCAATAAATACTTTATGCAAATCTCTATTTCTCTCTCAGAATCGCTCTATAAGTTGATGAAGTAAATGAATAGCATTTGTCGTCGATCGCCCCGGCGTGAATTCAAATTGGTTTTCCGATATTTTAACAGTCTGCCTCAATATATGTTCAATTACCTTTTCCCAAAACTTCATAGTGTGACACATGAGTTTTATTCCACGATAGTTGGAATAACTCTAAATATCACCCTTGTTCTTATACAGAGATACTATGGTACTCTTTTTCCATTCATTAGGCATTTTCTTAACTTACCAAATCTTATTAAAAAGATCTGTCAGTCACCTTATATCCATCTCTTCTAAGTATTTCCATACTTCTATAGAAATCTCATTTAGACTAATAGTTTTTCTTAATTTCATCATTTTCAAAGCCTCTTTTACTTTAGATTTTTTAATTTTACGTATAAACCTACGATTCATATCTCACAAATCTTTAGTAAAACTATCATTATATAATCTATCAAAATAATCTCGCATGTCCAGTCCAGAACGCAAAACATTTAGTTCATCCTTGAATTCAGTAATCTATTTGAAGATGACCTATTCATCTTAAAAACCATGTCTAGAGATCAAGTGGCTTACAGCTTTCTAAGTTTTAACTTACGAATCAAGCCTAATTCGGCTTCACAAATCATGAAGCCCATCCATTATACTCTGTGGTGCATGGTATGGGAGTCTGTGAAACCTTTGGTCATCGGTTCATGTGAATTTTAGCGTTTTATGATCCATAAATAAAAATCAACATATTGATCATAGATCTGGGTCACCTATGATACACTCTCACAGGCATGAACAAACTCCTATAATCGGTGTCTACAAACTGAAGATACAATTACACATGTATCATGTAAGATGAGGTTCCTGTTCTCAAGGACAATTCTCCTTGGATAATGCCATATTTTAAATTTTTTATCATGTGTAAAACATGGAACCTTTATCAGTTGAGGATACTTAAGGATATCCCTAACAAAATCCAAAGACATATCAAGTCATCCTGTTGTGATGACATCACCATTTCCACTTCATTATCAAAACTAGGTTCTGAAGATCACAAGATCCCTTATAGGCCAAGACAAGATCTAATCAATTTTATGAAATTCTGGATAGATTGGTAATGTTGATTTTTAGTGCATACACATACCTATAGAGCATATACTTAGTCTAAATTTTGAAAGGTTCATGTGTAGGATGCTTCTGGACAGATGGTCATTTGGCACCTGTAAACCATTTGAGCATATCCACATAACGCTTTTACACTAGCATATATCCTAATGCATGCCACTCTCTCTATCGTGTTTGCTGACTTTAGTAATGACTTTATTTGGTATCCACAAATTATGACGGAGACTTTGCTTGGGCAGGGGATTGGATGTACAAAGATTACAAAAACAAAAAATGAAGGTTCTATGAATGGGAACTTGGAATCAAGGTCATACCTTGAGAAGAAGCTTGTATTTTGTTTTGGCTCATATGTTGCATCTCAGTTGCTGCTTCACTTTGGTGAAGAAAATTTCTTGTCCTCATCGGAACTCAAACAGGCACAGGAGGTTTTCTTTCCTACCTTGCAAATCTCTTAAGAAGCGTATTGCTTCTTTTATTTCTCTCCCTTTTTCTCAAATTGCTTATGGATCCCATCTTTTTGATTTGGTGGTCACTAATTGCAGATTGCAACAAGGATGGTGTTACAATATGGATGGGGCCCTGATGACAGTCCTGCTATTTATGTCACTAGCAATGCGGTAAAAACCTGTTCCTTGAAGCTGATATTCTATTTCTCAATATTTATAAAAGAAAAATAGTGCTAGTTTTGGAATTTTCTTTCTGGTGTTTGATATGATTTCTGTATTTTCTATAGTTAGATCTTTGGGATAGGTAATAAACATAATCTTGATATACTTGGGTGGCTTTTGTATATGTTACTGCAGTATAATTGCAACTATTTCCATTTTGTCAGTTAGGCTGGTCTTGCCTACACCTTCTCGTATTTATGAAATATAATATGGGACACATTAAAGCAGTGGTTAGCAATTGGAAACTTTGAAATTGATAGGAACTCAATACAGCTGTAAATTCTTGGTTTTTGGAGTAAGACAGGAAATCCTTTTCTTTGTGTGAACTCTTTTTGGTCTTAACATACACTAAACTGGACAATCCCAATATATTTGAATAATTTATGCAATGTTAGTTATGTCTTTTTTTTTTTAAGGTATTCTTTGTGCATTGGAGCATGCAACCAATAAGCTAGGCTTCCTAACCACTGAATGAAGGCCACAAAACATGCAAAATTTGAATGATGGTTGTAGAATACTATCAATAACTTTATAGTGTCGGGCCTTCCCATTTTCATAAATTCATCTGGGATGGTTATTGCCCTATCCATGTATCTAAGGTATTAATTACTGGGTTTTCAACAGCTCAGGCGTGTATTCATTTTCAGCTCGACTCAAGTACTATTGATTAATAATAGAGCCAAGCATACCATGAGTTAGCTTAGAATAACTTGGCACGCACAATTGTACTTGAAACGTTGTAGATGGGAGGAATTAGCATATTTATTTAATTTTTAATTATGTATGAGAATGCAGAGTATTGTATTCTTTTTTGGAGCTGTCTTCTTGTGCTTTGGATTTTGGCTTGGTAACAGAAAAGCATGATTGACCATGATTATGGCAATAAAAATAAACTTTTGAAGTGATGGACCATGAGTCATTACTAAGGGCTCGTAGAATTAAGTGCATGGCTGGACATTTAATTAAGATTTTGAAGTTCAAAATTTGAATGGTTGGTGGATAATGAATTCCCTATCTGGATGTCTGAGATTGCTCTGGAGAATGTTAAGAATCTTTGAGGTCGTTAGTCCATGCTAAGAAAGTTTGCTTTTGTGCATTATAATAGTAGGTGGATAGAAGAATCAAGCTTGGAAAGTCTAGCTCATTAATATTCAGATTCTTTAGCTCAAATGGATTCTGCTTTTAGGCTTATGCTGGAAAATTATATAAAATATTGAGTCAATTTAATGTGTTATATTTGATGTATCTCATATTAGATTTAGCTATATAGCTTGGCGAGGGACTGATCAAGTCAGGCGGTTCATCTGTGTCCAATGACTTATGAGTCCTCAGAGTTTATATAAAATATCAAAATAAATGGCATTGTATTAACAATCTCCAGTCCTGACCATTTAACTTCAGCAGAAATCACCTTCATTTTGGCATCTTTGCGAGAAATTATTTTTACAGGATCAACTTTGAACTGCAAATCACCATTGCATAATAAACAATCAATTCTTTCCTCAGAAAGGAAATTGTACAAGATGTTTGGCTTGAAAAATTGTAAGAGTGACTTGAGTTAAATTTATTCCTCTGATATTTACCCAAACACCAATCAGTTTTAAAGTGTTTCTAAGGTCCAAAAGCTGCAGGCTTGCACTTCACTTCCATCACTCTATTTTCAAAAGATATTTTCTCAAAGTAATGAAGTGCATAACGGTTCAATTAGGTTGTGCTTACTGGTCTTATGCCTCTCCTGTTATGAAATTAATCACTCTACTCTCTATCGAGTCTTCATTCCTTATGCTCTTAAAGCTTCTAGTATCTGCTCAAAGCCATTTCCATTTGGTCAACTTGAAATAAAAAATGTTCAATTCGGCTGATTTTTTTTTTTTTTGGTTTCTTGCTGCCCCTTCTATTCTGAAAAGTGACGAGGCTACTTGATGTTGGTCCTTCATTTCTTGTGACTGAAACATATTAGTTTTTTCTCATCTGTAATTGCTGAAATCACAAATATTCTAGTCAAAGTATATTAGGTTTGCAAGTTTTTTTTTATCTTCAGACAGGGTCCCACTTTGTATCCCTTCCCTGACACCCCCAGTCACCCGCGCCACGCTTCCCCCTTTTGAGCAAAATCTGCACTCTTGGACCTTCAACATCTTGTAACCCATCTCCTTGTGTTACCAGCAAGCCAGGCCTTACTGGTCCATTTTGTAATTTATATATAGTCTGTTGTTCGCTGTTCAAATTTTCATTTCATGCAAGAAGAGGCCATCAACAAACAGCATGCGAACAGGATATGCAGGTTTCGGATGGAAGAGTTAGCTAATTTTAGCTATAAATTGATGCAAAGGATTTGACACAAAGCACATAGAATGTACTTTTACAGTTTAATGTAATTGCTATGATCTTTTTTCTGCTGATAATTAGCTCTAGAATACAGAATTTGTATTCTGTATCGTGTTCTTTCTTAAGATTTACTTGATCCTTGCCTGGACTTTGCCTATTTCTAACAGTCTTCATTAATTTTGAGGGGGAAAAATAGTCTGTTACTAACTTAATTTGGCAAGTGCTCACAATTTTACATATTGAACTTTTAGAAAAATAATACAACAACAACAACAAGAAGTAAGCCTTTTATCCCAAGTATTTGGGGTAGGCTACATGAACCAAAAAAATAATCACGCCGGATCGATCACTTTGATATTCCTTCTCCATTCATTTCTATCAAGTAATATCTCCTTATTTAAAGCTGTAGACACCATATCTTTGCGTATCACCTCCATCCATGTTTTTTTCGGTTTTCCCTTCGTTCTTTTAACTTATCCTACATTTTTAACTTGTCCTACATTGATAAAATTCCGTCTTCGAACTGGTGCACTTGTAGGCCTACGTTGCACTTGTAGGCCTTCGTTCTTTTAACTTTTAGAAAAATAATGCGCATTTCTTATTGAGTCATGTAATTTATTACAAAATCAAAAATGTTTAGCCTTTATATCTACCTTATTACTTCTATCACAATATTGAATCAGGTTGGAACACTCAGTATGGGGAAGAACCATGAGTTTGAGATGGCAGCTAAAGTTGAAAAGGTTTGTGTTGCTTTATGTGCAACATATATATATATATATATATATATATATATATATATATATATATATATATATATGTGTGTGTGTGTGTGTGTGTGTGTGTGTGTGTGTGTGTGTGTGTATGTATATATAATTATATATATATATGTGTGTGTGTGTGTGTGTGTGTGTGTGTGTGTGTGTGTGTGTATATATATATATATATATATGTATGTGTGTGTGTGTGTATGTGTGTAATGTTTTTCTGTTTTGTTTCTTTAGATAGACCATTTTGTTACATTTGTGTCTTTTCTCTCATAAAATTTTGTTTGTGCAGTTCTATGTTTTCTTATTTTACTTTTATGTCGTAACAGATGTACAACTTAGCTTATGACAAGGCCAAGGAAATGCTTCAAAAAAATCGTCCAGTACTGGAGCAGATTGTAGAGCAATTGCTTATGTTCGAAAATTTAACAGGACATGTAAGTAGCTGTTTCTTATATCTAGCTCTTAATGCAGTGTGGCATTTAATGTTACTATAAATAAATAATGCAGTAATCCAGTTACTTGTCTGGATGGTATATGTGCTTGGTAATGCATATGCATGTCTTTTCCACTATTCCTACTTCCAAGCTAAAAATAATTCACACTTGTAAATCAAGTAATACATATATAGCATGAAATAAGAAAATATTTAGAGATGATTTTCATGCAATGAAATTAATCAACCCATGTCTTAATGTGTTAAATGCTTCACACCTCAATTGGGCCTCACCACAATTATCGCAATACTGTTTTGCCTTCGTTGAAGCCTGCGCAGATTAAACACACACCCTCCATTAGGGGACGAATTGAGATCCTGAACAGCTTGCTTAATTTCAATATATACAGGTATAACCAAATAAGATGCATACAATAGATGGAGTTAAATGAAATCTTGTGCAACGTATCTGTATTTAACATGTATTAACAGGCATATGAATGCATGGCCATTAGGTCACAATTTTTTGTTTATGCAAGTCTGTTTTTATCTTACCTCTACATGATCATGTGCACACAGTCATCAATCAATCCCAATAAGCTATATATAATTTTCTTGGTGCAAAATAATAACTTGCCATGTAACGTGAATCTGTTCACATCTATACATGATCATGTGCACAGGGTCATCAATCAATCCCAATAAGATATGTATAATTTCCTTGGTGCAAAATAATAACTGGTCAGGTAGCATGAATCTGTTCACATGTATGTACACATGTATGACTTTCATGCCAAAACATGACAATAACAACATTAATCAATATATTTGTCAAATTGTGAAATGTGAGTTCATCAGGAATTATTGATAATGAACTTCTAAGCTCCAAGTAATTACCCTCCAATTCCTATTACAACTTCCTAGTAAAAAATCAAACGTGTTATAATTATGTACTCATATTATTGTAATACCTAGGACCACGTGTAGTAAGAATCCTTGTTAATAGCCTTAATTGGTGCTTAGAATTGCCTAGGATAGCTTTTAGTTTTCTTAAGAAATTGTCTGGAATGTTAACAAATTTTTAGAACAAATTTTAGAGCCAAAGGACCTATTTGTAATTTCAGAATTTTTTGGGGGAAAATATTTTCCATCTTGTCCTTCACGTATTGTGTTGAACGCTATTCCTGACAGCCATAGCTGAGTTTAGGACAGCCACAGCAGCCTCTCGTAACTGGAGGGCAGTCACTGGGTGGTCAGTGACTCTGTGGAGTCACCTGTGGCTGCCTACCCTGTCATTTTTTTTCCTTTTCAATTATCCATGATCAGTTCGATTTAATCCAAGGTAAATTAATGAAGGAGCAATTCATTTTCAACACATTGTAGAACTATTGTTCATCAATTAAAGTTATAATCATTAAATAAAGGAAGAAAATTATTAGCTTTGATGACGAGGGGTTCCTTCTTCTTCCTATTCTCTCATCTCCTCTTCTAATTTCTCTCTGGTGATACTAGGTGGGAGTGGAAGAGGGCTTTTTTAGTCTTTACCACAGGAGAGGACAGATGTAGGTGGTTCATTCCTATAATTGCTACTGTTATGGCCAACCAAGCTTTCTCCACAATGAGGGGTCCTTCGCTAGAAAACCCTTCTTGTTTTTGCTTCTTTCTAAAAATTATCTGTAATATGCTGCAGTTTCTTTGTTTAATCACTTGCATATATTGCCTGTTTTAAAGATGGATTTTATCATTTGTATAGCCAGTAAGGTGGACATGGTGACCACGTGTTTTTTTAGCGTGACTCAAAATAAGAGGGTGGATAGATTTATAAGTAGAATAGGAAATTAAATATTACAATAAAATACAAAAAAAAAAAAGTTTAATATAACCAGTTTTGCTAATAGGATTAAAATTGCCTGATAGAATTATTATTTTCAAAGAAAAAGCAAAAAAGATTACAAGAATTAAAGAAAATATAGAAACTAGTCACTTCTCTCTCTGTATTTTTCATGATTTCTGCTTCTCTCTCCCTTTTATACTAGATGTTTCATCATAGCAGTTACATAATGACCTGTTAAGCAGTAGAACTTCTATAGGTAAGGATTTAAATATTAAGCAGTAGGAACATCTATAGGTAAGAATGTAAATGATGTTGTAATCATGATAATTAATAAGACCACCCATTTGAAGATTCAGTGGGTTTGGATATGAAAGTTGTAACAAAAAACCATAGCAAGAATAATGTGGGTATGACCTTTCTCTTTCTATACTAGATGTTTCATCATAGCAGTTACATAATGACCTGTTAAGCAGTAGGAACTTTTATAGGTAAGGATATAAATGTTAAGCAGTAGGAACATTTATAGGTGAGGATGTAAATGATGTTGTAATCATGATAATTAATAAGACCACCCATTTGAAGATTCAATGGGTTTGGATATGAACGTTGTAACCAAAAAGCATAGCAAGGATAATGTAGGTATGACCTCTCTCTTTCTCTAGCCCAAACGCGATGATAAACCTAAAAATATTTGTATGCTAATGTATATAATATATAAACAAAAATTATCTAGATTAAAATATGTAGTAATAACAAAATATTATGATGTGAATTTAAACTACAAAATAAATATTTTCTTATAATAAATTTAGATTTTATTTGAATTGGTAATATGCACTATCCAAGATCTGAATCCTACCTAAATGTGAGAAGAAGAGATCCAACAAACTCTAACTTGGAATTTCTTGAAGGTTTAGGTTCTAGATCTTAATTTTTTGGCCCATTTAGGCCTCTATCTATTAGGAGATTCCTTTCTTTAGAATGGTTTACATGAGGAATATGAAAGTAAGGGATGCAAAGAATATTATGTAGTAAGCTTTCACTGTTGCAAAAAAATTGAAGGATATAAAAAGAGTTGGAATGTCTATGAAAACTTTTCATTCTAATTTTTATGAATGATGAAACATGTGTATCCCGAGGACCTTTTGTGAGTATTCCTTTTTCCTTCATTTTAGCCACGTGTCTTTTTGTAAATTTTTTTTTTATCTTTTATTAACTTTTATAATTAATAATCGTAATTAATATAATGCCATAAAATAAGTAGTTTTTTTAAACAAATGGTTAATATTAGTAGCTAACATATAAAATTTAAAATCACAATAGTTAGAAATTTAATTGAATATTAAATTATTTTTTCTGTTTTACAATATTTAACTATGTTTTCAGAAGGAACTCTATTGACTTAGTTTCACAATCTATGTAGTGATAATAATAGTTTTCAATAAAAAAAATTAAAAGTTCTTTATTAAAAAAATAACTCTTTCTAGGAGTCCTTGGGCTATTTGTATTATGTAAATAGGTTATATCTGAAAAAAATAAAGATTTTTATCAAGGGTAATTAGACGGTTTAATATCAACAAAAAACAACTGGGTGGTTTGATTTTTTTTTTCCCTTTTAAGAATAAAAGGCCAAGAATTTTCTTTAGAAAACAAATGAATGTAGGTGTATTTGCAAGTAAATTAGATGGTTTGGTTTTCTTAAACGTTTATCTGCAAGTCTAGTAGATGGTTTGCTTTTTCTTAGAAAAATTAATGGGGGAGATGTTTGTTTTGTTGGGAAATAGATACGAGAGGAACAAATAAATTATTAGTAATCATTATAGTTAGTGATAAAATTATTAGTTTAGAATTAATACTTAATCCTAACACTTAATATTTAAATTATACATGAATCTATGTTGATCTAAATTTGTTATATTAAAATTAAATAGAAATCAAAATCGGATTAGAATAAATCAAATTAAAATTAAATAGGAATCCATCTTGAAATAGAATTCTGATTAACTTGGAGGTTAGAAAGAAAAGGGAGATGAAATTCAGTCGAAAGACATGCTCCAAATTATTTGCTGTCAAGAGTATATAAGATTGTCTAGTTTAAAGATGAGTAACTTTGTAGATGAAATAATACAAATATTTTCATATAAAAGTAGTACTGAACACTATAATTAAGGCATTTCCTACGATATTGGTTATTTTTTATAATTGACTAGGCGCCAAATTGTGTTTGTAAAAATTCTAAATCATGGTTGTGAAAATTCTATAAGCTGCAAGACAAGGATCCCTTTTTATGATTTGATGACAACACCCCATGACCATTATGGGTGGGATGAGTGTCCATAAAACTCAAAAACCTATGTTTCCATCGGATGATATCTACATTGTCATTATTGACCGTGTAAACAGCTATTTGTTGTGGCCCAATGAAGCTTTTTGTTCTAGTTGATGTACATGCAAAATTAGCTTTGTTTTTATTTGACATTGACTCATAGTAGGAGGTGATAAGGGATTCATAATGAAATGATATTGCTACCCTTGTTCTGCGAGTTTTGGCTCGAGTATTATCATAAATGTTTTCTCTTTCAACCACTAAACCTTTGAGACCAAGAGTAAAATCAGGATCGAAGGAGTATATGTTTCTAGCAGGTGTCAATCTTTATTGCTTTTGAACTATTGCCCCCTTGCCCACGACTGACCAAATTAACCATAGCAATGGACTACTCCAACTCCTTGCAGAGGAGTTCGACGCTTTGTAAACATTGTAGTCGTGTCAAACTAGGTTTTAACCGAACCAAAAATGTGATTTCATTCTGTCGGAAAAGTTTGTGGGATCAGCCTCACCATGGTAGAGACGGCTTTGCCGAAATGTACAAGGTTTGACTGTTGGGTGGCGGTTAACGCTATCACGTGGCTGTTAAACTTTGACTTCTTTACACCAAGTTTTACATGTGGGTTCCTGAGTTAGGCTCACTGAGACTGTGTTTAGCTACTTTGGAAAGTATTTTTTGACTTCTAGGTTGTGAGCAAAGTTGCCACCTGACCGATAAAATTGACTTTTTTGAGTTAAATTTGTATGTTGATCAATCTCGTCGGAGCAATTTTTGTTGTGTAGGAAATATTGTTTGTTGCACAGGAGACATAGTGTTCTATAGGCAAAACTAATCATGCTAGAGACAGATGTAACTATTTTAGGAACAAGATTAACTCTGTCAATGACAAACATACTGCTTCTGTGGTAGATTGAGCCTCGTCAAAAGCTTTGTTCTTGAGCATTGATTTACAAGAATGAGAATTTGCGTAGAGTTCTTTATACTTGGCTGAATTCAACCAAGGTGTCTATGATAGCATTAGTAACCAATCGTCAGATTGCGACACAATATTTTCGGTAGTGAAAATGAAAATCCTAAAGGAGTCGCCACTTTGTTTACATCAAAATTTGGTCCTTTCAAATTAAAGGAAATTATGAAATAAAATGGCTTACAATTTATCTATTACTTTAGAATTGATTATAGAGGAAGAGGAAAACTCCTCTTTCACAACCAAAATGAATTACAGACCATAGAGTCTGGGAAAGTGTTCTGATGGAAGCTTGATAGCATGATCACTTTGTTCCATTAACGTTATGATAATGGTGGTTAAGATTTTTGTAAGGAAGGTTAGAACATTTTTGCGCACTTTTCTTTGGATGATGTTCTAGTGTCTTCTCTTTCTATCCCGATCAATAGGATGTTTGTCATATAAAAGGACTTTCTGATAGGTTTTAGAGGATTTGGAGCTAGATTGGTGGCAGTTACCTCTAGGTAATGGTCCCACCAGGTCCGTTAGTCCTGATCTTTGATCAGTCTGATCCATTTCCTTTATTATTGTTCCTTCTCTGTATGGTTGTAGTTGTTTGAAAACAGAACGTGGTTAGTTGTCTGTCTCCATGATTTCTAACTACTCTAGGAGTCACAATAAAAGGAACGTGAGGTAACTACATGTCCAGATTGGCTAATTGCTATGTGACACAACTAGACTAATGTCGGTGTGGTTCTAGGTTAGTACGGTTGACTAATGTTAGTGTAGATATTGTCAAGTAAGGAAGTGGTCAACGAGGCTATGTGGACCCAGGCAAAGCTACAACTACTGCATTACTGCACTAAATTTGGCACTGTTTTGGCCAGTTTGGCTTGCAAGTAGCAGCATTGACGGTTACCTGGCAGTCAAACCCACTCCTTTCGGGTTGAATTTTTTCTCACCTGCTCTTGACTTTTGGACCCCTTCCATCTTATCCGAATCTCAAGTTTGTTATTTTACTGTGCATGGGCTTGCATTTTTGGCTAGCTGGGTTATTGTCATGCACTTGATACTTCTTTTGGAATTTTTTTTTGCTGGAACTTTTTTATTGTCTACGGCCTCTTTTGTTAGACGAACAGTTTATGCTTGTACTATCCTGGTAGCAGCTACCAGAATTTAATCTGTATCTACCATTTGGCTACCAGATAATTGGCGACCAGATAATTTTTCAGAATCCCATTTAGGAAGTGTTCCTAGACAGTTCAGAATGATTGGAACTAACTCACTGGATTCTTACCAATATTTAGAAAGCTTGGTATGATATATGTTGAGATTTGATTTAGGATGGGAACACTCTACTTTTGTAGGTTTCTCTTTTTCTCTCTGATGATTCAGTGTGTACTGTGCTGCTAATTCAAGACAAATGATTATAAAGTCAGTAGCTAGATAATAATACACATTTATCCGGTGAAAATATGGTAACTGGAGCCATCTCCCTAAGTACATATTTTGTTTGCTTTATTCAGAGAAATCAAAATTAGATCTGCATCTTCTTTTGGTCTCATATAGATGTGTGGAAGCTTGAATTTCTTTCTTCCATCTATCTTGCATTGTGATTCAAATTTAGATGTTTTACATTATTGATGAAAAGTTGTAACATTCTGTTGTCTACTCTATTTTGATTGCTTTAAGCAGATAAATAAAATTTAGAATGGCAACTAGTTTTAGACTAGTCCCCGTATAGATGTACATATGCTTGAATTTTTATTTTTAAGATCCACTTATCTTGTTTTGCAATTTAAACCTAGATGCTTTACATTATTGGCATAAAATGGTAACATTCGTTTGTCTTTACTCAGCTGTTGTCATATTTGTTATGCAAATAATTGGGTTAAATCACTTCATAGACTGTATTTTGACACAATGTTTGGAACTTATACCGACTAATAAACTACCTTGGCTTTATGCTTGTAGGATACACACACACACACACACACACACACATGCATGTGTGTGTGTGTGTGTGTGTCTGTGATTTTGTAAGTTCCAGATACTCATTGCAGATAACCTTACATTACAGGATTTACTTGATATTCTCGACCAGTATGGTGGGACACGAGAACAAGAGCCTTTTTCTTTATCAGAAAGCTATCAAAAACAGGTCTTATTTTAGCCTTTGTAATTGTTTCCTTGCATCTGATTAATTTCATTGCTGCTGGTAGAAGTATTGTGTATTTTTTGGAAAATAAATGCATGAATGAATGGCCCTTGACAAATACTGAGGTACCCTCTATTAATGGATCAATGTATCCTTCCTTCTAAGGCCGGAGTAAGGAGGATCCTTCCTACTCTTTAGGCTCTCTCTACCATATGGTTGTCTTCTTTCTATAAAATGCATACTTCTAATAGTATCAAAGCACCAGGTTTAGAGGGCACCCGGGTTTAGTATTCATTATTGGCAATTTGAATTGCCAGATTGTCGTAATTTTTTTGCCTCCCATTCTTGTCATCGTTTGATGGCCAAAAGGTTATTTGGTATGTCCCAAAACGTACTAACTAAAGTTTTGGGAAAAGTGGTTATCTGGTATTGCAGAATAGGCTCCTGTAGTTTGTTGTAAGTTTCTTTAACTCTATAAAATCTTGTAGGAGAAGCTAGTTAAAGAAGCTGAATATTATAATATGTATCTGGTTCATTAAAAGTGTAAATACATGTACAAGATCATCTTGGATCTGCACCATTTCCTAGTTCAAGCCATTTCCATTGACATAGAATGCTGATTAACAATGTGTGTACGGACTTGTTTCATTGCTGTAGATGCCATGGTAACCAAGGAGATGTTTGTCTATGAAATATGGATGATGCCAGATAACGATAGTGTGACCATCTTCAAGAATTCATTTTGAGTCTTAAAGATAAAAGACGGAGCTTTAAAAAATTGCTAAAATTATTCTCTGTCCTAGAAAATAAGAGATAAAGCTTAAAACATGAGGAAAACCTGTGGAGGTGTAAAAGTGGGTACGTTATACTAAAGCTTAAAAGTTTCACCCAAAGATTATATATTTGTTACTTTACGGGCTCGTCTGCTTGCGTCAAAAGCATTGTGTTCGTGGTGTGGTTTATTTTTTTAAATGATGTTATCTTCCATTTTAGGAAACCTTGGACTTTTGAAAAGATGCTTGACCACGTGCATGAAGCTTATCTTATTTGAGGCTGAAGTTCTTAATACATTTCATCTAGATAGATTACTGCAGCACTTGCTTATGGCCTATGATACACTTTAGCCCTTCTCTTTTTTTTTTCTTTTTTTTTTTTTTTTTTTTTTTTGAGAATTTAGGATAAGGCAAACTGCCCCAGCCTCTTTATATAACCCTTCTCAATAAATGATGGCAATGCATGAGAGCAAGGCTGCAGAAAACCCACCCATATATTGATCCTTCAAAGGCCTAGGGTAAACACCACTGTAGCTGCCAAACAAACTTCATAGAGAAGTTTTAGACTTCACAAGAATACATCCAGTAGTGGATCAACATATTCAGTTTATGCTACCACTTCATCACTATTACTCAAGTTCCAGGAGTCAACGAAGGTTTGAGCAACCCTCTGGACTGCATCCAGGACTTCTTCCTCCATTCCAGCTAAGGCTGCTGATTCCTCATCATGTCTTCGTTTGTTTTCCTCTCTTCTGAACAACATCTCAATCTTCAGTTGTTTCCCCAGCAAGCATAGCTCGACCTGCAGCTCCTTATCTTCCCCTTTTAGTACTGAACCTCCCATACACTTTTAGTGGCAGGGATTTGTAGAGATAAAAATGTCTTTTCTTATCGGTGAAAATTCTCTTATTTCTCTATATCCACACGTCATTGTAGATAGAAGTATAATCCCATTCAACTCTGATATCAGTCTAAATATTTCTACTGCTCCAACCAAATGTTCTATTAATGATGGAGGGTGTCACTGAACACCTAAATTATTTTCGAGAGATTTCCATAGAGCTAAACTGTCACTGCAATCCAGGAACAGATATTGACAGTGTTCACGGTCCATATTACACAAGGGGCAGATTAATTCTGTCTCAGTTCCTTTTAGAAGCAGTCTATCTCTAGTATTCAGTTTGTTCAGGATAATTAACCAGCAAAGAATCTTAATTTTGAGGGGCACTGACATATTCTAACGATAATTAAACCTGAAAATCTCATTTGAAGGAATGCATTCAGATAGCAGGACTTGACACTAAAATCTCCATCCTCCAGAGGATTCCAGTTTCCATTTCATCAAGTCTTCCCCATGAGTACAAGAGTAATTTGCAGCAATGCTAAGAAGATGCATCATTTTATCATATAAACTCCCTACCAATATCTGTCTGAGCTCCACATTCCTTTGCCACTCTCCATCCGCATAACCCTTGTGATGCCACAGAGCAATTTAGATGCAAAGCTAAGAAGCCAAATCAGGGAAAAGGATATATATATATATATATATATATATATATATATATATATATATATATATATAGAGAGAGAGAGAGAGAGAGAGAGAGAGAGAGAGAGTTCTGTGCACCAATTATATCTCCAAAAACAAGTGTTATGTCTTTTTCCAATCTCCTCATACAATTCTCCATAAGAGTTGGTATGTTTTTGACAATGTTCCCCCAAAAGGTAGAAAATGAGCAGGGATGTTGGTACCCAAATTGTCTCTGTTATAAAATTGAACTAGAACTATCTCCTACAGTAAAAGATCATTGTTAAGGAACCATTTCCAAACCCATTTGCAAAGTAGAGCATTATTCATTTCTTTGAGAGACCACACACCCAAAACCCCGTACTTTTTAGGTTTACAGACAGTTTCCTGTTTAACCAAACAGGAAACATCTTTGTCTTCCCTAGTCCCTTTCCATTAAAAAGAAATTCGCATTTTATCAATTATAGCTCTTGCACTTGCTGGCTTATGATAAAAGGAAAGCTTGTATATAATGGAATTGCTGACAACACTATTCCTTTTAAATCTTTCATGTTTATTTAACCAAAGTGCCACTCTAGCTAAGTGAGTCCGAGTGTAGCAAAAGCTCATATTCGCCCTTTTCACTTCGATCGGATCATACTGCATTGATCTCCATCTTTTAGGGTTCGTTTGTACCAAAATTCAAGAGTTGCATGATTGATTTGCCCACTTGATTGGAAGGTAGAGAGTGTTATGTTTTCAGAAATTAATACCCTCTTGATCAATGATTAAATATTATTATATTCCCATGAATTTGGGTATGTTTGAGTCCTAGGGGGTGGATATTGACATAATTGGGATGAAAGAAAAATGAGATTTTCATGGATACTTCAGCTAACTTTGCTTGTGTGTCACTCTAGTATCCATTTACTCATTATATGAGAATAATGTATGCGTACTGACAGTATAAGAAGTTTCTTGTGCTGATAGCAAAAGAGCCACTTTTGCAAATGCCAAATAAATTGGGCTTCCAAATCATTTTGTCTTCAACTACATCTCCTTAGGACCTATAACACCACAAAATATGGGTTTCGGGGTTCATTTTTCCTTCAATCTTCCTTCAGTTATAAGATGTTCTATTCACATAAAACTATTCATCTTTTACCCACTTGATAAAAGAACAAATGAATCTGTAACCTGTGTTCGTTGGTTCCAAATTAGCCGAGGAATTGTAGATGAAGATACAACGGTTGGGTCATGATTTTATAGATAGTAAAAATGTCATTGATGGTAGATATAGTCCTAAGTTGGTTAACTAAGTTATTCAACAGAGCTACTGATAGAAGAAAATTTAATGGTTTAGCACTTAATACCTATATATAAGAACAAAGGACATATATGAAGTTCAAATTATTAATGGAAATGAAGTTACGAGTCATTCTACTTTTGATGAGAGTAATTAAGTAAAGACTAAAGAAGAGATGTTTGTGTCAGAAAACCAATTTGGTTGTATGGCAGGGAGGTCGATAATGGAAGCTACTTTTCTATCAAAACGGTTGATGGAGAGATATAAGGAGAAGGGATAATTGCATATGATTTTTATTAATTCAAAAATAATTTATGATAGGGTCCCTAGGAAGTTAACATGGTGGATTTACACAAGCAAAAGAAACAAGTAGCTAGCAGGTATATTAAGGTGATTAAACGTATATATTACGGAGCGTCAACTCAGATTAGAACCAGTGGAGGTGGGGCAACATCATTTTCTATCATCATAAAATTATATCAAGGATCAGCATTAAGTCATCATCCTTGTACATTAGTTTTATATGAACTTGATAGTACATATCCTTGGTGAATTCCCATAGTATATGTTACTTGCTAGGGTCAGTGTTAGTTGATGAGGCTAGAGAAGAGATAATTTTAAATTAGAAAATTGTAGAAGATCTATAAACTAGAGAATTTAAAATTAGTAGAATAAAGGTAAAAGCCTGAAAAATATGGAGCATAACTTTAGCAGAGCAGTGAGAGGGGATGAGCGTACTATTCATATTGATGGTCATTACATACCTTGTTGTGACCATTTTCGCCATTTAGGATCATTCATCCATCAACATGATGAGTGAGATTGGGGATGACTTAGTGCCTAAAATCGAAGCAAGTTGGTTAAAGTGGTGGTCTGTTTTGGAAATTTTATGTGATCGTAGAATATCAATGAACTTGAAGAGGAAATTCCATATGGCTGACACTGCTTTATGGATCGAAGTGTTGGGCAATTAAGAAATGTGTTCAGAAAATAAGCAGCAAAAATGAGAATGTGAAGGTGCATGAGTGGAAATGCACCAAAAGATGGATTGAAAATGGGTAAAATTTGTACAATTAGAGGTTATTTCTGTTGTGGATGCAATGAGGGAAAATTGATTGAGATGCTTTGGCATGTGTAAGAGGGACAAGTAAGCATGCAGCTAAGTAATAAGATTATGATAGATGGAACAGTGGGGACTAGCAGTGGCAGGTCAAGAGAACACTGGGAGATGGCTTTCACAGATTGAGCAGGCCCCATTGCCTTATGTGGTGGTTTTGATCATTATTTTATGAGAACATTGGGAGAAAAGAATTATGTAAACCCCAAAATTTTTGTGTAAAGGCTTTGTTGATAGTTGCATTGCTTCTTTTCTCATAATTTTATTCACATGTATTTGCATGTGCTAGATTCAAGAGATAAAATGAGTAGGAATAGGAAAATGGTGGAAAGACTTAGCTGATAAAGATCGATGACTGGAAGAGAGAAAAATGTAGTAAGGATTTTGTCTCGAAAAGAAGAAGCACTATGGAAGCAAATACAAGGGAGCTTGATTGCCAGAATTTATTCTCATTTTCTAATTGAACAATGTTGAGATTAGGTCTAGTTGATTGCTTGATTTTGTCTTTGCATGAACAGGCATGCACTGGATTCATGCTTCTGTGTGTGTGTGTGTGATCATGCTCAGCAAAGGTTTGGACAAAAATTATAATAGAAAAACTTACAAGCTGTACCATTCATCTGAAAGATACACACTTGACTGTCATTTAGCACTGCATAAAATTTAAAGTAGAACAATCTGTTCTTTTATTTTTAGTATTATCTAATTCCCTTATATTAGAAGATTTAAAGTAGCAAGTTATTTAATCTAAGATTTAGAAAGTGAAGTTAATGGTCTTAAAAATGTTGTATTTAATGGTACCTTTTTTTTTTAATGTTCTAGAAAGTATGTAATGTTGGAATCTTGGATAGAAGTTCCTACATTATATGATTTCTTTGATATTAGTTATTTTAGATGTTACTGATAACAACTAGTCTAGATGTCATACAACGTTGTTTCCAGTGATAGAATTTAAACTGCTCGACATATTTCAGTATCCTACAAGGAAGGTGATTCCCTATAGCAAGCTTATCATCTTTTCCCTTCTGCTAGACTTTGTTTAACTAAATTTGACAAAGTTCTACATCTTTGATCCATGTTGACATCAAAATGATATTGGAATTAATCATAAGAGGGTTGAGTCGACAATTGATAGTAAAACTTTGTCAAATTTTTCTTAGAGCCTTGATCCACAGTGGACCCCGTTTTGATGGCAGATGACTTGGATAACGATGAGCATGGGGTATTTCTTCGGTTCTTCCTACCCTGGGAGAACTTAATAGAAAAGAGCTGAGTTCAATTTTTTTAACCTTTTTCATATATCTTATACTTCTTAACATTGTTCATCTTCCTTGTTTGTCAAATATGAATATTGGTTTGGTATTCTGTTGACATGCACATTTTTTTGTCTCTTTGAAAAGTGTTATTGGCACCCTTATTAGCAAGGTTGTAGGAATCGCCAATATAGATATATAGCTTATGAGATTTTGAGGTACCTGATGCGCAATATACTAAATAATAATGTATAATATTGGTCTGATATTGTTTGTATGATATGCCCGATTTAACCAATTCTAGTATCATATATCATCCACTGTTACCAATTCCAATATTTTAAATCTTGCTTTTAAGTTTCGATTAGTTTCTAAATATTGAACTATTTTATCAGAGCTTTCAATCTATAGTTACTGATCCCATGACCTATTAATTTACCTGTGGCTTCCGTACTCTTGCTGCTTCTTTGACTTCCTTCTGATGTTTGTATAGAATGATGCAGATATATATTGTTTAGATGTAGAGGCTCTTGTAGTTAGGGATGGTAACACTACTGTTATGATCTTAATACCAAAACCACATTGAACACTACTTTAACTATGTTATGTATATTCTGTGGCAGCTCACTTCTGGAACCTCTCTTGACAAAAATGAGAATGTAGCAGTCATAGAACTTTTAGATGCTGCAAAACAATAAAGAGTTGATAAGACTTGTGACCAAGATTCCAGCCAGCTGTCCAGATTGTTGTTGTAGAAAGCTCGAAGAGGCTCTTCTATGAGATATGTAGCATTTGGATGTCGTTTCTTCTCAATTTTGATGGTAAGAGAAGGTTATATAATTCAGTTACAATGGCTAGCAGGTGAGAGTGGAAGTTTCCTTTTCCTTTCCCATTATGAGAGATTTTGTAATAATTTTCTCTGCCAATTATGTATGCAACAAGTAGAATGATTTTAACATTAAAAAAATGAAATATGAAAGTAGATATTTAAGTCTGTTGTTTTATGATTTATCATGTTATGAAAAAGAGTAGTCGGAAGGTTTACAACCTTGTGGTGCAGGTTGATTTATTCTTCAGTTTTAGCGGAAAGTAGTCATAAGTGTGTTTATGCTGTACATACTTACGAGGCTCGCACTTTCTAACGACATGTGAAAACGCTACTGCTCTACCCGGGGCAGAAAATTTTATATGTTTTTTTATTGTAATTTTTTTGTTATCAACATAAAGCTGATCACTATTGAGGTTAGAGTAAATTTTAATATGGTATTGTTTTCATCTTGATGTTCGAACCAAATTAATGTTAAATTGAATTCATAATTAACAAATTGTTACTTTTCTATTTATTCTCTCTGGTTTAAGAGAATGAGCAAGATTATATAAATTGCTGTGTTTCAAATATTTGTCATACTATGGTTACTTAGCCAAGTGATATAATATATAGAATCAGTTTTGCTTTTTTTATTTTTTTATTTTTTTTTTTGGGGGTTATGAACATGTGATTATCTTATTTGCTTCAATTTTTGATAATGTTCAACCTTTATTGTCGATACAATCTGCTCACTCATCTTCCCAGCTGGTCACATAATTAAGATGGAAAATGGAAACTTGCTTATGATTGATCTTTTACGAGTTGCAAGTGTCTATGGGTAATTCAGTTTGTTAGTCTCTGTGAAATGCCCATGTGGGGAGGAAAAAAAAAGCTATGAGAGAGGGGGGATTAATGCATAAATTGCAGCCTTTATCTACACTTGATGCTTGTTGGGGGACAACATGTATCTTAATGTAACAGTTTTTGCACCTCTGCAAACTGCTGAGTTAATTGTTGTCAATAAATAGTCTATAACTGGCCCTCGTACCTGCATGATAGAAAATCCTGCAAAATATATGTTATATATTTTTTTCCGTTTTTGTTGCATATGATATGTGATCTTATTATAAGAATTTTTGTTTTCTTTTTGGCTAAGTTGGGGACAAGAAACGTATATCAGGGAAATTCTGCCTCCTAAGTTATTAGCTGCGGTAACATACAAAACAACAAGTTCCGACTCATCCTTATGGTATGGTTATTGTTGCTGGAGGAACACTATAAATCGAGCTTCTTTGGTGCCTTTTTAGTAAACCAGCATACATGTGTAGTTGTGTAGCTGATGCAAAACTTAATTCTATCGATAATTCGATGCCAAAGATTCACCAAGGGATGAGCCCATGTTGGCTCAAGTCCAGTTAAAGAAAAAATGTGGGGTGCGAACTTTTCTACCCTCAAATCTCCATGTTCGGTAATTAAGCTCTATAAGGCGCAAAAGTCATCCATTGGAGCCTGGTTAAAAATCTAATTTGGGACAACACAAGTAAAACCATAATTTCTAATGTATAAGTAATAATTAGAATGCCATATGTGGGAATCGAGCCACGCGGTTAAAACTTAAGCAGTGTGATTTAACAAGTCCTCGAGATCGAACTTTTATAGAAGAGCAGAGTTGTATAATATGGCAAATAATAAAAAAAAGCGAGTTAAATAACAGCAATAATTTTAAATGTACGTACACGATTGAAAATCGCCGTCTGTGGGAATCGAACCCACGACCACACGGTTAAAAACCGTGCGCTCTACCGGCTGAGCTAAGACGGCTACGCATGAAGTGGACAGGTTAATTCTAAATGAAACTAATTAAGCATAACATAATCCAAATAAGAGTAGTTTCCTCATTCAGGGAATTTCTAAATGCGCACCTCATTTTTTTTTCCCTAGCTAACACCATTTTCCTAGTAAACGCCAGATAAGTTAAAAACCTACTATTTTTTCTTAGTGAGTGCTCGGAAATTTCCAACTTTAATCATAATCCCTCTCTCATAAATGTTTCTTCTCCAAACCTATTTTTTCTAGTAACCACCAACTCTAACTCCCTATTTCTTTAGCTAGTCGCCTCCTTCCGCATCCTTCCGCATCATTGATCTTTACGGCGAGAGACCGCAGCTATCGCAGCCCGTCGCTGCTCGTGAAAGAGAGTAGGTGGAGGGTGGTGGTCATTAAGAAAAGAATCATGCATATTTTTAAAAAAAAAAAAGGGGTTTTTTACATATCTGTCCCTTACATATCTAAAATTAGAATTTAGTCTCCCAAATCTTTATATTTATAATTTAGTCCCTCAAATTCTTTAAATTACCACAATTTAGTCCCCTAGTCATATTTTTTGTCCGAATTTCCTGTTATACCCTTAGTTATTTCAGTTTAGTACTCATTTCCCTCTTTCTCTTCTCTTTCTCTTCTTATTGGGTTTCCTTCTTTATTCTTCTTCTCTTTTTTCCCTTCCAGTTAATCTTTAAAGTGAAATAACTCAGGTAAACCCAATAAGAAGAGGAAAGAAAGGAAGAGAGGAGAAGAATGAAGAGGAAAATCCAATAAGAAGAGGAAGAGGGAATGGAGAACTAAAGTGAAGGGGTATAACGGGAAATAACTCAGGGAAACTCAATAAGAAGAGGGAAGAAAGGAAGAGAAGAGAAGAATGAAGAGGGAAATCCAATAAGAAGAGGAAGAGGGAATGGAGAACTAAAGTGAAGGTGTATAACGGAAAATTCAGACAAAAAATATGGTTGAGGACTAAATTATGGTAACTTAAAGTATTTGGGGACTAAATTATAAGTATAAAGATTTGGGATATTAAATTCTAATTTTTAAAGATTTAAAGAACAGACATGTAAACCCCCCTCAGGAAAAAAAAAAAGTTAACATGTAATTAATTCAAAGTTTCCCGTATGCTCACTACGAAAAATGTGGTGCGCAGTTGGAATTCCCCTTTCTTGGAAGAGTCGAAAGTGAGCAAGCAGATCAGAGTATCTGCAGTAGCAGCAGTCATGGCGGCGGAGATCTCTGAAACAACAACAACAGCGAATCATCCTTCTTCTTCTTCTTCTAATAGCAGCAGCAGCAGCAGCAATGTCGAGTCTATTAATAATATCCAAAGGAAGAGCAAACCAGGCACCAAGCGCCTCCTTCTCACCCTCTCTGTCCTCCTCTCCTTCCTCTCAGGTAACTCACCTCAACTCTATTCATTCATTCATGTCTACAAACCCTAACCCTTGTTTCTTGTTCCCATCCCCATTAATTAAACAATAACAATAACAGGACTGCCCTTCTTGTTAAAATCCACCGAGATCTACCGCTCCCCTCTCCCCTTCGCCTCCATCTCCTCCCTCTCCTCCCACCCTCCCCCCGCCTTCCCTCTCCACTTCCACGCCGTCTTCCTCTCTTCCCCATCCCAATCCCCTCGCTCCCTCTCCTCCTCCATCCAATCAACACTACCGCCCTCCTCCAACGCCACCTTCTCCGTCACCGTCGACTCCGGCGCCCGCTGCGAATCCACCGAAAGCGGGATCTGGCGATGCGGCGCCCTCGACGGTGTCGAATTCGACGAAGATGATTATGTGGATCAGCTACTGGAGTCCAGAATCGGCGGGGATGGTTCTAGGGTTTACACTGTGGTGGTCGCGGCTAAAGAGGTGAGCTTTTTATCTTTTTAATGATAAAGATGTCATCTTTTTGAATTTTTGGTAATTATTGGATTTGTTGGTTGTTGATGTGACAGGAGGAGGAAGTGAGGGTGGTGGTTGGGAAGCATCGGCATGCTTGGATTGTGGGGAGGGCGACGGCGGAGGAGGCGGTGGAGATGGTCGGGGAGATATTTGGGAATGTGTTTATGAGGGGTGAGAGGGAGGAGAATTGGGAAGAGGAGGGGGAGTTCTTGCCAGTCGGATTGGATGGGAGCGTGGTTCTTTCATTTAGTTTGTTGAATTCTGAACCGAGTGATTGGGTTTATGATTGGTAAGGATGAGATTTCGTGTTCTAGAGTAATTGAGTTCTGAATGCTCGGCGATTTTTCGCAAATGATACTAGTGATTAACTGTATGTGTTCGTACTGCTTGCAGGGAGATGGAAAAGATTGATAAGCTTATTCTGGCTCCTGTCTTGGAGGCACTGGCACCTATAGCAAATATTAGCGTAGAAAGTCAGGTAAAACAATTTTCTCTTCTTTTTTTTTAACTTTTTGAAAAAACAATTTTTTGTTCTGGATATGGACTAATTTTACATTTAGTTCCACTATACTAAAGCTAATGCTTTTGCCTGGAGGCAATCAATGCTTAACAGATTAGAAGAAAAATTATTTAGAAAGTGAATAAAATGCTCTTTGAAACAGAAATTTCTGACTAGATTTGTGGAAGGGGTCTTATTTTAGGTTAGCTTTTGTCAAATGATTTTTTTTTTCTTTTCCCCTTTAACTATATGGTTAATAATTTTATTTCACTTTAAAGAACTTTTCAAATTATGCAATTTGGGTTTTGTGATAATCTCTCAGTACAATAGACGTCTTTATTAACACCGTATATTGGTTTGTTCACAGGTTCTGTACCATACTCCAAAGTCATCTATATCCACATGGGATGACAAGTTGAGTAGCTACGTCTTTAGCACAAGGGATCTTCCATTTTTTGTATGCTTCTTGTCCTATTATTTAAATGTCATTACTCTTGAATATTTCTTGTCTAAACTATACATACATCCTATAATTATTATAGAACGTCCTATTTTACCTCGATGTATTTATTCAAGCATTCTCAGTGAATAGACAAATTCAGAGACCAAAAGATTTAAAATTAATCAATCTATCTACTATATATAAGCCAAACTCAAAAGTAATAGTTATTCTATAGTTATGCATATTGTGGCAGCAAACTGAATTCATAACCAGTATTAGAGGTTAATCCACAGCTACAACCCTGTTATAAATACCTTTATGATCATGGTGTTTTGATATTAATTGAGTTAACAATGACTGCAATATTAATCACTTCTATCTGTTGTTCCATATAACTACTTTTTTAAAATTAGAAAACCAGGCACTTGGAAAGCTTCCAAGATGATTTTTATATTACTCTTCTGTATGATTCATAATTACGAAGGAAGTCAGTCTGATAAAAAAATATGCGATGCTCATAGCATTCAATCTTCTAATAAAGTCTTTGCTTCTACCTTCCTAGACATTAATTATCAAATTACTATCTCCTAGTTAGTTTTAACATCTTGTAGATGAAACATTATGATATTTTATGTGTCCATTGTCATCTTGAGGCTTGTTAATTTAGTTAGTTCATAGAGCAGAATTTGTGCTTTATTTGTGCCTCAGTATTTTGGTTTTAATACGGATTCTCTTAAACTGATTCTATGCATTTTTTTAAAAAATGGTCTTCCAGTCACCACAGTTTTCAATTTAAGTGCCAATAAGATTGTCATCATTAGTCCCTTTATATTAAGCTTCTCTCTCATAGTTTTGGCATGAACTATAATTGTGTTTTCTTTAAGAAAATTTTTCACATATTTGCAAAATTTTAATTGGTGTGCTAATATCTCAGTGAATGTACATAGGTAAATTCGAATGAGTGGCATTTGGATACATCTATTGCAGCTGCTGGACAATCAAAAGTTCTACAATTTGTGGTGTATATTTTTTTCCTTTCACTCATCTAAATTACATTTGTTACATATTTATTATCGTTGTTTAAGTTTTGGATTAATAACATAGCATTTTATATTTTGGAGGGTTTTACTATGATGATGGACTTTAATTAAAGCTAACTAGTATGCCAGTTCTGTTGGATTCCAGTATATAAAGTTCTCAAGATTTTTGGACCACTGGCTTTCAATCCGATGAGATGACCTACTTTAGTATATATAATACACACACTTTGAGAAATTGCAATTTGATTGTTGGGCTAATGTTCGCTTACCAAATGGGCATCCAGAAATACAAATAAAAGACAAAACGTTGCGCAAAACTGATTAGTTGTTATTAGGCGGCCCAAGTCTTTAACAGTCAACTTTATCTAGACCACATTTCCTATACCCATAAGCTAATTTCAAAGATGATAGCTATCATCGAAGTGGTGAGAAATATAATTCCAAAAATAAATAAAATTATAAAAAGTTGTTTCAGTTAAATTCTCCCACTGAACTTGATGGATTACTTATAATCTTCTTTTTCTAAAGATCTGAGGAAGTACTTATAAATAATACACACACCTACATCAGAGTATCAGAGCGCAGAGCGTCAGATACTACAGATCTTTCTATTAAGGATAGGTGCTTTATAGCTATTATGTTGTGTCTCGGGTCCAGCAGCATGGCCCTTTAAGCTGAAAAGAAAAAAAAATTCTGTTAATTTAATGTTTACAAGAAATTATTCTTTTATCCAATTAGGCAGTGTAATTTATTATGAAGGTACAGGTATGTGCCATCTGCCCATGAATGTCCCCTTCACTTGCGACTTCCAAATGGGGATATTTCCATGACCAACGGTTTTATATCACCAGTAAGCAATAGTCCTGTGCTCATTGCCTCTGCATCTGATATATATATATATATATATATATATATATATATATATATATATATATATATATATATATATATATATATATATATAGTTTATTGATGATGTCTTATTAATGAAATTTATAGATGTGGGGAGGAGTTGTTGTGTGGAATCCACCCGGCTGTTCTATTGACTCCCAGATTAATCGACTCAAAAGAAAAACAATCTCCCCTGAGGTTAGTGATAACTTTTCAATGTATTCTTGTAACACTTTTTTTTAATAAATTATTCTATTTAGCAATTTTCTGACTCAGATATGTTTTTATGTTCACCCTTCCAAGGCGCTCTTTTGTGTTGGTGAATTTACTAGGTTTCGTGAAATAGTTTCTTACTGTGAATGTTACTGTGGAAAGTAAATGTTTATTAGTGTTAATTAACTAGGCAAAATTTCTGCTACGTATAACAGGTACATCATAGTAAGTGAGATCACCTAAAGTTGTGGCATACCTTAAGCTGATCATACAGTCTGTACAAGAGAAACGCAAGATAAACGTATCTCTGAATCACATAATGCTATTGTATCCTTCTGAGCTGCCATATTTGTAGAGTGTGGAGTTGTTTATAAATTAAATGCTAAAATCTACATGTTGCATATATCGATATACTTGAAAGTAACTACCCTTCTCTTGCTATGGCAGTATTCTACCTCATACTACTGTGATTAATGCTTATATATTTCAAAGGCTAATTTTTGACTTGAAACAGGATATGCAGAAGATTTTTCAGGTATTCATAGGGCAACTGCGCCTTTTGTTTGGTTTTAAATCAGATTATTTTCATGTTATTGGAGGACGAAAATTCAACTTTTTACGAAGTATAAGAGGCTTTACAGAATGGTAAGAAGGGTTTTATTATAGCTGGTTCATTTAATGTGATTTTCTTAAAACTCGAGAATATATCGTTGTTGCATTAAGTATCCAGTCCTAAATTCGTTTTGTATCTGGATGTAGAGTTTTACCATAGATGCTGGTGTTCCCGCCTATCTTCAGGATTTTACTATAGCTGGCTCTTTTAATGTGATTTTCTTAAAACTCAAGAAAATTTATCCTCGTTGCATTAATTGTCCAGTCCAAATTTATTATTTTTCTTCTAGCAGTATACTCTCATATAAAAAAGTTTCACGTAATTAGTTATGTGTGTAGTTATGTGTGGAACATCTCATTGTTATATGTATGTAAATCTGTTTCCTAGATTCATCTCTTGCATACCTTAGTCACGTGTAGATTATCCTGTGTCTAAGAACTTTGGCCAAGTACATGTATCAGTTACTGATTGACTAGAATAATGCAGTATTGGTGAAACTACCTCATCAGTAAACTTAAGTAGATTACTCAATGTGAGCACAACAAATGATTAAATGATAAAGAATTATGACCTTGTTGCTCGTGGTCCGCTAATTCAGAGCAAAGGAACTTGAAGGGAAGAGGAAATATAAGGGTGAGAGATTTCATTTGTTAGGGATTTTGTTTCCTACCTCCAGGCCGCTTATCCCAGTTGTAGATTTGTTCACTTTTTGTGTCTCAGTAGTAGTAGAGGCCAAAGAAGTCAATGTAGAATTTGCGGGTGAAGTTGATATTTGGAGTGACTTTACACCCCCCCCCCCCCCCAACACACACCCCTCCCAACCCCAACAACAACTAAGCCTTTTATCCCAAGTACTTGGGGTGGGCTACGTGAACCAAAAGATAATCATGGCAGGTCGATTACGTGGATGAACCTTCTCCACTTATTCCTATCGAACGATACGTCCTCATTTAAACCTTCAGCATCCAATTTTTTTGTAACGCCTCTATCCATATTTTTTTCATTCCTCCCTTCGCTCTTTTAATTTGTCCTATGTTGATAAACTCTCCCTGTTAAACTGGTGTATTTGTAGACATGCGCTGCACATGACCACACCATTGTAAGTAATTTTCTCGTATCTTCTTTTCGATGGGTATCATGCCTACCTTAGTATGAATATCATCAATTCTCATTTTATCTCTCCTAGTGTTGTCGCACATCTAGCAAAGCATGTGTATCTCTATTACACTTATATGTTTTTTTATAGCCCAGCATTTCGCGCCATATAATAAAACTAGTTTAATAGTAGTCTTATAAAATTTTTCCTTCAGTCTCAACGGGAAGTTACGGTCGCATAAAATTTTCGTTACGCTCTTCCATTTCAACCAGCCAGTTGTATCATATGGTTGATATCACTATCAATTTCTCCATCATTTTGAATAATAGAATGCAAATATCTAAATTGATTACTAATTTGTACCTCTTGGCCATCTAACATTATAACACTGCAATCTCGGGTTTTTCGTTTACTAAATTTACACTCAATATACCTTGTTTTGAACATACTCAATCTAAAACCTCCAGATTCTAACATCTGTCTCCATAACTCCGACTTGGCATTCACATCTACTCTCGTTATATTGATTAAGATAATATCATCAACAAATAGCATGCACCAAGATACTTCATCCTGAATAGCTCTAGTATACTCATCCAGCAAGTAGCAAATAAAAATGGACTCATGCAATTCAATACAACAACGAACAACAACTAAGCCTTTTATCCCAAGTACTTGGGGTAGGCTACATGAACTAAAAGAGAATCATGCCGGATCGATCACGTTGATAATCCTTCTCCATTTATTTCTATCAAGTAGTATCTCATTTGAACATTTACAATCCATATCTTTTCGTATCACCTCCAGCCATGTTTTCTTCGGTATTCCCTTTGCTCTTTTAACTTGTCCTGCATTGATAATCTCTCCTCGTCGAACTGGTGCATTTATAGGTTTACGTTGCACATGATCAAACCATCGTAAGCGATTTTCTCGCATATTCTCATCAATGGGGGCTACATGTACCTTAGCACAAATATTTTCATTTCTCAATTTATCTCTCCTAGTGTTGTCGCATATCCAGCGAAACATCTGCATATCTGTTACACGTATTTTCTATGAGTGACGTTTCTTTATAGCCCAGCATTCTGTGCCATATAATAAATTTGGCCTAATAGCAGTCCTATAAATTTTTTCTTTTAGCCTTAACAGAATGTTACGGTCGCATAAAACTCCCGTTGCACTTCTCCATTTCAACCAGTCAGTTTGTATTTTATGGTTGACATCATTGTCGATCTCTCTATTATTCTGAATAATAGAACCCAAATACCTAAACTGATTGCTCATTTGTATTTCTTGCCCGTCCAGTGTTACAGCATTACAGTCTATAGTCTATTGTTTACTAAATTTACACTCCATATACTCTGTTTTAGACGTACTCAAACTCATGCAATTCAATAGTGATTGAAAAATCACTTGTTAAGCCGCCATAAGTTCTGACATTTGACACTACTCTATCATACATGTTCTTTAATTATGTCAGTATACTTGATGGGAACTCCCTTCGTTATCAATGTCCACCAAAGTATCTCACGTGGTATCTTATGATAGGTTTTTTTTCTAAATCAATAAAGATCATATACAAATTTCTATTTCTCTCTCAAAATCCTCTATAAGTTGATGAATTAAATGAATAGTTCTGTTGTCGACCGTCCCGGCATGAAACCAAAATGGTACTCTATTATTTTAAAAGTCTGTCTTAATTTATTTTCAATTATCCTTTTCCAAAGTTTCATAGTGTGACACATTAATTTTATTCCACGGTAGTTAGAACACCCCTCCCACCCCCCACCAACAAAAATTGAAAAAGGCCCAGCACACCCCAAAACAAGAGATGGACAAGATGGTAGGTGTGCTGCAGAGGAAAAGGGTTCTTTTTTCTGCACGAGGTTTGATCTGCTGCTATGCGGAGGTACAAGTTTGCAACACATCCCGGGTTCAAACTACTTTATTGTCATATCGGTGTACTTATTTACCTCATCTTTTCACCTTTTCCAGCATATGCAGTGCTGAAGGCTTGTATGGAACACACTGTTAAGCAGTAATTTAGCTTGCCATACATTATTTATTTGTAACCCAACAGCACAACAACAATGATGGACTGTCATACTCTTGCTTGGCCTTCAATAGACTTACCATAAACGAAGAGATGAAGCTCTGGAAGGACGCAAGGACATGGTGTCTAAAACAGCAAGCTGCTGTTTCATTGGTGACACCAGGAGACGGATAAATGCATTAAGCTGGTGACGCTGCCAAATCTCACCACTGAAAATGGTGGCCTCTCAGATTTATCCTTATTTTTGTTGAGAACTTCATTTTTAGGTTCCATATCACCTATGTGTTCCCTAATCTTGAGACCAAGGTTATTGAACTGGCATTTGGAAGGAGAAAATGTGATGAGGAAATAAAAAAAGGATTTGATTGGAAATTTGCTTAGATTTGATTAAATTTGATTAGGATTTTATTTTTATTTATTAGTAGATTTAGATTTGAAATGATTTGATTAAGATTTTATTTTATGATTTTGGATTTATATTAGGATTTCATTTTATTGTTAAGTTTGGGTTTGTTTACTATATATGTAGTTTGTGTTATAAACAATCTTGTATGAACTATGAGATGTTGATTATTAAAAGCCCTTTGTTTAACATGGCAATTTGCTAACAACACCTAAATCTATTTTCGATTACTATTGTGTGAGGCCTAAATTAATTTTTATCATATTATTTCATTTTCAATTTTCTACCATAAAATCCTAAATTTACTTCTTTTCTATGTCAAATTGGTATTAGAATCAAAGTTCCATTGTAATAAAACCAAAGTGTCAAATTAGCAATGTGGAGTGATTGAAGGGACGATGATCGGCTGGGCTTGATCGTCAAGGCAGTGCTTCGATGAAGATAATCGGTAATGTCGATCTGGAGTCAGGGAGGGAAGGGTTCGACGTCTTCAAATTGAGAACAACAATGGAAAGGAAGGAGGCGAGGAGGCTGTCGAATTGTTGGCGACTCGTTGAAATTTCGATCAACAATTTGATTGGGAAGAGAGGAGGTGGTTATCGGACAATGATCGATGGTGATAAGGTCGGGGATGTTTTGGAGTCAGGCGATGGTGGTGTGGGTCAAGTACTCCTGGCAACTAGCACCCAAATCTATCCTTAAATCTCTTCTTCTGGATTTGTTGAGTGAGAGATGATTTTGGTGCAATGCCTAAATTAATATTTATCATTTATTTATTCCCAATTTTCGTAATCCCCTACCATGGTACTCTAATTTGCTTCTATGCTGCGTCAAAATGGCTCGAATTTCTAATCTCATGCTCTGATTTGAGTAATTTTTCAATTGGTATAACTGGAATTGGAAAAAAAATCAGAGAGAAGGATGACCTGCTTGCATTTACACAGATCCGAAAAATCCTAACTGGATCTGATAAAGGCAGACTTGATTCTTCTATTTATAAATTGAAATATTCTTATGGCATATGGTAATAAATGGAATCCACATATGATGTTAGATTTCGGGCGGTTTTGGTGATTAGATAGTTACTGGTCTTTGCTGGTTTCTGCTACAAAGGGAGGACTATATTGTTGCAATCCTGTATTATCGTTGCACAATGTCATTTATTCTGAATCAAAGAATGTAATTTACTCATTTCTCTCTTGCAGTTTAATTGTATCATTTAGTCCTAGAGGTATAAATGGAGAGGATATGCAATTGTAATAGGATTACTATATGTGTATTTGTTTATAGTTAGACTTTAAATTATGTTCAATTAGGTCTTCTGATATTTGGATTATTTAGCCCTATCCATCCATATCCGTATTTTAGAAGGAGTAGAAATATGTATATCCATATTTGTTGAAATAACTGAATCAGACTGAGATCGAATTATTTTAACTCGTTTTCATCCCTATTTTGTCTTCAGCATTTGTTTATTTATGGATAGGTGAAAGGGGGCAATACTTCGTAACTGTGAAAATGGCCTTCAGTGGGATTGAATAAAGGAAATAGTTTCATTTAGCTACCTTGAGAATTGGTAAAAAGGGCTTTGTCATTGTTGTTTTTGTTGTTATATATGGCAATATTTTTGGTTGCATATTTTCTCTAAAGGGTATCTACTATCTAGCATTAGTCTCGTGCTTTCTGATTTTGGGCTCTTTCATCAGTTGTTTGGTCATGGGTTTTGAGTGCAGTTGTTTTATCAAATCTTGATTTTGTATGGGTTTTAGTGTAGTTCTGTGATCAAACCTATCTACACAATCAAATGGTTGTAAATTGGGAGTTCATCAAAGGATAACCATGAGGTTCTGGGTGTAGTTATGTTATCAAACTTAGAAAAAATGCAATAGAATTTCTCAAATTTCTCGACTGATAATCACAAGAAAAATGTAGTACTTTAGAAGTTTATTAAAAAAAAGTAACAATGGAAATATCGAGACATTGTGATTAGGAACATAGCCATGAATCAAATTTGGGGGGCTAACTAAAATTCAACAAGAAAGTGATCTAGATTAATAATCCAAATTTGTTGAGGAAACACAAAAATTATGAAGAAAAATGTCTAAAAATATAATGCATCTTTTGTACTGGCTAATTGAAGAACAATTGTGACTTTTTTAGCTCTATTATAAAATTCTTGGAGAGAACACATTGAGTAAAAAAATCCACAACTTGACATGCTCATGAATAAATAAAATGGGAATAAAAAGATTCAGACATATATAGAATATACAAAGAAAATGGTAGATAATAAGCTACAAAATAATTGCAAGTAATTTTTCTTGGATTTGATAAATTTTAGTTATTGGATAATACTTCTATTTTTTATTTTATTGGATAGTTCTTATGGTTTAGTTGCTAGACCCCTTTGAGGAAGTGCTTACCAAATGCAAAGGAAAGAGCCTTCGTTTTTTTTCTCCTTCGAAAATTTCAAGTTATCATTTCTGGATATATTTTAATCACAATTATCTTCCTAGATTCTACAAACTAGGTTTTCAAGTATGCAAACAGTTAAATAGATAAAATAATGGTGTGATGAGGGGTAAAACTAGTGCCTATGTTAATGAGGCATTTAGCCTGACCTATGTCCATTGTGCTAAGACATGAGGAACAATAATTGATCAGTTTAAGATCGACTCGCTTAGACCAACACCCCTTGTGATCTGCCCACCCCTTGTGACCTGCCCAGGCAACTGTATAAACTTAATGTAAGTATGGTAAGTAGGAGATTTCTTGAGGTGCTAATATACAAGTGACCTAATAAGGAAGCCTTGAGCATAAAGAGGGCCGACGAAGCTAATAGATATTCGGAGGATCCAGCAGGGGTCGGAAAAACATGTCACTGCACTTGATCTGCATAGTGGGAATAAAGATCGGATATGAACACCTAGCAATTTACTACTCATGGTTAGTCGAAGTGGTTCGAAGCAATCACACCCGCACTTGTGACCTAATCCCCATGTTATCATCATTGCTACTTGATGAACAGTTTTACCATAATTGAATTATCAAAAAAAAAAAAAAAAAACATTAGCTACTTGGTTAACGTTTTTTTCCTATTGCAACAACCAAACTTTGATGAACATATTGGTATTATCTTTCCTTATGGGAACTCATTGTCAAAGTTGTATGCATGGATCCTTCTTGGGGATTGAGAGGCTTGTTTGAAGATGAATTGTACTTCTTGAGGGATGAGACACCTCTTGGGAAATGAATGTTTAGCGGTCTGTATTGGGCAAGGAAATGATGTTGAACTTGGAAGACCATAGGAAATGTTCATTGACTGAGAAAAGAGTGCCTAAGGTCATAATCCCACCAATAGATAGAGGATCTTGGAACACCTCATAATCTATCCAAATCCATCTCATCATACAATATGCTATCCACTTCACTTTGCACTAGAAGTCCACCCATGACAACTAGTGACTAGGTTAAGGAAGTAGCTTTGATTGAGTGGTGAAAAACAGATTGTGCTAGTGAGTTCGTTTCTTTTGCAATCCACCTCTATTACAAAGAGCATGTATGCTAGTGATCTTCTATTGTGGCTAGAAAAGGGGAAAAAAATGTTTGTAATAGTAAGACTATTATTATCATACTAGAAACTTTGTTGGTCTATGCCCCATGGTTTTTTTCCCTTTCACATGAATCGCATCAAGGGGGGTTTTCATTTTAAGGATTTGTGTGCTCTTGCATTCTCATCCTTTTTTTTTCTCTTGATCTCTTTTTGTTGTTTATGCGTCTAAACAGTAGAAGTTATTCAGCACTTTCTGCTCCTTTAGCAGAACATTAACTGGAACTTATTTAAATCTTCATAACATAAAATGTTTTTTACATAATTACTTGATAATATAAATTATTCAAAATAAATCCATTTTGTGTAGGTTAATTTGATATGTAAGTTTTACGTTAATGAAAGAGTAGATGAAAGAGTGGGGAAATACATTTTGCATTAAATATGATGGCTTTCAAAACTCAAGGTTTCTGATTTTGAGAACAAAGGAACTGCCCTAATTACCAAGTATTCCAAAAATATTTGTGTTGTGATTGAAATTCGTTATGGTTTGGTTTTAAAACTTAACCTTTGGTCCTGAAACCCATGTTGCCAATCCCACTAAATGTGATAAAGTTTCATTTGGCATTATTTCAAGGTTAAAATATTTGAGCTTTGAACGGATGGAAGCCACTGACTATTGCATCTTATTCTTTGATGTAGGGAGTTGGATGCTTTATATCGACGTCATGCAACTTCCAATCTACTTTCATGTGCCTCTACACTTGAATCTCTCTCTAAGTTGGTATGTTCTAGCTTGTGGCTTTATCTGTTCTTATTTAGTAACATCAATTAAGCCCTCTCCTTTTTGCGCCATCCTTTCTCACAAGTCGTGAATATTTGGATTATCCAGGTTCAATCACTTCCCAGAATGATTGTCACAGATGAAATAGGAAAACAGGTTTGTTGCTCCCCAATCCCTGATCTTATTGATCTTGTTAGTTGTTGAGCACTAACCACTTGAGCTGCCTAGTTAACTGAAAAGTATCATATTTATTAATTTTTTCGTGGTAAAGGTAGAAAGACATGCAGTCACATGCACAGACACTCTAGAAAAACTGTAATGCAGCTAGATGTATTGATGCCCTCTGGGGGCATGAATTTAAGAATTAGCGAATTTGTATTTAATCGAACAGTAAATCGGGGTTGCATATATGTTTGTGTTTTGAGTGCATGAATTTAAGTACATGCAGGTCAATATGCTGTAGAACTCGGATAGCAGCCACATAATTTCAACATGCAGCTGCTTGGGTTGCAAATTGGGAGGTTGACATGCACATACATATGTGCGCGCTATGCACATGAATTTAAGCATGTGCATGTTATATGGGATTGAACGCGAATAGCACCCACATATTTCACTATGTTGCTTCTAGGATAGAAATTGGGCAGTTTGCATATGGTTGAAAGTCAATCCTAACCAAACCCAACTCAACTTGTCCTTGTTTGGAACTTACCCGCTTGACTCAGCCTAACCTACAAAAAGATGAGTTTCCAAGTTAGATAAGGTTATGATGAAGTTGGGTTGGATCATATTTTTTTGGTTTGAACCCCCCTTGATGCTGCTAAAATTTTTTCCTTGTCTAACATATATGGGATCATATTAAGGTTGGATCATATTTTTTCCTAGAATAGTCAAAGATGAGTTTCCAAGTTAGATAAGGTTATGATGAAGTTGGGTTGGATCATATTTTTTCATGAAAAGAGATGGGTCATGAAAATTTAAATATCAACCAAGAGCTGCTAAAATTTTTGGATTAGGGGTTGGTATGATTCATACTCTTGCAATCTCATGAAACTCATCAAGTATAATAACTTGTTCGATAATAATAGGAAATATTGTGGATATTACACTTCAAGCATCGCCATTGTTACACTTATCACCCCGAAACTAGTGACTTGCACCCCTCTATTAGAGCAACTCCTAAAAGAGTTTGTTGTTTAAACTCTGTTAATTTGGACAGAACACTTGCCCATCACATGTTTTTGGGTAGTAAATTTACTTAGCTCCCTTTGCATTTCTTGCTATATTTGATACACAAACCAACCCCCACCCATCTTCTACCCCAAATTCTCCTTCTGCCTTCCTTTCAACCCTAAATTTCTTACCTCCATCGTTCCAATCCTAAATCATTGTTTTCTACCTTTGACTATTCTAATCAGCATCACAAGTCAATCTATGGTCCGGCCATCCACTGCGCCCCAAAAGTCCCCACCCTAGACTTCTTTTTTCCTTATAAATTATAAACTCTTGCTTCATGTGAGTCTCTCCATTACAAAACAACTTGAGAACTTATTAAGTGATGATATGGTAACCTTCTAATGGAGACAGATGTCCTTCACACAGGAATAAAGAGTTGGAGAGAGAGAGTGTGGTCAAATTATGCGAGTAGCAAAGAGTTGCCGTGTAAATCAATAACTGTGCTAGCTGGAGTTAGTGGCTGGGCTTGTGATGGCAATGTGTTCTATATTCATTTCTAAATTTGTTCAAATTGTAATAGCAATTTGAAGAAATCTAGTAATTGGAGTAAGGAATTTTTGTTGCTTTCTCAGTGCAGATGAGAGAAAATAGAGAAGGGGTCTGCGTGCACAAAGGAGTAAAGAGTTTGAGAGGGAGACAGTGAGGTCAAATATTGTGAGTGGCAAAGAGTTGTTGCATAAAGCTAGTCAAAATTGTGGTTGGGTTTGTGATGTCATTGTTTACTTTATTCATTTCTAAAGTTCTCTAAAGTTATAAGATCAATATGAAGAAGAAGAAATCTAGTAATTAGGTCAAGGTTTTTTTATGAGAGAGGATAGAGAAGAAAAGGGGTGTGTAAATGTCATCTGTTAGTAGGGATAAGAGGGAGTTGGTGGAAGATTCAGTGAGGAATATGCAAAGAAATCTACTATCCTACTAACATGTGAAAGGTGTTTGGTCTATCCAAACTAACGGAGTTTAGCTTGTAATAATTATCGTTAGTAGTCAGGGCTAACAGAAGGGAGCACACTAGTTCCATACTTCAGGCTGATGGGAGCAATGAAACCCATGTTGCGGTGTACCCAAAGTAATATAGATGCAAGCAGGAAGTAGTGTTCAAGTTTGGACAGGTTTGGGTTGGGTTGGTTTCAATCCCTGTTCAGATGTACTATTGCTCAATCAATTAAATTTTAAATTGAGTTGGTTTTTCTCAACTGAAGCCTGGCTCCTACTAGAAAAACTCCAGACCATCCCTACCCAGTGGGCAGGTTGGTTGGGGATGAGTCCAACCCAAGTTGCAAATCTAATAACTACTTTTTTTCTTTATGCATCCCCATAGTTAGGCACGTATTTTACGTAATCAGTAACAGTTAGTTTTGGACCTGATACCTGATCCATTTAACTTAAAACCTTACTTTATATACTCCTCCCTCTACATCTTGTCCTGGCTGACAGCGTAGGATTTTCCTATATTAGTCTGTTTCAGAAGTTAAAACTCAAATAGAAAATCTTTTTCCTTAATTTTGTGTTGATTTCTTTCTGGTGGGATAAATATGGAAACTTCTCTCTTTCAAGAAAATATGAGAAGCAACAAAATTTGACATATCCATCCAATATCTTATCTCATGTTTATTAGGTGGTTTTTCCATATCTTTCTTTGCTTCGCTTCATTCATAGGTTTTTATATTGACTAAAACCACGAGGCATTGGACGTTTAGACTGAGAATTTGCCTAAGCAGTGTTGAAGATGCCCATTAATATCAAGTTCGACCAATATGGTGGTCCTATAGTTTCCGTTGGATTTGGTCTGATAACCGACAATAACTGGCATAAGCTATTGAAATATAGAGAAATGGAGATAAAACAAACAAAAAAAAAAATATGAACTATGTAGTGAGATGGAAAACAGAGAAAAACAAGCATTGCAGGTGTATTTCGGAGAACCTTTCAGAGATGAAGGTTCTCCCAGTAGAAAGAAGGAAATGGATGCGAGTGTGCATGTTTGTGTCTAGATCTAAGATCTATGTTTATATTATCGAGTGAGCTTGCTCATGCAATTCCTGTGGGGATGTAAATAGATGGAACAAGAATGCAGATATTGTCTGGATATTGAGCTCATGACTAATATTTGATGAAAAATGATATTGGATCAGATTCCGATAGTAATTGGACTATGATTGTAAATTTGTATCGGCAGTCAATCATGAATTTTAATACATATGCTAGTGAAGATATTCTTTATGTTATGTAATATTTAGTAGACTTTTATTTTGTATGGCCTGGAAAACGTGTTTGAATATTCAGTTATCCGAATGTGTCAGATAGTTTAGCAATGTCCATACCTCTTACCATATTTTAAACGGAGCTAATATGGATATCCAAAGTTTTCAAAATACAAAAGTGGAATCAGATTCAGATCAATTAATTTGGATTTGTTTACATCCATAGATCTTCATGCTTCTTCTACAAACATTTAAGTGTGATTGTTGAGGTGGGGGTGTGGTTGGGATGGGGGAGATCGAGATTTATGTTTATATTTTATATATTTGTAATGCCCCTAGCTAAGAATAGTCCCACATCGGATTTACTAGCTCATGTAATCTAGTTGGGGTTTTCTGTCAAGTTTTGAAGTCGTCGTATAAATTTGTGCAATTCATGTTTTTTCCAGGTAAAGTTCTCACTTGAAGCAGCAGGTTTTGCTCAAAATAATGCCTCTCTTGGCGTGTATGACGCTGCTGCTGGTACTTATACATGCCTTTCCTTTTATACAGTGAACAGTGTCCTCTAGTAACCAATTGAAGAAGGCAAACAACTTATTAATTGCTTTTTTGCTCATTTGTATCTTGAACAGTATCCTCCAGGAAAGCGAGGGCTCTAGCTGAAGATGCATTTTTCCATCCATCCATCATGTCAATCAGTTACTCCTCCCTTGAACACTATTTTGCCATCTACATGGTTAGTAATCTCTTCTCATAGAAACCTGGCATGATATCTTCTTGTTTTTCTACTTTTTAGCACACAAGTATAGACAATGGATACAACAACAACAACTAAGCCTTTTATCCCAAGTATTTGGGGTAGGCTACATGAACCAAAAAAAGAATCACGCCGGATCGTTCACTTTGATATTCCTTCTCCATTCAAGTATAGACAATGGATGAATGACAAAAACTACCTAGTACATATAGTAACTTTATGTATTTTCTAAATTGATATAGCAACCAGCTGTTCCGTACAATCTTATATTAGTAAATTATATTCAGAACATATTTTATAATTATTGTTGGCCTTCTTCATTGCTTAAACTGTAGAAACATATGTATAAGAATCATCAGCTTCCTAGGAATAAAAATAAGAGATCTTGGGTCTCTTATGGAAGAAAAGGTTTTGTTGTATGAACTCTGCTAACTGCAAAAAAAAAAAAAAAAATTAATTTCTCGTAATTGGTATTTTTCTACAGCCATTTTTTGCACCAGTGTCATTGCACGTGCTCCTGGCAGCCATCAAAGAAATCAAACGATACAAGAAGGAGAAAGTGAAGTATAATTCATTCATTGCTCGCCAAACAACAGCGTCCTAGGGTGTGCATCTGCTAGTTTAGTTTTGGATACAAGGGCCATGTATCGCCACGTATTACTTAACAACCTAATCCATTCATGATCGGCATGCAGATAAGCCTCTTTGCTGAGTGGGAAATGTGGTGAAGCTTTTGTCTATATGAAAGGATGGTTCCAGTTTTCTTCACGTGATCACTAGCTCAGACATTATCTGGTTTGTATCTCAGCAAGTGCAAACACTTTTTGTATCAAAGAATGGGAGTAGAAAATATCCCCAGTTTTGAGTCTTGAGTCCCTTGCATCATTTGTTTTGTAGAAGAAATAAAGTGCTAGCTAACCCTTGTGCAAGTTTGTGTTAGAAAATATGAAATTGATTTAAGTTGTCATTGTTGAGAAGAGAGATTTTCTGATGCCTAGTTGTCGGTGGTCAATGAAACTAAACAAGTTGTTTCGTCCCTTGTGTTCATGGGTTGTATGTGGAGAATGAATGTAGAGTTGTTTATGAACTTTGAACATATTTATCCAAAGTTAACATGGCAACAGGACATATTTTAAAGGTAACTTGGAAGAGCAAATGGTAACAAAACCATTTGTAATAAGAAAAAGAAAAACAAGCATAAAAATTTAATTTCTTTTTTTAAAAAAAAAAAATTCTGTCCATTGACTTTGTCATGACAAAATCAATTGCCAAAATGTATGGGGATCTGATCATTGTACGCAAACTATATATCATGTGACTTCCTCATTTCTATGTGACTTGCCTATGAAACAAATGCCCACAAAATGTTCGGGGCTAATATTGCTATTTTTTATGTCCAGTTCATTAGTACATCACATCAAGCGATATGAAATTTGTTTTTTGGTACTTGTTTTTCTTTTAAGCATAAAATTTCTAGATGCATAAGTTACTGTAGATACAATATAGCGTTGATTTGTGAAAGCAGGTTAGACCAGAGGTAGCACAACATGCTATAGAGAAGACAGTTCTATATTTGATTTCCTGAAGCATGGCTCCAGATCGATTCTCAATGTTGAAGATTAAGGAAGATTAAAGATTTAACTTGTGTAATCCTTTTTTTCACCACACAGATTTGTTCGATCAGTGCATAATAAACCAATTCTGGAAGGAACAAAGATATAAGTTTTCGAAGAGAATTAAATCCTGACAACATAGGAGTAGAATATCAAGCCATCCGAGCACACCAATTTTCCTAGTGAGTCTACTTTTCAGTATTTTTTTTTATTCAGTCTCAAAGTCCGAACAGTTATAAAGTGGGCTCGCTAGGAAAAATGGTGTGCTCCTTTGGAAACTCCCCAACGTAGGAGTAGAATATCAAGCCACCCGATCTAAGTTCACTTGTTAGCGAATGGCACTGAATACGCAGTCCCAAGGATGAGAAACAAACAGTGGAAGTATAATCAGCATTTTTACGGACATCATAGAATATGCCTAAAGAAACCTGATTTCGACCACGTACCTCCTAACCCTTCTTGAATCAAACTCGAGAGAAAAGAAATGGTGCATAGCATCAATATAACTATCTAAAAGGTCAAGAGTAAGACTTGATGCAACCATATAATATCAGTGCGCAGATGTTTGAAGGGCCAAGCGCAGTTGGAGGAAGGGGTACTAAGAACAAATTGCAAATTAAGATTGATATTAAGATTTCTGTCATACAGATTCCAATTCTCACCTTCACAATCTGCAGGTTTTCATAAAATACACAAAGGATTCTTCTACAGAAACCCTAGGTGGGCTGCATTATGTCAGATGCAACTGATTCAAGGACCACAGAAGGGTGAAAGCATGCTGATCCAAGGTCTGAGAGTCTCTAAGTTAACGAGACAGGCACAGGTTGAATCTGCATGCACACAGTACTATCCCGTTTTGAGTGCACAGGTCAAACATTCATGCACCTCAAACTCCAATTCAGGTTCTGGACTCCAAGGCGAGCAGTATCTTCTTCCTTGGGCCCTGAAGCCAACAAAATCAGTCAAAAAGGCAAAATAAGGTGATCCTCAAACAAAACTATATGTTGAAACAATTTGAAAAAATGTGGTGTATCATCCGTATTGATTTTTGTTCTCAAGAGGTTATAATGTTATGTGCATGTATAGGGTATCCGAGTTCCATAACAATTAGATCATCAAGTAAAAGGTCCCCACTCATCGAGTAGCCAGAGATCCTTATGAGAGAGTTTTAACCAGAAGATAATAGAATATGTCATCAAGTTCACTGTTGGGAACTTAGCAAAAGATGCAGACAATAGAAAATGTCGTCTACTTCAAGTTTACCCACTCTATCATCAAGATACCAAGTAAGAGATACCAATTATGCCCAAAGCTACAGAGTCAACCGACAGGGAAAAGATTCAAAACCCTTCATTGTCGTGCAAATACAACAGTAGCTTGATTATTAGATTTTTTTTTTTTTTTAAGAATTCAGGTATAAACGACCATTCATTTTGGTACAGTTGCCTAATCTATGATGAATGCTTGCGCAGAAGATTTAACATTTTAAATAGATAGCTCAACAGTGACTTACCATTGGAACTCCTAGAGCCTTGAGATCATCATCATTCATATGCATAAGAGCTGTCATGTCAACCTTCAGGAGCAAAGTCAAAAAATAACGTAACTATTAAAGCACAGAGATTTTTGATTATACAAGTAAAGAAGTAAGAAGTTGGATCAAATAGCACCTCCTCTGCCTGGAACTGTATTGAGTACTTTTCTAGACCTAGGGAACGTAGCAACCCATCCACAGTTACATCAGGCTGCACAGACATTGCAACCAAAGGAGCGATGATAACATAGAATGCGAAGATATATAACATGTATCATGCAAAAGAGCAAATGAAAAGGCAACGTCACAGCATGCAATGAGCAATGAGCAATGAGCAGAAAGTTGAAAGGAAAATACCCAGATTGCATCTAAAGAAAGCATACTGAACCCAGAAAAGTGCCAATAACTGGAACCAGTAGAATACCCATTACTAACTGTGTTATTAACAAAACACGGTAACATTCCACAACATTTAACCAACAAGAAATGTTATTGTAATGAAACAAAACATATATGACAAAATTAAGGTTTCCCCTTATGTTTGACCACACAAAAAATTACCTGAATGGCACAAGCTAAACAGCCAACCCAAAAAAAAAAAAAAAGTATAGGGGGTTAAAGAATAGCCATCCCTTCCAGATAGTATTCTAAATATCGGCCGGTATATCGGTATACCGGCCGATATATCGTTTTTTACAAAGAAACGAGACGATATGGGGTTTTTTTTATCGCATATCGTTTTTGACCGGTATGGGCCGATATATCGGCCACGTGGCAATATATCGGCCGGTATCCGGTATGTGAAAAACCGGCCGGTATGGCTTAATATCGTTTTTTGTTAACGGGTTACGGTTGCTTTTGAAACCCGTTAACCCGTTGGACCCGACCCGATAGGAAAACATAAAAATCCGATACTCCTCTTCGCGACCAAAAAAAACCCTAATCCCTAATTTCCTCCGTCGCAACTCCGTCGCAACCCACTCCTCTATCGCCGGTTTTCGCTTCCATCATCGCCTCTCCGGCTCTCCATCCTCCTTAATTGGTAGATCGACCGTTCCTCTCGGAGAATTTTTCGCCGTTGCTGTCTCTCCCCAAGCAACCGACTCGATCTGATTTCGTCCATCGCCGTCTCTCCGGCTCTCCATCCTCCTCAACTGGTCGATCGACCATTCCTCTCGGAGAAAATCACCGTTGCCGTCTCTCCCAGTCCCCGAGCAATCGAATTGATCTGGTTTCGTCCATCGCCGTCTCTCCGACTTCCGTCGACTCGCCGGTGATCCATCTCTCCCTCTTTCTCTTGCGTGCTTTCTAGCATCTCGACCTTGAATTTTGGTAAGTAGACTACAATTAATTTTTCTCTAAATTTTTGTTTAATTTTAGTCTAATTATATTTTAAATTTTAGTTTGTTATTGTAATTAGTGTATTTATGTTTTTAAATTAAGAATGAGTTAGGGAATTTTTATTTTTAAGTTTGGAATTGATGCCTAGGGCAGCACCCTTCGGCCAGTCACTGTGACAATGCTCGGCTAGTGACTGTCACAGTGTCACTGAGCTACAGTATAGTTCTTGGGTTCCCTGCGCATTTTCTTTATCCTCAGACTGAACTGTCACAGTAACTAAGCAACATATTGGCATTGGTTCAACATCTTGGGGGCAATAGAGTTAGACCCACTTGTTGGTACATAAGAGTGGATAATGTGACATTTTGATTAAGCGGCTTAACATCTTGATTAACTAGGTTCACAAGGAATTTGGTTAAGTTAGTAAAGAGACAAATTTGAATTGTAATTAAGAGTGCATAATGTCACATTTGGCATTTTATGGTGATTAGAGACATTTAATAATGTTTATATAAAAATTGATAAAGTATGTGATTTGAGGTAGAAAATTTTAAGTGTTTTGAGTAGATAAGAATTTGAAAATCTCCTAAAATACCGGATTTTCTATTTTGACTATTGTGAATAAAAATAATCTTGTCTCTATAATATATTCGATTTTGACTTTATAATAAGAATTCTCTAGTTTGTATATGTTTCAGGTATAGAATAAGATTGTGTATCCAAATGTCCAATAAAAATCTTGAAATTATATAATTATTTTTTTATGATTATGTTTATATGATTATTTTTTTAACTTAGATTATGTTTATTAAGTATTAACTTTATTTATTTTAGTAAAAGCTTGAATTCTTAAATAAATTAAGTTAATATAAATTAAGTGCAACAATTATTTAGCTATTTAATAAATTAATTGTTTGTCTTTCTTCACTTCACTTTTTTGAAGTCAGAAATAGTTTGAAAGATGTCCTCTTCTGGTGCTTCAAATGTCCAAGAGAAGCGAGGAGGTAAAGATCCCGCTTGGGAATGGGAGAAAAAAGTACCCAATAAGCCCAATAAAGTGGAGTGTAATTTCTGTAAGAATGAATATGGGGGAGGCATTACCCGCCTGAAGGAACATTTAGGTCATGTCAGCGGGAATGTCAGAGGCTGTCCCCTGGTTCCAGATGACGTGAAGCAGAAAGCACTAGTAATGCTAAGTAAAACTAGAGAGGTAAAGGAAGGAAAAGCAACAGAATTTCAAAATTTGTTAAAAGAAGTTCGTGTTGGGGAAGAAGAAGACGAGGAGACAACTCGAGAGGAGTCATCTTCTCGCAAAACAACAGGTCAATCTTCACGCAAAACAACAGGACCGATGGATCAATTTGCAATTCGATCGGTCGAAGAAGCAGTAGAAGCAGCTCAAAGACAGCCTACCGTGCCATCAGCCTCCAGAAAAAAGGCCAGAGACGATGCAATTCGATACATTGCCAGGTTTTTTTTATGAAGGAGGTCTTGCATTCAATATTGCTATGCAGCCAGCTTTTATGCAGATGGTCCAAGCCATTGGCATGTATGGACCAAACTTACAGACTCCTAGCCCATACGAGCTAAGCGAGACTTGCCTCCAAAGAGAGGTCGAGGAGACAAATGCAACTCTTGAATCATTCAAACGGAGTTGCCGAATAAATGGCTGCACTTTAATGACTGATGCGTGGTCGGATCGGAAAGGGAGAAGTTTAATGAATATCGTTGTACATTGTCCGGCCGGTATAGCCTTCTTATTGTCTCAAGATGCATCTTCTGAGAGACATGATGGCAGTTACATTTACAAATTTGTGGAGAGAGGAATGAACGAGGTTGGCGTAGAAAATATTGTACAGATTGTGACAGATAATGCCTCGAATAATATGGCTGCAGCAAATACGTTGGCTCTGACGCATCCAAATATATTTTGGACACCTTGTGCAGCACATACAGTTAATCTGATGCTTGCAGATATTGGAAAAATTAAACATATCCGAAGTGCAATTATGATGGGGAGATCAGTCTCCGTGTACATATACAGTCACACCAAATCTTTAAATATAATGAGGAAGGCGATTGGTGGAGAGCTAATAAGGCCAGGCACAACTAGCTTTGCCACGACATTTCTCTCTTTATCATCAATCAGCGAGAAGGAGCTGCAACATATGTTTATTTCTGATGACTGGATGGATTGCACTCTGTCCAGAACAGATGCCGGCAAGAAGGTATTTTTTCAATTAATATAAATTTTAATTTTATATTTTTAAATTATATGTTATTGACAAATTAAAAATACATCTTTTTATGAATGTTTAGGTTGCAGAAATAATTGCCAGCAACAAATTTTGGGACAACACAAATTTTGCTCTAAGAGTATTTACTCCACTAGTGAAAGTTTTGCGTAGAGTTGATGGGGACAAAGTCCCTTCAATGGGTTTTCTGTATGGTGACCTAGAGACTGCCAAAGAGGAGATAAGAGATGCTCTAGGGGGTGAAGAGAAGAAATATCTTCCAATATGGAAGATTATTGATAGGAGATGGGAGGAAAAACTGAAGGGTCCTCTGCATAGAGCTGGATATTTCTTGAACCCTCTGTATTACTATGAGAAGCAGCCTGAGATTGATGCTGATGGGTCGTTCATGTCGGGCTTCGTTGAAGTGATGCACAAATTCTATCCAAATGATAATGATAAACTTGATAAGATTGCACAGCAGCTCTCAATTTATCAAAATCAAAATGGATCATTTGGAATGTTTTTTGCAAGGGCAGCAGTAAAGAGAATCATTAATCCAGGTATGCATTTCACTATAAGAAATGCAAAGTTAAATCTATTTTTCATTAAAGAAACTATTGAATAGCTAATAACTATTTATAAATATTCATTGCTAGCTCAATGGTGGCAATTCTACGGGACAGATGCTCCCGAATTGAGGATGATGGCAATGAGGATTTTGAGCCTGACAACCAGTTCTTCGGGTTGTGAACGGAACTGGAGCACATTTGAGATGGTATTACAATTTTAACTTTTTTAATTAAATATTTCTTTCTCCCAAATATATATGTTTTAAACGAACTTCATGTGTATATCTTTTATTTAGGTGCATACGAAGAAAAGAAATAGGCTAAGTTCCAAGAAATTGCATGACTTAGTTTTTGTCAAATTCAATGCAAGGCTCAAGAGCAAACTTTCAATCCCAAACAGAGATCCACTAGTAGCATACAATGAAGAGGAAAAGGTCACCGAGTGGTTCATGCCTGAGAAAAAGAATGGCGATCCTTATGAGACTAGTGATGATGAAGTCTTTCCTGGAGAACAACTGACTTTTCGACAGGTGTCAATTGCTATGGGTGTTAATCCGAAGAAGAGAAAGAGTGGAAGAGTTAAGGCATCTAAGTCGAAGAGTAGTAAAACTTCAAAGGGAAAAGCACCATCATCTTCAAAGTCTAAGCAGCGGCACGCATCGAATGATAACGATGAGGAAGAAGTTGACACATCATCATCAGATTCGTCATCAGATGATGAGAAAGGCATGCCAACAAATGAACCAGTCGACTCTGAATCTAGCTAGAAAATATGTTGTAAAGACTGATATTTAAAGTTTCTAGCATGTTTCAAATAAACTCATTTAAAGGACAATGTTGTAATTTTATAAATTATATCACTTATGTATTGTAGAAACACTTTTCTTTTATCTTGAAAACTTATTTTTCTTTATTTTATGATTGTATTTTGCTCTGTCTCTGTGCATATGCGAACGTTCTAAACGATATCTGCAAATTCGTAAGTTGAATGTAAATAAGCCAATGTAAGTGCTATAAACTCATTTTATGCGTTTTATTATGTTCTATATAGCCAATTATATGATTATTCTTTAACTGGTATGACACTGATATGACACTCCGGTATTTAGGGTCATATCGCGATATCCCACCCGGTATCCGGTAACCGGTATGTAATTTGGCTGACCGGTACGAGACCGGTATCCGATATTTAGAACACTGCTTCCAGACACTTGTGCATTTGTCACAGAGCAATGTGCTCGCCCTGTGATAGTAAGCGCACCAGAACCAACCCCAAAAATCAAGGACTGTATGTAACTCCAAACTAACAACTAAAATATAAATCTGCTACACAATCTTATGTGAAAATAAAGCTCAATGAACAAGCATTTGGGTCAATCATTGTCTATAATTCTTCAAAATTTGAAACATCATAAAGGAGAAAATTTTCAAAAACAAATACAGCACTAGTTGTGATGTGTAGCCAAGAGAAATCACCCCTTTCTTCCGTACTAAAGAAACCCATTGATAGTCCTTGGAACATGGCAGGAATCAGAAGATTTTCTTCCTCCAAAATGATATGAAATGACAAATAAGGTGCATTTGAATAGGATACAAACAAGATTAGGACATATGATATTAATATCCATTTATCAATCATGAATATAGATATGGATAAAAACAGTGGAGATGACCATGGGAACAGGAACATATGTAACGAAAACCAAACAAACGTACTAGTTGAACCTGAAAACGAGTTAACCCAGTTACCGACAGCCCTTGTTCCCAAAAGGAAGTTCAAGGTTCAATTCCTACTGATATTTTGGAGGATCTAATATGGGTAATTTATCAGGCTATGGTATTATTATCCCAAAATAATAATAATAATAATAATAAACTAACTGAATACAAAAACTTTACTTTGGTGCAAATAAAAATATATGTAAATATAATTTAGGATAGAAGTACTGTCCTAGACTAGAAGGTACAAACATAACCGCATTGAAAAATATTGGTTATATATCAACAAGGGAAAAAAAAAAAACCAAAATAGAAGTTCAATCTTGTCCATTATGATGTGTGTATATATATATATATATATATATATATATATATATATATACATACATACATATATATATAACACGTTAAAATAATACGAACATGGTTTCTATAATGGAAGCATGCAATTTTTTTTACTGAAACATCATGTAATAAAACAGAATTAATTACCCTGAATACCACTGAAGTTGGTGTAGGTCGTGTACAACATATTGTCTTTAAAATTACTAGAAAATTCTAGTTATAAATTAGTTGATTAGAAATTGTTCACATTCTCCTTTCTCTTCCACTTGGACAAGAATAAAGATCAGCATGCACATGACAAATATATAGTTGTATTTGTACATGTACTTGCATATTCATATCCATTCCAACAATTGTACACAGAATCATACCCTTATCCACATCTGGACGAGAAGACAGAGTCACATAGTACTTTAGTGAAGCCATCGCCCAACCAAGAATTTCAAACTTGCTATTAAGGCATGATGTTGCCCTTCAAATGCTGGAACATTCCATAAGTTTGGCCCCCTGAAGGACTAAAAATTCTTTAGTTCATGGATGTGGCCCCCTAGGCCCTAAGAGTTCTCCCATGTGAAACTGCTATCGTAACTCTAACAAAATTATTGCAATTCTGATACCATTCCATTCAAGACGGAGAGTATTAAAATAGTTAACCTATGTGCTAAATTACCAGTGATTGTAGCCTTAATATTATTATTAAAATAGTTAATAACTAAGTCTTTTTATCCCAAGAACTTGGGGAGTCTACATGTACCCAAAGAGAATTGCAATGGATTGAACACATGGATGATCTTTCTCCATTCATTTCTATCGAGAAATATTTCTTCGTTAAAGTCTTTAGCATCGATAACTTTTGGTATCACCTTCATCTATGTTTTCTTCAATTGTTCATTCGCTTTTTTCACTTGTCTTACATTGGTAAGCTCCACTTGCCAAACTGTGCATATGTAGGTCTACATCACACATGCCTAAACCACCGTCAGCGGTTTTCTCGTTTCTTCTCTTCTATAGGGACTACGCATACCTGGATAAGAATATCCTTTTTCTCACCTTATATCTCTTAACCTTACGACATATCCAACTAAGCATGTGCTCATGATGTCTCTTTCTAAGTCAACATTCCATATCATATAACAAAGACAGTCCAATAGCAGTCCAATAAAATCTTCCCTTCAGCATTAGAGAAATGATCATACAAAACTTTCACTGTGTTCCTCTATTTTAACCAACTAACTTAGATCATATGACTGCATCATTATTGATATCCCCATCCTTTCGGATAATACCATTCAGGTAGCTATACTGATTTCTCATTGGTAACTCTTGTCTGTCCAGTATCACGTGGCTCTAGTTTTAGATCCTCCGTTTACTGAATTTGCACTCCATATACTCTGTATACACAATTTCTAACTTTACCAATGTAAAAGAAAATTCCATTACATATATGTAATTTTTTACTTATGAAAAGAAGGTAGCCTAGCCAGTCGCACCACTTTGCCCCAGGAGAAATATTTCAAGTTCAATTCCAGGCATTGTCACTTAGGGTTTTAACTAAGATAATTAATCAGGATAGGTCATATTCTCAAATGAAAAATCTAAACTTAAAACTTACTACTATTTTTTTAATCTACAAATTTAATATTATCCTTAAGATGTTTAAATCATAATTTGTTATCCTCAAGCTCGTGAAATCATAATTTTTCATAAATAATCATTTCATTAATTATTCTCTCTTACCCCTTCATCATGAGGGGTTAAATGTGGCTCTGTTCAACCCCTCCTCCTCAGCAATCTTTTGGACAAAAACAAATTGAATATGAACACCCCAAGCCTTCTTCCATGTAAAAACACGTTCTTTCAAATGCAAATATATGCTCTCTCAGTCCTTCACTTTGTTCTTGCCGTATTGGTGAATAAGCTTTTTTTTTTTACCTATATCTCATATTTTATAATTTTGATAAATTAAAAATTAATACATGTCCACGTATATGATATTTTCATTATTAATTTTTATTGAGTTGGGGGCTAGGGGTGTGTTGCCCCTCCCCCCAACCCAAAAAAAAGAAAAAGATAAAAGAATGCAATGCTCCGTACTTGTCAGGATATAACATATATATATATATATATATATATATATATATATATATATATATATATATATTGAACATTTCATCTCTCAAATTCTAAAATTTTACGGTCATCCTAATCTGTAATCGGATTGTATTCAGAATTTTACTATTTCTTGAATCTTCTATATCCAAAATTTTAAACAGAACTCTTACCATATTAGTACCCAAAATAATAATTAAGAACAAAATCATACACATTAACATTTGTATTATGTGTGCCGGAAGTGAAAAAACAGTAATCCTATTTTTTTTTTTCTAACTTTTTATCATGATCTCCAACTTCTTAACTTCTTTAGAATCAAATTGAATTTTGGAGTTCATTTGACTTTCCATCCATTTGATAGGAGGCCAAATTAAAACTAAAACCCAAGAAATTGGATATGAGTGAATATTATGAGATTAAGATGATAAGATCATAATAAAAAAAATTTGAATACCTTTTTGGAGATAATGGAAATGGACTGTCAATTGGAAATTTCCTACGTTGACAACTCAATTGCATTATTCTCTCTCTCTCTCTCTCTCTCTCTCTCTCTCTCTCTCTCTCACACACACACACACCTCTCTCTCTCAGTCTCTCTCTCACACACACACACACGTATAGAGAGAGAGAGGGAGGGAGGGAGACACTTGGATTCTTGGGAAGGATTTGAGGCCATATCCTTCCTATTAGATTTCAATGACGGGCTATCAATTATTGTTATCCACTTTGTTAAAGTTAATCTAATACCACTTAAAGTGTCCTAAAACCAAAAAAAAATAAAAAATTTAAATTTTTTGTCCATGCTACTTTTTACATCTTATAATCGAAAATGATACTTTTTATACACTTACATCTTATAACATATAAAGTGTCAATCCAACCATCTAGTTATGATTCAAATGCTTTAAGAAGCTTATTATACCATTTTTTGTTAAATTTTAACTATTCTACACCATTAAACTAACCAAACCAACATGCAAGTTAGGCCGTCCATTTTATGTCTATTGGATGTATGGTAAAAAAAATGAAAATTTTTATTTTTATTAAAATTTTTATTTTTATTTTTTATTTATGGCCACTTTAAATAGTATAAATCTACTTGACGGTATGGATTGTCTATAAGAATGTCCGAAAGTTGATTTTGAATGGAAAAATATGGCCTCAAATCCTTTCGGAAGGAGTCATGTACACATGCACATAAACATATACATAGAGACGTATGTGTGTGTGTATGTAAGTAAGTAAGTAAGTATGTATGTATGTATGTATATATATATATATATATATATATATATATATATAACTTACTATTTCTTATTATATATTGAATATTCCACCTCTCAAATTCTAAAAATTGTAAAGTCACACTCATCTGCATCCAAACATTTAAAATTTAGAATTAATTGTAACAACTACCCCCATATTATTGGGGTGTCTAACTAATATTTCATTAAGAATTTTTTTTGCAGACCCCTTACTAGGAGGCATAAGTACTAAAAAAACAGCAAACTTTGTTGCACTTATACCCCAGGGTCTCTCCGCAAAAATTTTTTATAAGGTGATATTAGGATACATCTCTAATAGTATATGGGTAGCTTCTTTAATTAACCCTAAAATTTAATATTTCTTACTATATATTGACTATTCTGTATCCAAACTTTAAGCAGAACCATTACCATATTAGTACCCAAAATAATAATTATAGTATTGATAATAACAACAAAAATCATAATACATATTACATTCACATCCACCTGCACATGAATTTTAAAATCCACAGACAAATAAAATCCAATCTGGATCTCTTGTATCCAAAACATCCGCAGCACGAAATCAACAAGGCCACTAAACAAGGCCTCAAGAAGGAATATATTAACGTTAAGCCATGATTAAGCAAGTACAGGTCTCAAGAAAGATTATAACACAAAAAATTGGAGGGTGAATCTGCTATTCATAACAAGATTTCAAACATTGGCTGGAAGAAAGTCAAATATTGCTAATCGTCATCCACATTTTTGAACAACTTTAAACCAACGTTAAATCGACTGTACTTGCAACTGATTTCTGATACAAAACTGCTGAGAAAACCAAAACTCAGATACCAAAAAATGGGGATCCGTTACCAATACAGATAATTTGTTTGAGAATAGTGGAAACTGGATGAGACTGAAGGAAATTTTCCTTCAGTAATGGCTAAAACTCAACCTTCCCTTATCTTTTACTTTGATCAGGCTCCACTGTGTTAATATCCATCCACTAGGGCTTCACGTGCACAAAAAAATCATGGGTTCTCGGGTTAATTTGCCCATATACATTGATGAATAGTGGGTATAAAATGTTCTGTTTTCGAACACTCATTAATTTTGCACCTCCTGACGTGCTCATGATTTTTGGTGAACATGGACATAAGATGATGGTCAAAATAATGAAGCCCAGTCAAAGTAAGATCTAAGGGAAGATAGGGTTTTAGGCACCATTTTCCTCCAATGCCCCTGGATAACCATTAATCACAACTAGATTTTGGTTGACATTTTAATCCAAACTTCTAACATTTGACATCATTGCTATCTAGTGTTCGCGAAAATTTCAGCGAATTGTTTCATGTTCCAAATGACGCACCCACTGACTAACACTTAATTACCCGTTTCAACCTTTAAATGTGCATCCACTTAATCCAAGCACATTGCATTACTGGTTGTACATAGCATGCTCAGGGTTTGTTTACCTTTTTCACAACAAATTTTGAGGCTGGGTGGTCAAGTAGGTGATTTCAACCCCGACAGACACAACACATCATGCTTAGATTTATATCACTATGATGCGACATTAGGACAGTTGCGACACAGTTTGCAGACATACACAGTGAATGAATCCAAGTAACTGTCAACACATCGTTTCTGATATGCATGGATTATGTTGCACTTAGAAAATGCTGGAATGTTGTTATATATTGATGATAGTAAAATGAATCCAAGAACTAATGTCAAAATATATGCAATTATGAGAACAAGTGGCTCCTACCTTTTTCTGAGACTTTTTACTAGAAGAAGCTGGGGCAGATACATTTTTTGCGTCTGCTACAGATGCTTCGGTAAAAGGTGCGGTTTTTTTAACAGGCTTAGTAGTCTCTGGTGCTGCCTTTGCTGGTGCTGGTTTTGCTTTTGGTGGATCTGCAGTCATTTGCTGTTGGTTCATAGTACCAGAGAGTTTTTCGCGAAGATCCTTAATTCCAGATGCCTTGCCACGTTGAAATGCTTGTTGTGAAGCTTTCTTTTGGAGCTTCAGCCGGAGATCTCTCGAACCAACTTGAGGCTCTGTATTAATAGTACATGCACAACAAAAATTATCAAGAAATGTTAATAGATAAAATATAATGACATCTTATCAAAGCTATTGTTCCCGACTAAAATTATACTTGAAACTTGAGGTCCTCTGGCATCCTCATAAAGATCATGTTTCCATTTATCATCTCCTCTGCGCTGCCTGCAAAGACCACAAAAATCAGTTTCCCATAACATTACATGCAAGAGAATTAAGGAAGAACCTAGATACATGATAAAACAGTTACTCTTTGCCAAGAGGAGGGGGCTGGAGATAAAGCAGTGAGCGCTATATCATATGACAGGAAAGAAAAAAATGTGCATATTTCCAACAGGTAAAAAGACGATCACACTCAGATTTTTACTTCCCGCTTCTGCTATGATGCTATGTTCATCAAAATCTCAATCCTGCTTCTCTTCATGACTCATATAATGGATCCATTTAAATTACTGGTTGTTATCTGTTTCCAAGCACTATGAAACTCATCCTTCATGCAATAAAATCTGATTTAGTTATTTAAACAAATATCAGCTTCCAATCTTTCCATGCACCATGAAATTCATACCTTACTAAGGTTGTCATCATCACAGTTCAAACTCAAAGACAGGTCAATCCTACTCTAACCTGACAAAAATAAGATCAGGTAGCCAATAATCACCTTAACAAGTAAAATTTGCCAAACTAGAGAAACTCTCTACATCCAACTTTCCCAAATATCTCACTTTCAATATCCGTTGATTGAATAGTTTAGGCAGATTATTACGGTCCTTGGACTAAAGATAATTAATTTTCACATATATATTCTTGTGCTCTACTTTTCTCGAAGGAGAGTCAGTGGCATATATCACCAAAGAAGAAAAGACATTAACTCATAATTTTATGGAAATTAGTACAAAGCAAGAAGAAAAGCAAAAACACATGATGTTCACTAAAAACAAGAAGAATGCAACATTAACTCAGAATACGAAGTTCTTCACAAGACAAACACTCAATCAATTTACATTAGTGTTATATTTCAATATCAAACTTTTCCAGAATGAAAAACCACAAGCATATCTTTTTCCAAAACAAGCAGGAATTAGGTTCTTCCTAAACTGCATATTGTCCTAATAAGCTTTTTAATGTTCAGGCAAATAAGTAAATGTTGGCAGATTGAAACAACATAGGATACCTATCAGACATCAAATCTAAAAATCATTTGCAAGAGAAATCTCAAAAAAGGTTATTTAAAAAACAATTCTTTTAATGATGAAAAGTTGAAAAGGTTAGAAAACACCCTCGTTTCAGGTGCCGAACTCAAAAGCCACAACAACAACAACAACAAAGCTTTTATTAAGAACTTTGCTTCCATGATGCCAACACTATAGGACCCCCACCCAACAATAGGGTGGTCCAACAGCAATAGTGCATCATATGTTGAATTAGAGAGAAATCAAAAATAACTCAGTGCACTGTTATCACTTGAATATAGAGGCAAAATTAGGTTAGCTATCATATTCGTGATAATAAAATGACTAGGAGTTATCAACCAAACATAGATGATCAAAATAACGAACAGTCTCCATATTCTGAAATCCATGGAATGTGGAACTCAAATTGTATGCACCAAAGCTTGAAGAACTTGGACATACAAGGCATCTCTAGAACTATAGTCCATAAGCAGAATTTTAAATATCAACCGGTATATCGGCCAGTGTACCGGTTTTGAAACTAAAATAATACAGTAAGGCCAAGTTTTTATTAGTTTTCATTTTGGACAGATGTCAGGCAATACATCGGCCACGTGGCAATATATCGCCAATAGATGGAAAATATTGATGAGATTAACATTTTACCCCTTTTTTATTTTGACATATTAAACCTAACTCTTTATTGCACAAACATATTTTTATAAATATTATCAAATTTCTAATTTCTAATTTTCCTCTAAATCTAATCGATTAACGATTTGACACTTCTTCCTCTCTTAATCAAGTGATCATATCGAAGAGCTAGCAACAGGGCCCTGCACTTGTCTCTCTCCACTCCCACTGATCTTGATGATCCCATGAATCCCAACGATGATCCCAGCAACTCGTGAGTTGATTGATGATTAGATGCCTTGCTTTTTCCTCTACCTTTTTGCTCTCTTTCAATCGACCGACTGCATTGGATAGATCATGACAAAGAGTTCAACACCTCATTTTCCACTCACAGCACCGACTACCGAGAGTCTCGACACTGGCAACTCATGAGCCCCAACAATGATCCCTCTCTCGCATATAGTTCAGCTCCTCATCCCTTTTTAAAGCAAACCGTCTATTCTCTTTCTCAAGCAAATCCCCCTCCCTTCCCAACTCTCGAGCAAATCGTCTTTCAGGAGTAAATTGGCCAAAAATAAATATTCTCTAAAATTTTAAACTTGTTTTAAGTAGTTTAATATGTTTTATGTATGAAATAACATGTATATTTTTTAACCGATGTTCTGTATAGTTCGAATATTTTAAACACTGTCCATAGGGGTTAAAATGCAAAAATCCCCCCCCCCCCTAAACAACTGACTCTGGAGCATGAGCATACCCTCACTTAATCTATTAGCATACACAATCAGTGCGCTACAAGTAAATGATTTTTTTAAATTTTGTTTTACCCCTTCCCTTTATCTTACCCATTGGTCTCCCCCCCCACCCCTCCATTGTTTTGCACCGCCAACCCTTTCTACCGCCACTGCCCCTCCCCCCCAACACACACACACACAATAACCACCCATCCCTCTCCTCTTTCTTAATTGATCACCCCCTTCCCATTGCGTTGCCCCCCCCCCAACATTTCAGCCCTCAATCGTCGGCAACCTCTCTCCACCTCACACTTCCGTCCACCTGAAATTCTTCCTACTCTCTTTTTCTCCTACTCCCTCTCACCATTTCCTCTTCCCTCTATCTCCTAATCGCTCCCTCCCACAGCACCACGCCCCTCCCTGGCTCCCTCTTCCATTTGCTCCCTTCTGCCTCTCTCTTTCCTGCCCATCCTAATTTGCCCTCTTCTTTTCCCTCTCCTTCTCATCTCGCTATTGATGTTTGCAGTTATAGTTTTGTTAGTTTGTTGTTTCTGCTGATTCGCAGTAGCCGAAGGAGAGGAAGAGGGAAAGGAGAGAAGCACAAGAGAGACGTAAGAGGAGAAGGAAAGACATGGGACATTCTTTTTTTCCCCCTTTTTTCTGTTTGGGGTTGGGAGTTGAGCCAAGAATATGCAAAAGGGTAGAGAAGGGCAATGGGTAAGAGAGCAAGAAGGGATAAATTGGAATAAAAAAAAATATTTTACTCAAGCTATTAACTTAGGGATGTGTTTTAATAAATTAGATGAGAGGGTATCAACGGTCAATATCAATAGTTTAAGGGGTGATTCTGCAATTTACTCAATCTTTTAAAAACATATTGTGGTCATGTGTTTGGTCGGATAATGCATAACACATGAATAATTTATATGCCGCATAAACAAATTATGCAGAACTGCACAAAAATAAAATTTTAAATACATATACATACATATATATATATATATATATATATATATATATATATATATATATATATATATATATATATATAGTAAATGAAGTTGAAGTGTCCTCAAGCCTAACGCTCACCTTTCCACATTTTTTCTTCAATCAGATCCTATTATTTGCAATTCCATCTCTTTGGGGTTCACACATACAAAAAATTATCGGTTATAAGGTTGATTTGTCCATTGATCAGTAGGTATAAAATGCTATATGTTTGACAACCATTAATTTTGTAACTGCTCAATCAAAGGTCAAAATCCTATTATATTCCCATAATTTTTGGTATATGTAAATCCAAAGCAATGGAGATCAACGTGACATTGTCTGAAGAAAGAAAAAATATATATGGAAAGTGAGCTTTTGGCCGTCTCTCTAGCCAATAAAAATAAAAAAATAATAACTCTAACATGCATAATTTAGAAAACAAAGTTCCAAGCATCTTGTGTTACTATGTGGAATGCTAAGAAAAACTTCACCAATAAAAAAGTTTAAAGACTGAAGGGAGATTGAGAAAATGAAATCTTACTGCAGAATTATGGTGACAAGGTCTTCAAGGAACCAAATCAGTTTGGTCCAAGAGTATATACATTCATGCAGCTGCATAAGCGGCCTTATAAGCTTCTCTTTACCAAATTTTACCCAACTATAAAAGCACCTACCTGATACCTCAGCTCTAACTACTAAAAGAATATGCATAAACCATTCTAGTAGTTTCAAATAGAAGAAACTACAGCAATAGCATTAAAGGTCTCAACTCAAAACAGAAAAAGAAAATACTCCAATACTAAACAACATATTTACATATCATGCATCCCCGAAAATTATTGGATAGCATTCCTGCAACTTTCTGTCCCATTTTCCTGCTTCACGCTTCCCATAACCATTAGTTTGGTAGACAAATTTTTTAACACGTCATTAGTTCCAGCAACAATATGACGGAACGTATCTAGAGCATTCAATCTGCTCAGAGAAAGAAAGGAGAAGCAATGAAGGATTAAAAGAACCGACAGGAAAGGGATCAGAGGAACACATTGCAGGTGTCGTGTGGAAATTGAACAACAAATCTGAACTTGATGAACTAAAGGTTTGCAATTCTAAATAAACTGGAAGTGATGCATTGATCATAAGCTTAAGAATCAAATGTCAGCATATCTAACACCACATATTTATGTGAAACATTTACCTTGCTATGCAAGATCGTTAAGTTGAAAAGGCTAGGTATAAGAAGGAAACCTGCAAAATGTTTTCTTCGTTTTCTTGCCTATTAAATGTTGCAGATCAAGACAAGTATAGATTGACCCATCATAAGTGTCATTTTGATGGTCCATTATGAGTGCTTCAACCGTTTGACCAAGTCTACTACTTGACGATCCTTTATAATTTGGTTATATTTTAACAGCAATGGAACAATTTCTACCACGACATATCAGCTAGGAAAGTTTCCTAGCAATTCAGGGCTTAGAATAGCATATGTTCCATATGAATGCAGAAAAATGCAGTATTAGTAATTAAAATAAATTATTAACATCAATAAGCTCTTTAACGGTGCTCTTTGTTCTGGCATGTCCCCCCTTCTAGATAATTTTTGACAAAGCAGCCTTCCAAAACCAACACAGGACTTGTTATTATATTGATGGGTATCAACTACATAATTACATAAAGTAAATGCTTCCCGAAAACTAGTCTTCCTTCCTTACAAAGGAAAGAGACATTGCAACCACCACCATATAATATTTGATGATGTAGTATCTCCATGGGGCATTATGAGTATCGCATGTTGATCATCAGGGAACCGAATAACTGAATTCATCAGGTAAAACAATCACACCAATTAAAAAGCACCAACATGATCCAAGCCCCAAAAAAAGAACATGAAATTAAATAACAAAATAAAAGCAAGTCGCATGTCGTTATAAGGAATTAAGCAAAGGTGAGATGCTAAACTTGCCAGAGTTCTTCTTACTACAATTAGAATAGATACTAAGAATCTGAAATCTTTCTCTAATAAAACATATGGGAATGCCAAACACAGAATTCATCAAGTTTCTCGGCAACTCAACATACCAATAAACAAAACCTAGAATCGAGATAACACTCACCAAACTTTGATGATTTGAAAAAATATGCCATCGGCACTATTTATTAAGAGTTCATACAAAAGTCTCAACTCTGGAAACCAGTAACACTCGCATCCTAAAAGCTATAGATGTTGGGAAGAAAATCAATCATTATTCTAATCCTTAGTAGCAATAACAGACAATAAATAGAAGTCAAAGTATTCAGCAACAAGATGAAACTTCCAAACCTATTTGAAAACTAGTTGATTGCACATAACGAACACAACAATGATTACCACGAAAAATTTCAGAGTTACGTGATTCCCCAAACAGTTAAAACCTTAATCCTCCATCACAATCCACTATAATATAACAAAGATTTAATTGCACATTTTCCATGCAAATCACTTAATCCCAATTGGTTACAGTTCAATCTACTTGAAATAAAGGAAGTACCAGCAGTGCAACACACCCTTTTAGTACAGTTCAGGAGCAAAAGCTAGACACATATATACCACATTTCTCAAACCTATGAAGTCCTCAAAGCCTGAAGTAAACAAAAAAAAGCCTGCACAACACACGGTACTACTGAATGTACTTGGAAACACAGCGCCTCTTCTTCAGTAGAGAAACTAAAAAATGGGTCCAACTTTTTGATCCTAAGTAGTTAGAAATTAGTTCATACTAACCAAAATTGCTGCATTTTGTAATCTAAAGCAGAAAGCAGCAATGCAACTGTATATATTCCAAATTCCAGTAAGAATTTCTTAAAAGACTGAAATCCTCAAGAGTCCTGTAAACCAACTTAGTTCATGCAAACCAAAATCGCCACGTTTTGTAATCTAGAGCAGAGTGCATCAATGCAACTGTGTATATCCCAAATCCCAATAAGAATTTCTATTTTAAAAAAAAAAAAGAGAGAGAGAAATCCTCACATTCCAAAATCCAAGCTTTCTTAATTATAAAGCAAACAACTACAAAATTTACCAAATATTCTCAAGTCCAAGCAAGCAATAAACAACTACTGATACAAGCTAGCGTTCACTCCAAAATCCAGGGAGAAAAATCACCAAATCATCAATGAGAGATAAATTAAGCCAAAAAAAGGGGGAAAAAACACAAAGAACATAATCAAACTAGATCAATTGACCTAGCATTCAGCTCTCACAATCCCCAAATCAAAACTTTTATCAATCCCAAGCAAAGGCAATGACTAACCACCACAAAACCTAGCTCTCCCCTTCCAGAATTCCACCAATACTAACAGATCAAATAAAGAAAAGGCCGCACCTTTTAAGATTGCCGGATCGGTTCCCGCCGAAATCTTGGGAGAGATTGCCGTCGAGGCGATCTCTGATTGGTCTCTTGGTCCCGGACGCGACGCGATCGGCGTACATCGCACCGTTTCGTTCCGCCCTCAAGAGAGATGGGGACGCTAATTAGGGTTTCGAACGAAGGGAGAAAGGGCAAAGTGACAGAGATCGGAAATAAGGGGAAAGGTCGAGGGGATTTTTGAGATTTCATAAAATCGTGCTACTCGATCGAGGGAGGAAGTTCTAAATGAGCACACCACTTGACTTACTTAACACCTTCCGGGGGAGTTTCTAAAGAGGCACACCATTTTCCTAGTGAGCCCCCTTAAAATTTTGGTTAAAATAACATGTTTGTCATCGATTTTTTTGACACTAATGTCCTTGTTTTCAATCTCTATTCTATTATTGTCCGAGTTAGATCCTGCATGATATACAGTCCGGTGTTAGATTCCGAATATTATATTTTCTATCCGGGGTTAGATTCTGGACAGTATATATATATATGGTCCGAAGTGACAGTCCGGACAGTATATATACTCTATCCGAATTATCACCCCGAGTAGAGAGCTTTTTCAAAATTTTGGAAATTTCGACCTCACTGTCCAAGGTGTACACTGCGGGCAGTGTCAATACTGTCCGGATGTGCACCCCGGACAAACAATTTTTTTTGTTTGGGTTGTTATTCAGGACAGTGTTATTTTCAAAAAGATCCAAATGACAATATGAATTCAAGCCATAATAACAAACACTATTAGAACAATATTTATACAAATTATCGTTTTTATATCAAAGTTTTTGAGTAATAAAATCTAAAAATAACATAGTTTTTAAGTACAGACCCTTCAAATCACAAATGCACCAGCTAGGCTTGCAAATTCAATCAAAGACACTCACTAACCTAAAATACTCTTTCTATTTACAAAAAAACTAAATGTTATGTTGTAATTTTGTTATAGGAACCTATCAGATGAAGAAATCAAAATATAATTGCATCGAAGAATTAATTATGCAACAAACATACAAAATTCATTCATCTCTCAAATTTGTATATAAAGTTTATCCTTTTCCAACTATAAATTTCATCAATACATAAATAAATCCAAATAAATGCAAAAGAAAAAAAAGGAAAAAAAAAATTCACAAGTCATTGGCATCAACTATAAGCAACTAAAATAACAAAAAACAGTGAACTTTGTTGCTCACGAGTGAACGCGATCTCGATTGAAAACTGGATCTCCTCGTCTTCTTCGTCGTTGTCCTCCCTGCTAATGATGTTAGCCCACGCGAAGAGACCTGCCATTGCTAAAAAAACGTTGTGCAGGCTGGCAGTACAACGTGGCAATGGTGCTGGCGATGCGATGGTGTGGAGGCTAGGGCACATCGGAAGGGGAGAAGGAGAAGTGGGTTTAGTGGTCGGATCTGCTCACTGGGAAAAAAATAAGGGATAGTAGAGAAAATTTGGATGTGTTTACTAGAAAAACACTCTCTTTTCAAAAGAGATAGTGGGCTCAATAGGAAAAGTAGGCTCACTAGAAAATATGGTGTGCCCCTTTAAAAACTCCCCCTTCTGAGTCGCAGATTAGTCCCAAATCATTTTTGAACAATTCATTTAGGAATTAGTCCCCGAATTGCAAGGTCTAACATCCTATCATGCCAACCAAAAACAAAATAGTAAATTTGTTACTTATTTACAACTTTAGAAGGTGATGCACACTAAGTGGCATGCTCATTTAGAATTTCTCGGAAAAATTCTATTTCAATACATGACTATGCTAAGTGAGTCTATGTTTTTCAATTAGGGATTAGTCTCTGAACATTTTTCACATTATTTGGATATTAGTCTCCGAACGGATTTAACATTTTTCGGAGATTAATTTCTGACCAAGGAAAAAAATATTGTCATAAAATAATAACAAACTTGTAATTTTTTACAACTTTAGTAGGAGAGCTCACTGAGCAAAGTGATGTGCTCAAATAGATTTTTCCAAAGGGATGCTAAATGAACCCACCCTTTTGTTAGGAGATTCCTTCTCGGCATTTTTAGGTGGGCTCACTTAGCACAAGGGTGAGCACATTAAAAATCAAGGGAAATTCTAAATGAGCCCACCATTTTGGTATTGGATTGGTCCTTTGAATCTTTAAAAATTAAATTTTATTACCCGAAATCTTCATATTTTTATTTTAGCTCCCAAATCGTTTAAGTTATTTCACTTTATCTCCCTGGATAACTTCCGTTAGAACAATTAAATTTCTTATCCGAATTTTCTGCTATACCCCTAAAAGTCAATCTTCCTCTTTTTATAAGATTCCCTCTCCGTTCTTCTCCTTTCTCTCTTCCTTCCCAATTAATCTCTCTTTTCCTTCTTTCTTTTCTTTACCTAATCCTATGTCCCTCATTTTTCTTCTTTCTTTTTAGAGTTTTTTTTTCTTTCTAACATTTCAGTTGTTCAAGACATGTTAAATTTATCCATATATTTTCCATTAGTTACTTTCTCTCTGGTTAAAAGAAAGAAAATTGGAGATTAACTGAGAAGGAAGAGAAAGAGGAGAAGAATGAAGATGTGAAATCAATAAGAAGAGAAAGGGAGGAGGAAGAGGGACTTCCAAGGGTATAATATGAAATTTGGACCAAAAATTTAACTGGCCTAACAGAAATTACCAAGGAGATCAAAGTGAAGTAACTTGAAAGATTTGGAAACTAAAATCAAAATATGAAGATTTCATGGACTAAATTCTACTTTTTAGAGATGCAAAGAACCTGAATGTAAAAACCCTTTAGCTATTTAGGTGGGCTCACTTAGCAAAAGGTGGGTTCATTTAGAATTTCCCGTTCAACGAAAATGAGGACGGTCGAGGCTTTTGGGCTGCTGCTGATATAGACAGCACTGGGCGGTAACCAACTTAGCCACAGGTCCAGCATAGACCGTTATCAAGCCCTATGAACACAGGATAATAATAATAAAGGCTCAAGCAAAATAAACCTCTACGAAATATCAATATTTTTTCAGGAACCTCTATAAATTTTTTTATGTAATTTAAACATTCACGAAGATTTCAAATTTTCTAAAAACCTCCAAATAGCATAATGAATAAATTAGTTGATTGACTTTAAAATGTAGCAAAGACCCATTCTCCAACAATTTCGAATTATACATGTTTTAGTAAAATATACTAACCTAAAATATGAGTATTTAGAAATGTCGAAGAGTGTGTATTTACTGTATTTTTTAATCATTCTATTAATCTTTTCGCTAATATCATTTAAGGGTTTCCATAAAATTTGAAATCTCATGGGATTTACATAATATAAAATAGTTTATTGGGATTTATGGGAAAAACACCAATACTTTGTAGGAGTTTCTTCTACATTAACTCAATAATAAAATTGATATCATAGTTTATTGATTATTTTTAAAATTCTAAATGCACTCACCAATTTTCTAAGCATCTCAACCAAAAAGTTCAATTTTATTACAAGTTTGCTATTATATTTTATGGACGGATTTATCCTCATCTTCATTAATTTTCTTACAATTTTGTATATTTCTTTTCTTGTATCCTGTTTTCTTCTTAGTCTCTCCCTAATTAAAGGTTCAAGTAAACTTGTACGGTACACATGCGATGCACATGCCACAACAAGGAGAAGTACGATACACATGCGATGCACATGCGACAACAAGGAGAAGTACTCGTAAGATAATATAACTCTTATAAAATGAAGTTGTAATCGAAACAAACTAACTTAGATATAACTCATATAAAAAATTAATGCTAAAGTGGAAAAAGAAAACCCCACAAAATATTATTTTTTATTTAGAAACCTCCATGAACTATTTTATGTTATGTAAACCCTCATAAACTTTCAAATATCATGAAAACCCTCAAATAATATTAATGAAAAAATTAATGGATCGATTCAAAAATATATTATATACAGTCTTCAACCTTTATAAATACTCACTTTCTAATCTAGTATAATCTTATTCAAAACATATATATCTAAAGTTGTCAGAGAATTGATATGTGTTATGTTTTTTAATTGATCAATTACTCTATCTGCTAACTACATTTTAGGGTTTTCATCAAATTTGAAATTCCATGGAAATTTACATAACATAAAAAAAAAAATTATCGGAGTTTCTAGGAAAAACACAATACTTTGTGGTTTTTTTTTTTCTGATTAAGCCAAAAAATAATTAAGGTTCAAGTGAAGTTGTAATATAACTCGTACAAAATTTTTCTTCTCTTTAAAAAATCTAGACATAAACATGAAATTGTAATCGAAGATAAAAATTAATTAATGGAAAATTAAAAGTGACTGTTTTCAATAGAAAAATTAAAAACTCATATAGAGATTTCAAGTTAGAGTGGCACTAAAATAAGAGGATAATAGAACTATAATAAAACTTATAAATAGCTATATATTGAAAAATCTTATAAGTACTTTATAAATCTTCGTTAAAATATTTATAACTTTTTCGAAAGTACATACCCAAAAACTATCACTAACATATTTATATTTTTTTCAATAGCACATATCCAAAAACTATCAAACCTAGATAGAGAAGAAAAGCCTAATCAAAACAAACTAACCGAGCTAAAATTAAGTAATTGTTTCAGTCATTTAAATATTTTACTACTTTATGATTCTCATATCCCCATCAAGTATTGTACACCCGCAAAATTGTAGTTTCCTTACATTGCTAATTTGATTTTAAATATAACAATAAAAGAAAAATTACAAAATAAAATCTGAGATTACAAGAATGGGAAAAGATTGATTTCAATTCCCCTTTTAATTTTTGGATTCTGGCAGTAATGGAATCTTGATTCTATACTCTGTTGACGACCCGATCTCTCTGGAACTTCTTTTCTGGACTTTGTAGAAGACGTAGATCTTCTTCCTTTCTCTGGATTTTCTGGTCTCTGGAAAATCCTCCTCCCAAAAGAATCCCCTTTCTGAATTCCGCTCCCGTTTTTATATAAATTGAGGAGACTTCAAATCTGGCTCAAATCCTGGTCAAATCTGTACAATTATTTCCTAAAAATCTAGATCACGTAATCAAAGCATGAGAGCGAGTAAAACTGCGGGAGCAACCGGCAGGTGGAACCCGTGGGGCGCGGTCGCGGGAGTGCACTCCCGTAGGAGCGCTCCCGCGGGGCTCTCCCATCAATTTTTTTTACTGTGTTTACAAGTATATTAATATAATTAAGGATATTTATTATAAAGTAGTGGCAAATATCAGAATATGTGGTGGTCTAATAAGTGATTTTGGATTGCATCAAGGATCTGCATTGAATCCGTTCTTATTTGCTATAGTAATGAATGAGCTTACTGGAGCTATTCAGAATGAGATATCTTAGTATATGTTATTTGCTGATGATATTGTCTTAGTTGATGAGACAAGAGTAGGAGTGAATGGCAAGTTAGAGTTATAGAGGCACACATTATAATCTAAAGGTTTTAAATTGAGTAGGTCTAAAATAGAATATATAGAGTGTAAATTTAGTAAACGACGGACCCTAAATTATAGTGCTGTAACACTGGACAAGCAATAGATACAAATGAGCAGTCAGTTTAGGTATTTGGATTCTATTATTCAGAATGATGGAGAGATCAATAATGATGTAACCATAATATACAAACTGGCTGGTTGAAGTGAAAAAGTGCAACGGGAGTTTTATGCGACCGTAAAATTCCGTTAAGGCTGATGGGAAATTTTGTTAGGACTGTTATTAGACTAGTTTTATTATATAGCACGGAATGATGGGTTATAGAGAAACATCATTCACAGAAGATAAGTATAACAGATATGCGCATACTTCGCTACATATACGGCAACACTAGAAGAGCTAAAGTAAGAAATGGAGATATCGTACTAAGGCAGGTGTAGCTCATATCGATGGGAATATGTGAGTAAATCGGTTACGATAGTTTAGTCATGTGCAACGTAAATTTACAAATGTGCCAGTTCGACGAGGGGAGCTTATCTATGCAGGACATGTTAAAAAAGCGAAGGTAAAACCGAAAAAAAATATGGATGGAGGTGATATGAAAAAATATGGATTGTAGAGGTTTAAATAAGGAGATACTACTTGATAGAAATGAATGGAGAAGGATTATCAATGTGACCGATTCGGCGTGATTCTCTTTTGGTTCATGTAGCCTATCCCAAATATTTTGGATAAAAGGTTTAGTTATTGTTGTTGTATATCTCTCTGAAAAGTAGTTTCAGTCACTATTTATTACACTCATATCTATTTTTACTATCTGCTCTCCACTATATTTACTACATATTGCAATAGAGGACCGAGAGGGAGCTAGATGCACCACCAATCAAGAAGAAGTGATAGGACCATGTAGAAAATATGTGAACAACCCAAATATGACGTATCATAATACAACTCTCCTGATTTTATTACCATTAAATCAATAATACATCGATTATGAGTTTTCATATGTCAGAGAGTAATAAAGTAGGTCGGAAAAATTAAGTAATAAATAGAACAAGTATCAAATCTAACCTTATCTAATTCTAAACATAAAGAAAAAAAGGCAGTTCACTGGGTTGTGAAGTAAAGCTAGATAAACTAACTTAATATAGTTAAGTAGGGAATTTTGGAATAATAAAAATAAAACAGCTTTTTATGATGAATTTTAATTGCTTCAGAAATTTGGAAGCAGGCCAATATGGAAAAATGCAAGACAGTCTTGCTTAACCGTCTGCAAAATGTAAGGGAAGAAGAGTGCCTGAAAATTTGGGGAGTTTCCAAAATGTAAGAGAAGTGGGCTCGCAAGGAAAATAGGTGTGCTCCTTTTGGAAACTCCCAAAATTTGGGAAAATCTTATTAATGGAGATGCGGGGTATCGATCCCCGTACCTCTCGCATGCTAAGCGAGCGCTCTACCATCTGAGCTACATCCCCAATTTGATGTCACGGGAAATTCTATAGATAAAGAAATATTAATTTAATCCCAAAAACAAAAGAACAATTAAAAAAAGGGGTATTTACTGGTTTGTCCCTCAAATCTTTATATATTATGATTTTGCCCCCCAAATCTTCATATTTAGAATTTTACCCCCCAAATCTCATAAGTTACAACAATTTTGCCCCCCTCTCTAACTTTCCCTAACCCAGTTAAATATTTGACCATTTTACCCCTCTTTTCCTCTTTTATTTTCCTCCTCTCTTCTTCTTCTCTCTTCCTCCTCTCTTCTCCTTTCTTCATTATTTCTCCTCTCTTCTTTCTCCTCTCTTCCTCCTCTCTTTTCCTCTCTTCCTTAACACAGTTAAATACTGAAAGAAGAGAAGAGAAAGAAGAGAGGAGAAATAATGAAGAAAAGGAGAAGAGGGGAGGAAGAGAGAAGAAGAAGAGAGAAGGAAAATAAAAGAGGAAAAGAGGGGTAAAATGGTCAAATATTTAACTGTGTTAGAGAGAGAGGCAAAATTGTTGTAACTTATGAGATTTGGGGGGCAAAATTCTAAATATGAAGATTTGGGGGGCAAAATCATAATATTTAAAGATTTGAGGGACAAACCAGTAAATACCCCTTAAAAAAATCTTTGAAAGAAGGGATCTCAGCTGCGGACATTGCTGGTACCAGGCAGCAAACGCCTCCTCTCACAAAAACAACTTTCCTGTTCGCCGATTTCATCAATCGCGCGAGTATTATGGTAAGCAATGGTCTGTACACTTGACTCTTGTCTTATATCTTCCATTTGATCTAAAAATTTCCCCAAATTTGTAGATCCTGTTGGTTGCTTGGCCCCCAATTTAAAACTGTCCACTTTCCCAAATCCCCTAACCCTGCACTTATTAATTCATGAAACATTATCAACTTCTGTTCCCTCAATCTCAAAAATATTTGAATTCGCAGGCAAACACTCTGCGATTGTATCTAACTTGCATTCGAAACACCCTCGAGGCCGCAATGTGCTTACAGGTATTTGCTCGCTCTTACAATTGATTCATTTTGTTTTCCGGAAAATTTTCTTATTGCGTAGCTCGGTAACTTGGCAGAATTTTCCTTGCCAAGAAGTTGAAAGACACAACAAGCCAGAAGTTGAACTCAAGTAAGTATCAAATGAGGTTAAAATTAGGTTTCAAAAGTCAAAATATAGTAACCATTAGTTTGGGCTTTCAAATTTGTAGTTTTTTTATTTTATTTGAAGATGCGGATTTGTGAATCATTACATCTATTTTGTTGTTCCTCCTGCTTCTAATAAAACATATTGTGCTTGCTATGGGTTTGATGTGTATTTTATTTTGACACATGCATGCACAAACAATCAAGTTAATGGTGTCTCCGTGTCTTACTTTTAAGAGTTTGTCATATCACCATGTCCGTGTTATGTCCTATTTGTGTCCCTGCTCTGCGCATCTGGGCCTCCAAGTTTGAAATAGGATCTCGGCAAAATGGTGATTATGGATGAGGATGGGCGGGTCCAAGAGCCACTTTTTCCTTCTCCCATTCAAAATTTTGAATTAAAAATGAAATTTTCTATCTTTCTAATTCAAAATTTTGAATAGGGTTAGCCCTATGGTCTGCCCGTTCTCATCTCTAATGGTGGTTTACTTACCTTCTTATTGATGTAGTTGTTAGATGATGGACAGTAGGGAGTGAGGGAGAGGTAGAACAACATGTTTAAATTAGACTTGTTATAAAGTGCATGTTGACATATTCTGTGCTTAATTCTACATGTAGCAAACATCTCCTCTCTCTATGTTTTCTAAATGGCATCCTGTGATTATTCCATTCTATTGATCTATTTTGTGTTGCATCTTATCATTAAGTATTTGATGGTCCTTTGATTTCTTGCAGGACTAGCCCAGAACTTTTGTTGAATCCGGTGAGAATTTTCATGCCAACCCATTCATACACCATTAGAGATTTACATTTCCAAATTCCTGGAGTGTGTGCTCTTAATTTCATTGTATTTACAGGAGAAATTACTTTTTTTATGTTTCACTGTTAATTTTATTTTGTTTCAACTATGCTGGTATTTTTGCAAAACTGAAATTTTTATTTTTGATTCTTTAAAGACATTTGAGTCTCTGTTGGTCATGTTTACAGCCTACATTCTTGGTTGAAGTTGCTTATCCCTTGGAAGATTTATGTCCATCTTGTATTTCGTTAAATAATCACCACTTGAATTTCTACTTGTTGACCTTTATCTTAGCTTTACTGTGCCAGCTTTGTCTGTTCAAATTGCACATGTCTTTGCCAATTTGGCCTAATCTCTTGATCTTCTCTGTTTATAGTGTTTTTTAAAATAAAGCAAAAAAAAAAAAAAAAAAAGAAATGAAAAAGGAAAGCACTCTGTGAGCTTTCTAGAGGTCGGGGTTGGGCTAGGCCTATGGATGATCCAACTCCTTCCACGAGTCTAAAATTTAACCCCTATCCTACCTAACTTTTGAAAGGTGTGGGAGCTGGGGCTAGGTTTATTTGGGGTTGGGTTTGGAGTTCCTTGGGCTGACTCTGGCTCGCTTCCATCCCTACATTGGTGGTGAGCTGAATAGCTTACTTAGGAATTTCAAAAATATATAAAGGTCAATGCGAAAAAAATTTATATCACCAAGAGATGATTGCATAACAAGTTACATATCCAAATAATAATAATGCAATCGTAGCTATACGGAGAAGGAATATAGTACATTATTGTTGTCCTATAGGTGATAGTCACAAAAGCAATGACGCAAACAAGAATAATGTATTTTGACGAACAATTTATATCATCTGAATAATATAGAAGAAAGGCAAGCTAATGGAAGAAATCAAATAAAATTTATTAAATCATACTTCATGCACATATACGTATCAAATTATTCACAACTACTATGTATATGATTCTTACAAGAGAACTTCCATTGCTGCTTGAATAATGAAAATAATGCTTCATGTAGAGTGTCATAGTTGACTACAATGTGGTCTGCCAAAGTTGATTTACCTAGTCTAAATTCACAATCCATTCCATAAGAGCTACCCTCATGCATCTCTAGCTAGATGCAATTACTAAGTCCTTGCTATATAAGTTGAATAAACTTTCTTAATGTTAACATAACAAATCATAGTGCTTATATGATTCTCTCGTTACTGCATACCAATAGTTATCCACAGTCATCATCACACAATCGTTAAATCAACACCATTTAGCAACAATAGCAACCCATGATCACAATATATCTACTATTATATTTTCATAAAAGATACAATTTCATATGCCATACAAGCGTGCATAAAGTAGACATAATGATACTTGAGCTAAAAATTTATATAAGAAATCAATATATATCCAACTTAAATTGATAGACTTTTTTGTAAACTTATGACTTTGAGAAGATTTAACAAGAAAAAAGTTATCTCAAGTTGAGGAAATTTTATTAACTTAATTCGGGCTGAATATGACTGAGACTTTACTTCACGAGGTGCCAGTTACTGAAATCTAATATCTATTCTAGGATCATTGCAGAAGGTTCAAGATAAAACTGGCGCTATTTCAGGGTCTTGTTTGTTAGCATTGGAGCAAGTCAGGCTGCCCATTGTAGTTGTGGCTAAATCTGATACTGGCAGCTATGACTGCTGCTGGTATTGTTGCTGTTGGCTATTGTGAGACAGGAAGAAGGATGGAGGAGAAGAAGATATGTTGGAATTGCTATTAAGAAGAGGAGGAAATGATACATTCTCGTTTGTAAAGTCGTTTTTGTTTTGTTTTTGTGGTGCTAGCTTACATTCTGCGACATTTGTGCTCCCCTAACGTGTCATTCACACCATTTATGCCATCTCACCTGCTTAGGCCACTTTCCATGAAACAACCTCTTCGTATGTGCCTTATTTTGTTAGCCTGTGCCTGTTACAATTTTTCTTTCACTTCTTATGCCATGCAATTATATAGTTTTAATTATTCTACATATTAATTCTTCTGAATTTCAGAATTATATTACGCTTTTGTTGTGATTAAATAATAACAATCCATTTATTGATTTACTTACCTAGCTGAGCAGTATCCCTGTTTGCACCTATCAATATCAACTGAAACTATTCCAGTTAATACCCTCATGTATGGTTTATCAAGTCTTTAAAATTAATAAAGAATCACAATTTTTAAATAATAAGTACAGAAATGAAGAATTCTGGGCTATCACACAAATGACTCAAGATAGGCCACCTGACAGACAAGAAGAGTGACATTGTACACATCTAAATCTAGGTTGTTGTAGTTCATCCCATGTCTTAAGTTTTAAAAAACAAAATCTTGTCTGGGCCACAACTTTGTATATGCCTTGCCATGTCTATAGAGTGTCAGTGCCTGACATATATCAAACATTGGTATGGGAGCGCCAAAGAAGTATTTGGACTTTATAAAGTAATGGTTTGCCAGCATATCTAGTCACTAGACTTGCCACTATAATCTTGGTTGACAAACAATAGTGAATATTGTTCACCTTAATTTTTGGGTTGGCTATGTAAATCCCTTTTCACCATTCAACTGTAAGTCTGTATCAGGGGCCATCTTTCGTAGTTATATTTAGAACTATTTTGCCCATTCTTTTACCACCTACTTCTGATTAAATTTGAACACCTCCTTCAACTAATAGTCCTCAAATTCTAAGCTCTAACTTTCTTTCCATCTTTCTTATATTAGCTGTCTAAAACATCTAAAATGATTTTATATACGTGGACACTCTGTAAATATTGAAATATTAAGATGTACCTGTTATACTCCCAAATCAATTGTCATTCGAAAGGTGTCCATGTACATGTTGGTTCCAATGAATTCAAGGATCAATCATACCTAGCATGCTTTGGTCAGTCATCATTATAAACCGGTAATGGAGAGAACATGAAACAAAAGCAAGGAGTTGGAAATGGGACTAAAAATCTGCTTCCTCCCTTGCTGGGCAAGGGTAATAAAAAAAGATGAAATTGGAAAGAGTTGGTTTCAATTGGGGGGCCTTATCATCTTAAATTCTAAATTTTGTTTCCGTCTCAAGAGGTGGAAACACATGGAAATAAGAAATGAGTGGTCCCTCACACTAGTCATGTTTCCAATTCCATTTCCATTTTCATCTTCCAATCAAGGAATTGAAAACAAACTTTCAATTCCACTCCCAATTTTTGGAATCGGATTAAATTGATTCCTTTATTTTCATTTCTTTTTCGTGTTTCCAATTGCCATTTAGGCCCTACATGCCGCATCATTGGGGATGCTATGGAAGTCACATCTCGGACCTGTTTGAATCACCTATGGAACACATCACACGTGGAGCAAAGTATCGCATAGAACTAAGTGTTACATTACAAAGAGCATTTGTGGAACCAACTTTACAATCCTACATCATCACATCACCCCTAGAATATGTTGGGAAGAATGGAGGATCTTGCATTACAGGGTGAGTAATGTTTATGCACCCCTGTGTAGGACGATTGTTTTCTGGTGCTACCCAACCTCAGATTAAAGCAGTCCAACATTGGTTGTGTACTAGAAAGGCATCTAGTATAGAACTGTTTGAGTAAACTCAACTAACTGCAGTTAGCATTTGTGAGGAATAGCGGGAGGCTTTAGCACTAAGCTTGCTTAGGTGAGTAGTACTAGTGTGGGCTAACTCCTGGGAAGTCCTTGCTAGGTGTTCAAGCATATATTCTCTAAGGTGATGTACGCTACATCTAGAAGTCCATTTCTCATATTACAACTCACTGAAACTCAGAGTGTATCTTTATCTTGTCAATTTACCTTTCTTTCTGGTTCTCTACTTATTTCTCAAAGTTTCATTACATTCTGTTCGCTTGGGATTCAGTTTTCGTGATGTTCTATTCCGTGCATTTCAAATCAACTGAAACTGTGCTTACTGAGTGATCAATAAAAGTCATGGATCATAGTGTTTACATGGACGTAAGCCACATTTCTAAGTTGTGGCATTTACATAAATTTTTTTGGACATAATTGTGTCTAGCTATGCTACCTGGTAAATCCCCAGTCTTCCTCTTCTCCTGTTGTCAAAAATATCACTTGTTAAGCTTAATATGAATGTAAAAATACACATTTTCCAAGGTTTAATTTCAGTTCATTGAAATAACATGCACTAAATTAATCACTTTTTCTTTCAATGGACGACTAAGTTTGATACAAGGGAAGAATCCTAAGCTGAAGGATAAAGTACAAGGGAGAGAGGATGAAGAGGGAAAAGGGAGGAGGGAGGACATCGTTTATACAGTAGTTAGTCAAACCGTTCGGGGTATTTGTTTTGTCTTCTCAAAATAGTTTGTTCTGCCTCTGAATGAATATAGTGGTGTCAGACTGCCACACATAATAGATGAAAGCAAATCATGTCATTAGCTCTTTCAACATTCTGTTAATACCCTACATTTAGTTTACAGTGTAACATAGTCTGCATTTTCTGTCTTGTTAGTACATCATAAGTAGTTGCTAGTTAAAACTAAAACAAGAATATTAAAGGTTACTGGACTGTACTAATCAAATAGCAATAGATGGCAACTTAAAGAGTTTGGCCTCCTCTAACTCCTAATTTAACGGAGATGGCCAAGATCAGATAATTCCAATTGCTCTTCATTACAGTTACAGGGAAGCAACAAGATTTAGTATTTCTCTCGCCCTGCCAAGTGGCCTTTACAATAAAAAACTTTGAATCAATTGAAGTTATAAACCCTTGAACTTACCTGAGGTAGGGCTGTAAAATGAGCCAAATGAGCTGAACTTTGGGTGTTCATGTTTGTTCAATAATTTAAACGAGCTTAGATTTTTGCTCAAGCTCTATTAATTTATTTAATACAAGAGCTCAAACGAGCACTTGGTGAGCCCTAGTTCATTTACAATCAAGAGTTGGAAGAATATATGAACAAATTTTCTAGAATTTCTCTTGTTCTATAGCCTATTCTCGAGGCTCAAACTTCTAAATGAATTTTTTTCTCTCTTTTACTGCTTTAACAAGTATGCTTAATAAATAAATATTTACGAACAGATAAAGCTCTAATCAAGCTCAAATAAGTCCTAAAATATGTCAAGGTTGAACCAAGCACTATGCGAACCACTTTAAAGACGAGCTTTACAAGTCCTAAACAAGCCAAGCTCAAGCCGAGCCTTACGGGTCCATAAACTAGCGGTATCTGTGCCAAGCTTGAACAAGCCATGTTCCTGTTCATTCATTTATTTTGCCATAAATGATATGGGGGCGTGGTTCATTTAGTTACTGAACGAGATGTATGAGCTTTTATGGAGCTTAGCACGAGCTTCAAACTTTCAAAACTTTTTACAATTCTAACTTGAGCAGTAGGGTTTGATGTTGCACCTCTAAATCCTCTTTCTTTGTTTTCCATTTGATTTTTTAATATGGGTATTATTTTCTGCCGTTTTGAGCAAAGTCTTTCTTTTGAACTCCATGTGCATGTATTACCTTTATAAAACTTTGTTCTCTTGTATCCAATATAAATAATAAATAGAATATAATTTCCTTGAGCCTTCAAATTCTGCATGTGGAATTTATGAACTTGCTAAATTAATATGTTCCTAATCATGGCAGGTTCTGATATGCCGAAATGAAGCAGAAAAATGCCTGATAGAAACATCTATTAATTCTATTCGTATAAGCATGAAGGTACGTTTTCATCTACTTCTAGATGTCTTCAGAAGCTGTTGGAAAATTTTTCATCATTTTTGGATGCAGAATATTTATCTTCATTTAATGGATGACATGGATGTTTTTGTTGGATATTTAAGACAGGTATCTGATTTTTCTCTCCATCAGGTGAGATTTATGAAACGAATAGACAATGTTTCACAAGTACAGGGTTTATATTAACTTCAAAGGAACAATATCGGATATCATTAAATTGGTCAATGTGACCCGTAAATGATATGTTCTTGTCTTGTAAGCAAGGTCCACTGGTATATTGATGGAATTTAGCATATAATACTTCTAGTTCTAGATAATTTTATTCAATAATATATGTGATATCTTTAGAGAAAGAAATTTAGGGAGCATTAGGTTAAAGATGTTCCCTCTCTATCTATTATTATTTCATATAGTAAAAAAAAGCTGGTACATATTTATAATCGAGATGAAAGTAGTTAAATACATAATATCTAACACTCTCCTCCGAGGTGGAGCATATAATATCTATTATGCCCACCTTGTTGCACAAAAATGAGAGAACTTTGCGAGAAACTAACGTAGTTCACACATCCACCAACTGCTCAGAAAGAGTCCAGGGAGTGCAGATCAACTTCTACGTGTCATCATGAACACAATGTGACACATGAACAGATTGACTGTTCACCTCATTTTGATTCTCTTGATTCTCTCATGAAGGACTGGATTGTTGCCTATGTTTAGCAGCCTAATTGTCATAATACATAGTCACTGGACCATCTTCCAAAAATCCAAGTTCCAACATAGTTTTCAATCACACTATCTCATAGACAGTATGAGTCATAGCCCTATATCAGTTCAACACTAGAACAAGGCATCACATTCTGTTTTGTGCTTCTCCTTCTAACAAGTTTGCCTCCTATTAAATTGAGACTTCCTATCTCTTATATCCTCTGCATAATCAGAACTTGGAAAAGCTTTAATCTTCATATGCTCAAGCTTCATGTACAACAAACCTCTGTCATGAGAGCCTTTGATATGTGCCAATCTGAAAAAGCTTCAATCCTCTGTCGTGCATGCTTCTTGTACAACAAATCTTTACCAGGAGAGTATTTGATGTTTGCTAGGATCCTTGAAGTTATCTCCCGGTGAACCACTCTTAGCTTACGCATAACCTAACTCACTGTTCTCACTATAAAAACAATGTTTGACTGGTTATCGTGGATAGATAAGCTTACCACTTACCTCATATGCCTGGAAACATCTTCAAAAAATGTCTATTCTTGTCCCACAAATCAACTTTATTATTTATAGGGTTAATTACAGTCAGACCCCCTGTAGTATTGAGTGTGTGTCACTTAACACCCCTGAAGTTTGAAACTCTCAAAAAACCCCCTGAACTTAGTTATTTTCACTCTCATTTTTTACTAAAGTGTACTCTTGTCTCTCAAATTTCTATTCTACTCTCATCACTCCTTTTAACCAACAATAGGAATTTGAGAAATGAGGATAGAATAGGAATTTTAAGGGACAAGAGTGCACTTTAATAGAAAAGGAGAGTGAAAATAACTAAGTCGAGTGGGTTTTTTGAGAGTTTCAAACTTCAAGGGTGTTAAGTGACACATCCCCAATACTACAGGGGGTCTGACTGTAATTAACCCTTATTTATAAAAGCACTCACATGCGTACAAGAAGTACTCCGATCTCATATAGTAATCCAAAGTATATATTCGTTGAGAAGGAAATACTCCATATTTGTTATGGGTAACTTCAACCCAAAGAAAATATCTAGGCTCCCTATATTTTTGATACTTTTGATACTCCTAGTCTTCTCATTGCCATTAAAATATCATTTCCCGTCAGAAGGGTGTCATCAACATGGATGACCAATATTATGGGTCCGGAAGTGCTATGACGAATAATGACAGAGCAGTTTTTGAATAATAACTCTTAAAACCAACTTAAGGTGGTTATTTACTTATTCTCTTAGACTCGTCAAACTAGGCCCATGGACTGCTTGAGACCATAGATTGCCTTAAGCATGCATATCACACTCTACCACCAAGCAATGTGCTTAGGGGGTTGATCCATATTAATCTTGACTCCAGGACTGGCGAATAGGTGAAGAAAAAAAATAAAAATTTTGGAGTATTAGAAGAAAAATATGCAATATACTCGTACATAAGGTAGGGTTAATACTCGCATTATACTGGATCAAAGAAATGATATCCCTGTGAATTTTTAGTCAAGATAGACACATTTAATGGACCTAAAAGACAACTAAGACAAGGTTGAAAATCTTCAACTAAGTAGGTGCAAAACACGAGAAATAACAAAGAAAGCTAGTTTATTGGGATATAAATTTGAAAAGGGTATATACCACCATGAAGCAAATATGACAACATCTTTCTTATTAAATGACAAGCATAAAGTATATTATTGGTACAATGATATTAAAGAATTTACATTTGAATCATCTGGGTTTGAGCCACATCGTAGAGATGTGTATATTTGCGTTTGGCCATCCCATTTTGTTGTGAGGTCTGAGGGCAATAAGTCTAATGTAAAATATTATTAGATGCACATAAGGTAGAAACTTCATTTTGCATCTATATAAGTGCATTGTTTATATGCAAAAACATGAATTGAAGACAAAATTTAGGTTTGCATTTCGTAAAGAAATCTTTTATTACATCTGGGACTTGTATCCTGACCAACAAGTGCACCTAAGTTATCCTAGAAAAATCATCTATTAAAACTAAAAATACTAAAAACCAAAAACCAAAGTGCAATAAAAGGACCATAAACATATGAATGCACTTGTACGAAAAGAGATCAACTCCTGTTATTGTGACGACTCGGAAAGGAAGAATGGTGACACTTTCCTAATTGGCATGACCCATGAAATTTGGGAAGTATTAGGTTAGAGAGAGTTAGTTCCCTCTCGGCCTATTATTGTAATCATATGGTTGAGAAAGTGGGTACAGGTTTATAACAGACCTAATCACCTAACTAGCTAAATGCATTATCAACGATATGTTTGGATGTGCTTTTGTGAGGTTGGACAAATTCATGCAGCATGGTTAGGTGGGAGAAAAGTTCTAGCAATAAAGGTATTGCATATACGAGGCTAGTAAATGTGATTGCTAACTTTCCTGAAGCGTAAGGAACCATATTAGTACTTGTATGCTCTCTGCTTGCAAGCATTTGACTATCCTTTGTTGCTGGGTGTTACATAATAATTCTTACTTGTGCTTTTGAAGAGATGTTATATTTCAACACACATGGTAGTCAATTAGTGTTAGTACAATGATTAAACCCATGCTACAGGCTCTTCTTCAGGGATACTGCAAATGTAACAATGATTAAACCCATGCTCCAGGATTCCCTTCTATTCATGAATCGTGGATACTAGGAGTGTTGCATTTTTATTTATTCATTTTGTATAAGCCCCCTTGCACTCATCAATATTACTATCATTAAAAATATTCTGTTATCTTGGTTCTTCCCAGTTAAAGGAAACTGCATCATTTCCATAGTGGTCAGTATATTTGTATGCTGTAGATATGTTCATAATTCTCAGTCTTTTACATAGGTAAAGCAGTCAGATGAGCTTGAGAACATCCTTGCTAAGAAATTCCTTCGATTTTTATCCATGAGGGCAGAAGCATTCCAGGTTCTCAGACGAAAACCAGTGCAGGTACTATTTGTGTGTGCTAATGCATGATTAATTGTTTACTAGAACAAATATGTAAACCTACGATTAGTATACATATAGACATGAGCATCATGCTACGACATGGACAGGGGGTGTTAGACATGACAATTTTCCAAAGCCTAGACACAAGAACACATCTATGCATGTATACTTCATCTGAATATATGTATCTTTGATTCGTAATATGAGGAATGGTTCCTGTTCATCTCATGAATGACCTAAGTTTAGCAAGATGATTTACAAAATAATCAGCTTTTGCTACAATAGGCACCACATATGCCATCTTTTATAGACTTTGTAATTTAAGTAGCAATTAGCAGTTTACATATTTGTCAATGTCGGACACAGATGTATGCACGTGCCTATCCAAGCGTATCAGAGCGCCAATTTTTTGTTTGGGGCAGTGTCCCGCACATCATAGATTTGAAGCCCAGTTGACCTCACCATGAGCAAGCCATTTTTCTTTGTTACCATGCAGTGTGCTCATGGTGAGGTCAACTAGGTGTGTTTTCAGAGTTTTTTTAGAACATAATTGCTTGCTTCCTTTTCCTAATTATTTACTATAATATCAGGTTAATAATATCATCATTATAAAATCTTAGATTTTCATTAACATGCTATTGTATGGTTGAAATGGGATCATATGATAGTTGACATATCATGATTGGACTGGGCAAATTTCTTTTGATTGTCTTGGTTCTCATATTTAAACAATGTCATCTGGCTATTATATGGTTTTGAACCTATAAATATAGGGGAACTTCTGCCTTGGGGTCACACAACGGGGAGAGCTCACTATTGAAATCCATAGGGGGTCTGAGGGCTGTCTTTTCCTTTTGTCTACTCTTAGAGATATATCGAAAAAAAGTAAAGACAGAAAGTAGATTCAGATAAGCTATGCCATTATTGAAAGACTGCTCTCATTAAGGAAAGGACGACATACCATGATGCTTTGTACTTTGTCGAGCTCTGATTTGGTCTCTGTTGGAGTTGTGCCATAAGATTTGAAAATGTGCAACTGCACCTAGACTCCTAGTTTTCTTTTTGTTAGTTAAGCTAGACTCCTAGTTAAGAGCTAGCTAGATTGGATAGGAAAATGGATTTTTTTGCACTATCAACTTGTGGCCTCCGTTAAAAAAAAATGAGAAATTTCTAGCGGAGTAAACAGACCGGAGTCCCTGAAGCAAATAGACCTGGGTCTCTTTGTTTTCTCCTGTCCATTTTGATATATTTGAGCTATACTGGAACAGGACAAGAAGTGTGAGGGTTTGCAGTAGGCATTTGGGAAGAGAAAATAGAACTAGGCTTTTGATAAACAAAGGACAGGTTTCGGGCCCCTCACCCTGGTCACATCACATGTCCAGTAGCAACTTACATGTGATTAGCAAATCATATTCTGGGGTTTCTCAAAGAAACAATTCATCAAATCACATCTACTAGTTAAAGTTCATTCAGGGCTATATACAGCCAATTGTATGTGCACACAGCTTGCAAACAAAGAAAATAACTAAATTAAACAGATAACTCACTGAAATTCTCAAATAAAATAGAAAGAGTACAATAATCTGATCTAATTCAAATCTAATCCTCATAATGTACCTTGTTCACCTTATTTTCCTTCTGTTTCTAATGTTTATGACTAAAGATGGAGTATAATTTTTCAGGAATGCTATAGTATGTGTTGTTTGCTTATGCACGTGTTTATGATCTGGAGGAAATATTTGATTATTTTGGATGCAAAATACCACAACTAGTAGGGATAGGTTGCATGCAGGGAGTTGGTGACTAAAATTAAGTGCTCCATATATTTCTTCCAGGGTTATGACATTAGCTTCCTAATAACAAATTATCATTGCGAAGATATGCACAAGCACAAGCTTATAGACTTCATTGTTCAATTCATGGAGGTAAGATATCTTTTAGTTTCTTTAATGAAATTATGTTTTTTCAATTGCTTCTATTATTTATGTTCATATTTTTCTCATGGAGACATGTCGATGCTTTTTTTATTATACATACATATGAAAGTATAGATGCATATATATAAACAAACAAATAAGATTACAAGCAAAAATACATAAATAGTACACATATGCATGCCTGCGTAATACAGTGTATGTCTGAGGAGTGAACTACTTTTGAGCTTGTAATGTGCATTTAGACCGAGTCAAACAATTCCATACAGCCATGGGCATATATTTCAAAAATGCACTAAATGCTACAAAAAACAATTCCACCTTTAAAATAACGATAACGATAATATAATATTTTGCCTATATTAGGTTATGTCGCATACGATATAACATATAACTTATGTTATGCAATTTCTTATTTATTTAATAAGAATAAATATAAATTTATATTTAATAATTTTTATAAAATAGAAAATAAATTTAAAAATCTTAAAAAAGAATATAGAAACATTATATAACACACCAAGTTTCACAATAATTTTCACATTTATCTTCATAAATAATATTAAGTTCACAACTGTAATTTCAGTTATCACTAAACATGAAAATAAAATTTAATTTATTTATTTCAGTTCAATTAACTTTGTATGATCAATTTATCTTATTTTAATAGTTCATTTCAATTTTGCTGAGAGTTCAATAGAATCAATAATAAGTAAAAAATTCTAGCAAATGGGGAAGCATTACAACAATTAAACAAACAAATAATTACAACTTAGCAACTTGGCAATTCCACAAGTAATCAAATAAGAAAATGGTAATCAATCAAGTAAAGGAATTGCAAGAATTAACTAACAATCAAACTAAATAATCAGCAATAATTTAGAAATTACTCAAAGAATAATAGCAAATAGCGTAAATAACGTTAAAAAATAATGTAAAGAAATAATGTAAAAATATACCATTGAGGTGCACTACGTTATTTTTGACTATTAGATGGTGTTGGGTTTGCGTCAGGTATCATAACACAATATCATGGGTTGATAATGCATTAAACCCAACATTTAGTCCACCATTGATGCACGTTGATGCATAAATAAAGTCATTAAACCCAATGTTTAGTCCAACAATGATGCATGTTGATGCATTAACAATGTCGAGATAAAATAGAATTGAAATAATGGATTCTTGAATCGCTGGTAATTTTAGTTTCGATAGTTTATTTTCCTTCCTCCTAATAAGTACTTGATAAAACTTTTATGCATTAATTTGTGCATGCACTGGTGCGTGCATTTGCATCTAGATTGATATATGAGCCAGTGCTGCCTCTATTTGCATTTTACTAGCATTGGGTGGAAACAAGATGCTGCACCATAAATGACCTATAAAGTGCATTGGGGTCTAAAAGTTTGCTTTGGTAAAATGACAGCAGTAGCCAATAATAGTTGAGTTGTAGTAGCTACAAGTGTTAAAGTTTCTATAAAGTATGCAATTTCCTCATCGTTTCCCTTTCTATTAAAATTTGTTTCTAGAATTCCACTTCAGTTGTATTTAATTTCCTTATATAGTTGACATAAAAAGTTATGTGTTTAAATGATCCCGAAATATCCAAAAAGACGATGAAAAATTTGCTTCCATTGTATTTAATCACTTTTAGAAGATGATCTTAGATGACTGTATAATCAATGATGGTGTCATGTCTTGTACAATGGTCTTTCTTCCTCGTTTTATACTGGTGCTAAGCTTTTGACTGAGGTTATAAATCTCAGAATCAATATCCATGTTGATAGATGGTTTAAGGTATCGACAATACCAGATTTATCCTATCGGCATAGTTAGAAAGATTGACAATAGATCAACAAAATATTAGCAATATGGTGTTGGATTTTAATATATTGCAGTATAGGTGGACCAGGCTGTCAAGGGAGTCCATTGCTTCCCTCTAATTTTGCAATCCCTTGTATTTTTCTACACTACGATCACATCTTGCTCCCTCCCTCCATTATATGTATTGGTTGATCTCCTTTCTAGTTCTGGTTTTGCCATTTTCTTCGTTGTTTTGTAATTATGCTAAATTTGGACCAAAGTTTTAAATTTCAAAATAGGTATCAGAGTCTACTGATGGTGTATGGTGTCATGAACCACCAAAATAGACTATCATATTGGCAATATTAGAAATATATGTATCTACAAAATATTGACAGAGTTTTAAAATATCAGGATCTGAATTATTATTGATGTTTACCAATCATTTATGTATGGGCATCAACAATATCGGGCAAACCATATTGGAAATATTAGTAATAATATATCGATATTATACGGTATTATCGCACATTTGAAAACCTCAAAATCTGATATGGTATATGCAGTCTATCTGTATTTATTGCGATATAAAACCTCAATATTAGCAATACTTCTTGGGGCTATATCGTATTGGCTACCTCAAATTTGATCTGATATTTGCGAAATGTATCTAGCAATTTTAAAATTTTGTTTTAAGTACTCATGTCAACACGCGCACACACACACACACATTGGCAGAAGCTGTTTACTTCTTATACTACACTTTAGATGCTTTATCTCAATCAGATTAAACTATCAGATTTTTGGTTGTATGTTGATGATTTGGATTAGTATACCACATGATGAAGGATGAACAATACTGTCAGTTCAGGTCAATCACAAATGTGGCATTCAGGAATAATGCGGCAAGGTTGGAAAGTTCAGAAATCAGGAAAGATACAATAAATTCAAAAACTAATCGGCAATAATTCAATTTGAGATATTGGTTAATATGTATAGTTACTGCTTATTATATAAAATAAAATCTTAACAAGAACAAGGAAATTAAATACCTTAGTGGTCATTATTTGGTGGATTAGACCTAATTGGTCCTAGTTTGATCCTGCCATGGGAAATATTAGAGTTTTTCTGGGAGGATGATAAAAATTCGTGTTCAAAATGTGAACATTATGAATTATTCGCTAACAATTCAGTCAACCTCATTATATGTGAATTGTTTCGGCTCATATAGAATTTATGAATTATGCTGCGAATTTTTTGAATTATTCGGTGAATCTTGTTACTACTGTTCAAGTCCTCCTGATAAACATCTCATCTCTCATTATATATAATATTCAGAAATTTTAAACTCAAATTTGGAGGTACTTAGAACATCTCTATTTGAGTTGCAAAATTTTTGAATGGAAAGCATCGAGGATTTTAACAATAGGTTCTAAAGCAACTCCCACCCCTGTCCCCAAAGAAAATATTTCCTTGTTTCTTTTAACGACACCTTCTTTCAATGGTACTGTTTTTGACTTTTACTTTCTCTGACACCTGACAGTGACTTAGCTTGCATTTGCTTTTGCATTATGTTAGGACATCGACAAGGAAATCAGCGAATTGAAACTTTCAGTGAACACCCGTGGCCGCCTAGTAGCCACTGAGTTTCTTAAGCAATTCATCTGAAATAGCTTTTGTCGACAGAATACAAATGTTACAGATAAATGTAATGATCAAATTCACAATTCTGCTGTTCTCTGGGCAAGTATGAAGGGAAAGTTAATTGTAATGCTACCAAGTGTTTGTGACAGGTTCTTGTTCATTCTTTGATTGCGTTATTGAACAAGAGCAAGAGTTTCTCTGCTCAAGTTTTTTCTCTGAACTTCCTAATTATTGCCTGTACTTTCGCCTTCTCTTAAAATCTTCGAATTTGATGCTCTGAATGCAATCTCATTTGAACCTTAACACCTTGACTACTTTGGATTACATTTTCTGTAGGCATCCTTTACAGTAGTCCAAGTAAGAAAGCCATAGCTGAAGTCAAGGGGCAGAATCAAAGTGAATCAGCACCTGTATTTTGGATTGAATTCTAGATGGAAACTAATTTTTCCCAGTGATATACACGATGCCATATACATATTACGGTCAGAGGTGGTCTCTAACCAAACTTATTTTTCATTGAAATACTTGCAATTGATAACCAAATTTATTTTCGTTGAGATATGTGCAATTAATTTGAGTTAATGGTTTTATATTGATTTTGTTGTATCTAATACGAGCAAGAAAAAACAATAACTAAGCCTTTTATTCCAAGTATTTAGAGTAGACTACATGAACTAAAAAATGAACCAAAAAAAGAATCACGCCGGATTGATCACTTTGATAGTCCTTCTCCATTCATTTCTATCAAGTAATATCTCCTTATTTAAATCTCTAGAATTCATATCTTTTCGTATCACTTCCATCTATATTTTCTTTAGTTTTTTCTTTGTTCTTTTAACTTGTCCTACATTGATAAATTGGTGCATTTGTAGACTTACGTTGCACATGACCAAACTATCGTAAGCGATTTTCTCGTATCTTCTCATCGATGGGAGCTACACCTATTTTAACATGAATATTTCGTTTCTCATTTTATTTCTCTTAGTGTTGCCGCATATCACCTACCTTAATACGAGTAAGAAGTCAAGTCTATTAGATGTTGGATGTAGATGATGGTCAAATGCACCCAGTATCACTTATATGTCTGCCCAATAACAGAACATAATAAGTCACTCCTCAAACTGCAGATGATATATGCATACGATATCATGGATACGGATTAGGCTGTGGGCGTCCTGTATATCTTATGATGGATGCCATGTGATAACCGTGGTTTAAAGATCAATTATATACTTCGGTGACTGTGATATATATGTATATCTATCTACATGTCTCTAATAGCTAGCTGATAATATTACATATTTGCCAATTATTTATTAGCAAGTGTCGACCTTATCTTATTTGATATATCAAAAAAATTGTTAATAGAGAAAAGTATTTTACGTAATTTTCTTTTGTTTTGACTCTAGTATTTTCTGGGATACAAAAAGCTTTAAATTTAAAAAAAAAAAAATTAAAAAAAGTTGAATATCTAAACTCTAAAGAACAATAAGGTTGTAGAGAAATGAAATTGAGCACTGAAATAATGTAATAACATTTTCATTTGTTTTCCTTGGGCGCCCCCGCGCGCGCGCGCGCGCACACACACACACACATATATATATATATATATATATATATATATATATATATATATATATATATATATATATATATATATATATATATATATATATATGAATGAGAAAACGGGAAATTCACTGATGATGAAGGGAGTTCCTTTACCACGGCTTAAGTGATCCAATACAATTATTACACGTGGCGCCACTTAAGGTAACAAACAGAAGAACTCGCTTAATCGCTCTTTGAGTGACACCATATGTAATAATTGTATTGGGCTATCTAAGTGGCGATGAAGGAGCTCTCTTCACCGCCAGTGAATTTCCCGTTTACTCTCTCTCTCTCTCTCTCTATATATATATATATATATATATATATATATATATATATATATATATATATATATATATATATATATGAGAAAAATAAAAATAAGTTAACAGCTCATGCAAGTTACTCGTGCTGCAGTTCATTTTCATTATCTCCAATAATCTTTTTAAAAAAATTTCTTTTGGATTATGATCTAAAACCGCGTAGAGTTTACTCATACCTAATTTCTTGGGTTTTAGTTTTGATTTGATTTTCTATCAAGTTAACACAAAATTAATGGTTTTCAATGATTATAACATTTTATATGCACTTGATGAAATGGCAAATTAACTTAAAAAATTATGAAATTTAATCCGAAAAAAGTTAAGAAGGTTGAGATAGTAATTGTTAAAAAAAAAAATTGAAGAAAAATCATTGAATCATTATAGTTTTGTTGTTAGCTCACGTAATTTTTTCTGAGCTGACGGCTCATCTACAGTAATCACTATATGTGTGTACATAACCGAGAAAAGTCTACACTATCTTCAAAGGCATTCTCAGAAAGGAAAATAGCAACTTTGTATCTCCAGTATGAAAAGTTTGTTGTTGTGTCTTCTTCTCCATCTTTCCTATCGAAAAGTTCTGTTTTTTTCTTCTGATGGAGATAAAAGAGTCTTGAGCTTTTCCCAGTCTACTGCATTCTTGAGCCTTTTCTTAGCAATTTAGTTCGTTTTGGATGTTATTATAAAGCTTTAGTAATTTAGTTGGCAATTTGTAATTATCACACTAGTTTTACAATCCTCCTCATTTAAATATACTCTTTTCTCCCTCTATCTTTTGCTAGGATTAACTCGCATTACTTTTACATCCTCCTCATTTTATACTCTCTTTTCTCACTCCATTTTTTTGCCACCTGTTGAGGTTGGCCCACGTTATTTTTTAGGGTTAATTACCGTCAAACCCCTTATAGTATTGGAGATATGTAACTTAACATTCCTGAAGTTTGAAACTCTCAAAAAACTCTCTGAACTGTTAACACTGTTAGTGAGGGTTAGTTATTTTCACTCTTCTTTTTTTTACTAAAGTGAACTTCTGTCCTTAAAATTCCTATTCTACCCTTATCCCCCTCTTTAACAAGCACACTTCCTCTCTTTTTCTCTCCTCTATCCCTCTCTCTCAGTCACTCTCTCTATCCCTCTCTCAGTCAGAGAGAGAGTGTGAGTGACTGAGAGAGAGGGATAGAGAGGGAGAGAGAGAGAGGGAGTGTGCTGGTTAAAGGAAGGGATGGTGTTAGAGTAGGAATTTTAAGGACAAGAGTGCACTTTAATAAAAAAGGTGAGTGAAAATAACTAATTCTCACTAACAGTTTTTTTAAAAGTTTCAAACTTCAGAGATGTTAAGTTACATACCCCCAATACTACATAGGTTCTAATTGTAATTAACCCTATTTTTTAAATATACTTTTCGAGCTCTATGTTGTCTTGTTGTATAACTATTAAAATTTTAAAAGTATTTATTATTGCTTTGCTTATACTTTGTTTCTTATCATTTTCACATTGTATAAAAAAGTAATGGCATTTTCACCTTGTATAAAAAAGTAATTTGCCATTGCGTGAACTCCAATTATAATATTTATTCACAAGAAAATAAGCTGAGAGCACATCTGGTTTCTCCCTGTATCATGTTAAATTTTGCTAAGGATTTTCTCACATAGCAACAGGATAGAGTATGAGTTATCTAAATTATCTCCTTAGATTTAGATTATAATTTAAGGAGGCTATATAAAACTTTAATGTAGGATATCAAATGGATGATCCGGACTCAGTGATCTTTGTCGTAATATAATTTAAGGAGGCTATATAAAACTTTAATGTAGGATATCAAATGGATGATCCGGACTCAGTGATCTTTGTCGTAACTAGACTAGACGGTGTATAAAGAAATCATGCATATTAATACTTTTTACCATTTTAAATACTATACAAACTGATAATTTTTTAACAATAAAATAAATAAGACCTCTTAATCTATGATATAGAAATATCCAGAGATCACAATAGAACGGTAACGGTTCGCATTCTTCCATTTTGATTTCCTGTTTCAATGTTTTAAGCCAACCTCTTTTGATTCAACTTGTATCTTTCATATTGTCTTGATTTCCAACTGTTCATCCACTTAAAATGGACAAAAAGATGATCAGTATGATAAGTATAAAATCACCATGCTTCTATACTTTGATTTCGCTGCAATACAAAAGAATACGATGATGACTGGTCTCTTAAGTGCTAATAGATACATACAACTGCATGTATACTTGCGTATGCATACTAACACATGATCATGTCGTATATACATCTGCATGTATTTGTACATAAAGAAATGTTTTGAATACTGGATCCTTCAACACTACACATAATTGTTGTTGGATCGATTCGATTGATTTAGTACAGAAATTCTGTACCGCAGAATATTACATACATCTCCTCTTATACCGTATGATATCTGTAGTAATCTCACAGGGGGTAAAAATAGAGGGAGGGTCGGATCATAAACCTGAAGCAGCCTTGGATGCTTCTTTGAGAGCCTTCATGATCTCCTCAGACCTGATCCCATCCCTGGTGTAGACAATGAGAGGGCTCTCTCCAGGAACGATATCTTCTCTCTGATAGCTCCCTGCCGTCCTCAGGAGATCTTCTGATCCTCTCTCCACGACCCCGTTCATGATCACCGTCTTGTGAGATCCTGCTATGAGCTCTTCGTGGTCGGTGTCTCCCTTGTCTCCAAGAATCACGTACATGTTTGTCACACTTGAACCCCAGCGGACGAATAAATACCTGAAACGAGGAAATGAGGTCATTACAGTGTTTTTTGTTGTTCGTTGTTGGAGATGTAAATGCAATGCAGTTAGAGCTCTTGAGAATAAGAGTAACAACTACTTCAGAGGAATCATAAGGTAGCGATCAGACGAACTCTTGAAATTAACGACTCAACTGATCAGACTGCAATGTGTGCTATGTCTTTGCTGGCCTTGAATCCAATATGAAATACAAAGTTAGGAACAAGATGGTGATAGTGGGGAGAGCCCTACAACGAAACTTGAAATAGAAACTAAATAAGGAGGGACATTGCCGTGTATGTTGTATATTATTCTAAGTTCATGGGTGTCCCTCCAATGTTTTCATGAAGAGAGTTTAGACCTAGAAAGCAGAGACACGACATAGAGTCGGACACGAATTCGGATACGGACATGAAATATGACATGGATATGAAATACAATATTTGTGAAAAAAATGAGGGCACGGACATGGTAATGACACAGAAAAAATATAAATATAAAGTATATATTCTTCTATTATTAATTTAATAATTTTACTTAAATTCTAAAACGAAAGCACTAGGAATGTATGGGTTCCTGTCTATTCATTCCTTTATAAAGCATAAGTCTCACCATAGCACTAGCCAAACATCTTTCTCCCCTTCACCCCTTATAGACAAATAGATAAAAAGAAAAGATGATGATGATAACGGGTCATAAATCAGCATAGAATATAAATTATAAAAAATTATTTCTCCAAATATAAAAACCAAATAAAACTTATGCCCAAAAAAACATTAAATTATAAGTTCATAAAACTAAATAAGTATATGTAGATATTACTGATTTAGTAATATTTATTTTAGATTTTTTTAGGTGATTTTAACTTTTTTTTTTCCAGACACAACCTACAAAAAAGTTTGGACACGGCAAGACTACAATATTTTATTTATTTATTTTATTGAACCCGCCGTATAGCGTGCCTGACACGGTATTTGGCATGTCTGTATTAGTCACGTGTCAAACACGGATACGGTATCCCCAATGACGTGTCCCTACTTCTCCGGTTTAAACAAATGGGAAATGAATTTGGTTTGTTAGAAGGGCTGATGGAATGCCAACCTCAGGAGCACATCTTAAATATCGGTCAGAAAGAAAAGATAATTCAAGCAACACCCAAGGATGTAACTTATTCAGATAAAAAACAAAGAAGCTGAACTATAAGAGGCTACAAAGCCAAGGAAGATAAAACTGAGGCTCTCATGAGAATTCAGAGACGAATTGCCCGGAAACGTTAAGTATGTCTTTTCGGCATTTTCACCGACTGGAAATAAACTGAACAAGAGTGAATACTGCACATATAAATCCAATAGGAGTGCGATTGACTCTTCAGGAACTCGATCCTTTAGCACCCAGCAGAAGGAAAACGTACTCAATTGATTATGTAGTTTACTTGTGACTGGAGATGGGTTTTTATTTTTCTCATTGGCTTTCAAGAACTCGACTAATAAGTACTAAAAATCAGATTGAGATGGATATCTGAGGACTTGGAAGTTAAGAGTGTATTGCAAAATCGATAAAATTTCAAATGATTTGAACATTACCAAATTTTGGACATGGCATTATTTGAAATTAAAGGTCATATGATTGTGTTTTTTGAGATAGGGAAAGCAAAGCTTCAATAAAACAAACTTGCACATACTAGAAAGAAAAATAAGATACCTGAGAGCTTGAGACCGAGATGCCAAAAGAGGAACGGCCTGCAACCTGGTAGAATTCCTGCAGTACATAAGATGGCATCGCAGCCCACGCATTCGGAGCTTCTGACGTAGCTCATCAACTGGTCTTGCCTGAAAGAAGTGTTTCACACAGAGATAAATAAAACTATTTTCCAGATGAAATACCAACTAAGTGTCAAGGAAATCTGCTAAGAGAGAGTTTATAAACCTTGGCTGCATCTTTAATAAAAAATGAGACACAGTGAGCATTGCTTGATGCTGAGTCCTCCACTACTCCTTGATCATCATCGGAGTTCATCAGTTTCACTATGGTCCTCTTCACTCCGTCAAAGCCCCAGCGGTAGTCAATGTGCATGGCATAGTCTGGATCTGCACGGAGCTTGCCATCTGCATCCATACATTGAGAAGTGCCCGGATAGTAAACCTCGCTGCCGCTACTGCATATCAGAGCATCGAATTCTGTAGGCTGGATCTTTCCCAACTTCAAAAGTTCAAGCGTCTCGGAAATGGGCATGGCAGTCGAGAGAGCAAACCCCGAGATCCTTGACATCTGAGAATCCGACTTAATGGCTTTGAAAACTTCTTTTATCACCTCAAGCATCTTCTTCTCAGGATCTCCCTTAGCGCTATAGCAGTCGAGGGCTATAACAAAAAGCCTCCTTCGTCTTCGGAGTAGGGGATACTTGGGTATCGTATGCCCTGAGCCCTCTGCTTTTTTAGTGTTACTGGCACCGGGCGCCTCAGGGGAATGCTTCTTGATCCTGTTGAGGATTCGCTTAACTTGGTCCTGTAGCGCCGGATCACCCTCCGTCGCTTGATCCGGTTCATCTGAGTCAAAGTCCCCATTGACAGAACTCTTTTCCCCATCTATAGATAGTCTAAGCGACGACTCATGGACGTCCTTTAGAGAGTCTCCTAGGGACAACTCGTCGACCATGTCATCGGTGGGGGTGTCGGTCTGCCACTGAGGGTGCCTCATCCGGCAGGCTGCTACTCTTGTGAGGTAAGTGCGGCAGTGCGCAGGCCAAGAAAAGAGATGGATGTTTCTCAACCCATTCTTCCTGCACTCAGTCCATAGGTTTTTATCTGCAACAAGCTTTAAGAGGGCATCCGATATGGCTTTATGATCATGCGGGTCTACAAGCAACCCATTGTTGAGTGCCTAAACCATACAGGGAATGAGATCGATACATTCATGAAATAAATCATATGTTCTGTAATTTTGGGGTAAACAGGTATACCTGATGAATGTCTACAGGGCCCCCATTCTTAGTAGCCACCATCGGAAGTCCATGAGCAGCCGCCTACATTTTTTGTCAAACATCACCTCGTTAGAGGTTAAACCTGTGGAGATTCTAGTTTAATATCATTCCGTATAGAACCAGACTCACCTCAATCAAAGTAAGACCGAAAGGCTCGACTAATGCAGGATTGATAAAGACCCCCTGCAAGCAAGTTCAGTTTATAGAAACTCGTGAAGTTCCCTCCATTTTACTCTCACATAGTCGAAAAGGAGTAAGGCAAAGAAAAGGTCCCAGGGAGTCTGGTCCTGAAACAGCTATTGAAGTTATCGGTTACCTTTGTCTTTGCAGCAAGCCTGTAGATTTCTGGTACATCGGACTGCCTATGGTGCCTCGGGTAGGCGACTAATCCATAGAGATCGTACTTGTCTATCAACTTCAAGACTGTCGTGAGAACACTGGCGTTGCCTGCAGACATTTCATCTATGTCATCCCTGTTCCCCATTATCAATGTCTGCATGGAGGCATAACTTCAGAGCAACTACATGATTTTCCAAAGAGCGTGTCTTACATTATCGTGCTATACTATTAAAAGGTTTATAACAAACTACTACGTTCATTGTAATTCTAATATACTGATCGAAGTGGGGAAAAATAAGGAATTTGAATAAGAGATTATAGTCGAAAAATAAAAACATTCCCCTCAAATATTTGGGCTGTTTATGCAAAACTTCTATCAATTGAGATTTCGGTAATTTTACAAAAGAACATTTAGTGCATAAATCTTGGAGGGAGTATAGCTAGAAAAATATGATGCGTGACAACATAAATTAAATTACAGCAGCAACAATAAAATCTAACATATTCATATCAGTATTGCTAAACAACACCACTGCTAGAAGTACTTGTTGATTATTTCCCAAAAAAAAAAAAAAGTAGAACTGTTTTATTAATGTAAGAAAGGAATATTTCGTTTTTTACGAAAAAAAAAATCCAGATTTAAAGCTAATTATGGTAAGTATCCATGTGAATCAAAATTAATAATTACGTTAATATAATAATATTCATGATCGGTATCATTTACTACCACTTTCATATCCTACTTCTCTAAGTATAAAGTTAAGAAATAAAAATTTAAAATTTAAAATTAAAAAAAAATTAAAAATGAGGAACAAGCCTACTAGAGACGTTTATAACATGTTGAAGTACTTTAGATACTCCTTTAACGTTGAGTGACAAGGTAATCAAGATACCAGCTTGTTATTTATAGGTTAAATAGATGACATCCCTTGTAAGATCATACACAAACTTGGATTTTGTAATAGGATATACGTTTATTATAGTTGATCTAACATGAGACGACTTGGTTTACTTTTTTGACAAAATCAAAATTTAAGAACTGCAATGTTAATAATGACATGCAAGGAGTGTATGTAAACAGTTTTATATACCCAGGGTTCATTCTAATTAAAAAAAAAAAAAAAACAATGAAATATGTATGTAAACAGTTGTATGCGATTCCTTACAAGATTTGCAAAGTCTCTCAAAGGGCGGCATTCCCCGAAAGCTTTCAAGAGGGTAGTGATGTTCTTCTTCGGGTCTGGTCTAGATAGTGCCAGGATCATCGGCTTGTGAGGGTTATTGAAGAATCGCATCACCTATGAAAACGACACCTCGAATTAGGTTAAGCTCACTTAAACAGAAAGACTTGAATGTAGAGTTCATTTGTTTCCATGAGCAACTGACCTCAGCGTATATAGGCGGGACTGACTTTGGAGAAGCCCCGTCTGCACTCATAATTGCTGCAAGATCTCCATCCGCTTCAGCTGTTTCTTCCTGAACGACAACATTGCTAAAATCCATACCAGGAGGAATAACCTGCAAGCACGTGCTCGAGGTAACTCTATGCCACAATAACATGTTCATATTTTAGACTTGAATTGATGGAGAACCCGCTAGATAATTTCTAGTTTTGATAACCATATTATTGTTTCCGTTCCTTGATCACATGATTTCTTATTACGGAAGTTTGATGAAAAAAGGTTAAATTAGATGAGGTACCACAGCTGCACATAACGTGAGCATGTTGCCCAAGAACATTTGGAAAGTCTCATAAAAATAGGAATTATATAGCTGCTTTAGAAAAAAAATAAGCTCACTATGGATATTTGAGTAGAGAACAAAATCTCTCAGTGACAATTGATGATAGCATATGGTTGCTGAAATTATTTGGAAACAGTTACTATGATATGAAACAAAAGGCACCAGAAGGAAAGTCAGCAAGGTGTTGTGCAGTAGGATCAGGAAATAAAAATTGAATTAGCGGATAGTAATTTAGAAAAGATAACGGTTCCAGAAGATGCTAACGTAATTAGAATGTATGGTAAGTGTCAAGTTCTGGTTCAACTGTGCTCCCATGTTTTCGTAAACTTGGAAGCAAATGTAAGTTATTGATATAAAGTTCTTATAGGCTTTGAGTGACAGTCTTAGGAAATTTCACACAACAATGGTTTATCTTGTTATCTATCAATCATCATGGTTTCTTCAAGATAACAATGAAGGAGTAGAGAGATTATAGATGAAGTCTACTCACCACCATCCTTGGCATATAGCGTCCGTGGCAACTGACCCCTCTTCGAACACGGGCTCTCAACACCTTCTCAAGCTTGACATCGAAGCCATCATACAGCCCCCACTGCTCCTCAATTTCTTGTTTCGTGCTCGTGATAACAAGCTCAGAAGCATCCAACGACAACTCTTCTGCTTCTATACGCCTCATTATCTTGTAGGTAGAATTGATATCCTCCTTCGACTGACGCCCTTGTTTCAGAAGTTGTTCTAGTTTGTTCCGTCCCAGAGAATGCCCAGTAAGAACCATGGGGACATTTAGGGCACCTGAAAGAAGGGCAGCACAATCTCCAGCATCGGCGTAATGCCCGTGGATCACATAAGGCCACACGGGCTGCCCTCCACCAACTTGTTCTCCCAACACCTTCGACATGTTTAGAACATGGACTAGAGCCCCATCTACAAACTCTTGAATGTAAGGCCAGAGTAACTCTTTTCTGAGATACTTATCTCTAGGGCCACATGGAATTCTAATAATATAAGCTCCGGCACTCTCTCCTGCATCGTTCCCCTCGGTATCATAAGAGCCTGAGGTTAACATCTCTGTTGGCTCACCGTAGCTCCAGTCCACATCCGGAGAAGAAATTTGGCGAGTGAAGAGATCCACCCTATAAACTCCAGGCATCATAGACAGGGCCCGAGCAAGCTCCACAACATATTTCACCTGTCCACCCGTGTCTGAATCACGACCAAGCTCCATGTTTTCTCCACGAACGAGTCCATGCAAACTAACCAAAAAGAGTGAAAAATATTTATCAATTCCACAAAATAACTTAAATTTGAAAAACATTGGGATGGACTAACCAATTTACCTTATGAGAACAATATACAACTTCTTTCCCTTATTATCATCAGACCAAACTGGGAGATCAGATAGGCTCCTCTGAATTTTCTTTTTCGCCGACTCATTCTGCACCAACTCGCTCACAGTGTCCCCCTTCTCTCCCTCCGACAAATCTTCTGACATGTCCTCGGTGGCATCCCTCCGCCCCTGCTCTCGTTCCCACCTCCGATTTGCCAGCCTCTGGTGGTCTTCCCACTCCACCTGCAAAATTGTTCAATCAAGCCCGAAAAAAGAACATTAAGTCTCCATCTTGGTTCATCCTAGAAAGTTTCGCTACCGCTACATGCAAGATAAAGGAATGATGAGAGAATTATTCCATAGAAGAATGGAAGCAATAAATAATACACAATAAATTGTGCCAAATGCATTCAACTTATGGTTCCTCTTAGTACTTTATCAATCTTATGTTGGCTAAAATACATTCTCATTTCATAGTAGTACCAATTCCATAAAATACAAATGTTAAATAATATTCTACCATCTGGGTTTCTTGCCTACTTATCTTCTTCTTCCAAAATGTGATCCTAAGTTTACTCAATATCTTACCAGTTCTATCCTAGATAATAATTTATATGCAGTACATCCCTCCACTTTTTAACTATTTCATTATGATGGAGGCAAAAAATTGTTCCAAATTCAAGATACAGTGTTGGAATAGCTTCTCCAAATCACTGTTCATGGATACTAAATCAGAAAATTCATGATTAGTTGGCAAGTGCTGATTGATGATCAAAAGGCTGAAATAAGTGCTTGTTTCTCAATTTGTCTTATAACCTCACAATTTTCTTTTGAAGATAGCATCGCCAAAGTGAATATGTTGAAAAAAAAAGAATTTTGATGGATCCATTGCACAACACAACGGTATGATGCTTGTGAACAGAAACAGAAATCATTTTGATTTCTTTGTTGCCGAAAATATTCTATCTGCCAGAATTTTAATTTGTTTCAATTTCTGGAATTGGAATGTTGTGAATCTAAATCAACTATTTTGCAATCAAAACAACATAAAGAACCGGGGACAATTTTTAAATAGGAAAAAGCATCTTATTAAAGATGCAAATAAATTCATTAAATAAAGATCAACTAATTTAATTAACCATAAAAACTTGCAACCATTTTAATTTCTTTTCATGTATTTAATACTGTCATACTGCAAACATCGTAATAAGAAAAATCTTAAATTTCAAAAGGGAAATAAAAATTTATTTGTAAAAAAAAAAACATAAAAAAGGGAAGAAGAAAAAAAAAAAGCTATGAAATCAAGCACCAACTCTTCTAACAAAAAGCAAAAGAAAACAAAAAGATAAAAACTGATGCACTCAAAAGAGTGAACGCGAACTTAAACAACTCATATCAGATGATTCACAAAACTTTACACTTCATCTTTCTCCCCCAAAAAAATTACAAAAAAATTAAGAAACAAAAGAGAGATGACGTCAGAGAACCCTACAATTAAAAAAAAAAAAAAAATCCAATCTTTTACAAACCATCCAAATCAAAGCAACCTTTAAACACCAACAAAAAACACTCAAAAAATGGAAAAAAAAAAATTCAATAAAAAATAATTAGGAAAAAGAAATAAATAAATCAAACCTGCTTCTTTTTTCGGGCGAGGTGCCAGATTCGCCAGCACATGTTCTCCAATCGATTGTTTCTCTCTCTTGCGTTCCTGGTGGCGACCACCTTGATCCAAGTCCTGTGCAGATCAGTCTCGTCGACTCCCGTCACCACCTCCTCCACGAAGTACTTGGTGGGGTTGAATCCCATCACCGCCGGCGCCGCCACCGCCTTCCGCTGCTCCGCCGCCCCGCTGTCCAGTATCGCCTCCAGGTACCCATCGATCCAGTCGTTAACCGCCATTCCTCAATAAAAGAGTTAAAAAAAAAAAAAGGTGAAATCTTTTCTCCCTTTTTTCCCCGAAAAAAAAAAAAGAAAAGTTAGAGTTCAGTCTGAGGAGAGGGAGCTTTTAAAGTTTTAAAAGAGGGTGAGGTTGTTTTGGCACTCGATAGGAATTGGAATGGAGAAGATGTATGGAGAGGGACACGTGGCGTGTCTGGGACCCACTCGAGCGCAGAGGCAATCTTTTGGGTGCGGCTCTCGAGATGGATTTGGGTTTTGGTTTTTGTTTCGAGTTTGGGTTTGGTTTGGTTCGGTTCGTTAAACCGTTGGGATATTTGACCATACTATCGGCATACTTTACAGCTTTACGTTCAGATTCTAATAAATATCCCAACATTTTGTCCGCATGGATTTGATGAAAATGTCCAGAATATTTAAAGTTTTGAATTAAATATGAAATTTTTATTTTTTGTATTCTTAAATTTTAAATAGAGTAATAAAAAATTGATCTTTAAATCTGCTCATTCTCACCTTCAGTATGAATATATTAGAATCCATTTTCTATTCCAGTAGAACTCAAGAAATGATTCTTTCTGATTGAGTTTTTTTTTTTAAATAATTGTTTCCTATCAAGCATATATTTAGAAATATAAGTTCTAATTTGGTTTAAGACTCCTAACCTATTTTATTGCAATTTATTACCTATTAATCATATATTAAAAGTACAGCTCTTAAGCTCATTAATAAAGTTTAATATTCTCAAATTGAGACCCTTCATTCATTGATTTGTTCTTATTAGGTATATATTAAAAATACAATTTCTAATTTCATTGACGCCTTATATTATTTATTCCTACCAATAAAATTCCTAATCATTCTTGTATCCATCTCCCCGATGTCCATCTGTATAACTCAGAAGAATTTACTGTCAACCCCTCTCTCATTCCTCAAAATCGTATGCACTAATAATGGAAATGTCAACGATACAAGAAATCTTGTTTACAGTAACTGTTAAAATACAAAATAATTTCGCTTAACTCTCACCACAACTTCGGAGTTTTGGTGCAGTGAAAAGGCCTTTCAATATGATATCAGAGCAATTTAGGTTTGATTTCTACTGGGCGTGCATTTAATTGGCTTTTTTTTAAAGCCCAGGTTTCTGTCCAAAAATGAGCCTTCAACCTGCAGAGGCATTTTCCCTCAACCCTCACCACAACTTTGGAGTTTTAGTGCAGTGGAAGGGTCTTTCAACGGTAACAAATTAAAGTTGTCACTAAAAACTAGTTTTAGTGACGAGCATCAAAAGTTAGTCACAAAAAGCTCTAGTGATAACAATATATGTGACAATACTTAGTCGTCAGTAAACTCGTCACTGAAAATTTTTAGTGACGACTTAGACACTTTTAATGATGACTTTTGTTGTCACAAAAACCATATACTCTTGAACAGAACGGACCAGAATTGGCTCTTGAATCTGCTCATTCTCGTTATTGCAAACTAATGATATTTTTTCCCCCTCTATACATGCTGGAGGAACTTTATTTTTTTATTTTTTTTCCCTTTTCATTTTGTTAATAATCGAGGAATCTGAAACTTTTGGTTTTGAACCTACATATAGCAATAATAATACTATTGTCCATTATTTGATAGTGTCATCAACATGATCATGCCTTGCCTTTTAGGATCATCTGCCTAATTTCCATGTGTCCACCATTGAGGCTAGCAATACAAAGTTTTATTTATTTATTTTTTATTTTTATATATATATTTTTTTACAAGGTAATAAGTAAAAACTTTGCTCCGTGCATTATATACATATACATATACAAAATTTTCATATTAGTTTTTCGAAAAAGATGGTCGTCGAAGTTTATGGTAGTTTTTCACTTATGGGTAACGTTGACGTTAACTTTTCATTACCTTTTATAAGGGGTAATTATAATAAAATTCCCTATACTATAAGAGGAGTGGTGCGATATTTTAGCTCTTAAATTTAAAACTCTTATTTTAGTATATGTAATTCTAACGTCGTTAGTCAATAGTTTGCTATTCGCACCCATATTTAACTTAAACTATACATTTTTCATAGGTTAAATCTTTAAAAATTAGAATTTAGTCCCATAAATCTTCATATTTATAATTTAGTTTTCTAAATCTTTTAAGTTATCACAATTTAATCCCTCAGCTATATTTTTTATCCGAATTTTCCGTTATACCTCTGAGTTACTTCATTTTAATCCCCTCTTCTCTCTTCCTCCTCTCTTTATCTTTTTATTAGATTTCTCTCTCCATTCTTTTCCTCTCTCTCTCTCTCTTCCCTCTTCTTATTGGGTTCCCCTAATTTACTTCACTTTAGAGATTAATTGGGAGGGAAGAGAGAGGAGAAAAATAGAGAGGAGAACCCAATATGAAAAGGAAGAGAGGAGGAAGAGGGAAGGGAGGAATAAAGTGAAGTAATTTAGGGGTATAACAGAAAATTTGGGGAAATTCTATTTGCGCACGGCATTTTACTCTTGGCGCCCTGGTTTCTCTTTATACCAAACTCATATTTTAAAATATTGCCATTTTACTTTCTGCGCCCAAATTTTTTTTCAAAAATACCCTCCTCTTTTTCTCTAAACTCCTCACCCGTTCAATTCTATTTAGCAAAAAAATATTTTGGTTGGATATTAATACCCGACCAAGAAACATGCTGGTCGGGTATTAATACCCGACCAGAAAACAAAATCTCCAAAAAAAAACTAATTAACGATAAATTTCAAACAAATATGTATAAAACCTAAAAAATATTCAAATCGTAGCTTAGATTTGTTCTCTGACACCAATTGCATGTTGGAATTTTCCATTTGCATAAGAAAACTCAAATGCAAATTTCAAACTCAAATTTCACTTGTCACGGTGAAATCGAAGAATTTAAATTTTTTCTAATCTTTTCAGGAACATTAATACAAAAAATTTTAAGGGGTTAAGAAATCAAATAGATGATTTTGTAGGAGATGTGTTTTTATTAAATACCAAAAAAAATCATTTAGGGTTTTAAAGAGAAAATAGAGGAGGAAGACGATGAGTCGTAGTTCCAAATTTTAAAAAGTCTTAGTTTGGAATTTATAAGGGTAACTTAGTCCAAAAAATAATGGCAAATTTGTAATTATTTATAAGTTTTAAAACCGTGCGTTAAGAGTAAAATACCGTGTGCAAATAGAATTTTCCGAAAATTTGGGCAAAAAATATGGCTGGGGGACTAAATTGTGATAAGTTAAAGGATTTGGGGGACTATAATATAAATATGAAGATTCGGGGGACTAAATTTTAATTTTTAAAAATATAAGGGACAGATATGTAAAAACCCCTTTTTCATAAGATCTCCCAATTACTTTTCTCTCCCTCACTAAGAACTCAAACAAAATATGCCCATAGGTGGGTAATTTGGAAATTTTACAAAAGAAATACAGTGTAAGTTAAACAGAATGAGAATAACAAAATGTTGACTAACTCGCAGATTTTCATATAGTAGGCGGAGTGACGGTACTATATTCATTTTGTGAAGTTGGGCAAATATTACATGGCATCGATTTTTGAAATCCAAAGGATGAGATTTTGATAGATTTTTACAAGTGTCATATACTCAAATTGTAAAATACGTATGATGTGCAAGTATCCTAGCGTATCAACATACCTATGGCCAATACAAGGCCAAGCTTGGTAGCCTTGCAATCCAGATAAAATTGAAATCACAAGTATAGCACCCAATTTGTGTGTGTGTGTGTGAGAGAGAGAGAGAGAGGTTAGAGAGAGAGAGAGAGAGAGCGAGAGAGAGAGAGAGAGAGGTTAGAGAGAGAGAGAGAGAGATTGTCTTCTCAATTTGATGCTTATGTATGTGGTAGACAAGCATCATCTCCACTTCCTAGTAACCACCATCAACCAATCTATATCCTTTTAGGATGCCTTTGTCCACTTTCACTTGAATAGGGAAAAAAGGGGGAAAAAGGAAAAAAGAAAAAAAAGAAAAGAGATGCCCCTCTTAACTCTATTCAGGCATCTCACTTTGCTCAAGACGCACACTCTTCTTTCTATCCTCAATTATAATTTTGAATCACTCCACATTTACTTGGTAGATTTGTTTTTTGTTTTTTTTTCAATTGTCACATTTCCATCTCATCCTAACTCACATAAAATTTAATCAGATATTAATATACGGTCGGTATACAATTATTTTGATATTAATATCCCTCAAAAACTAATAATAAATTTGTAATTTTTTTAAAATTTCAAAAAGGCTCCTCTTTGTGGGATCCCCATGCGTACTCATGTACTACTCAGGAGTTTGCATGACATCATGCATGTGTGGCCCAAACTGGAGTTGAGACAAACAAAGTGTTGCACTTTGGGACAAAAACCTTCACTTATGAATTGGTTGGCTTCTCTCATCTCATGCAAGGGGGAAAACAGGGGAGTTTTCAAAGTGGCGCATCATTTTTCTCAGTGAGCTCAGTTTTTCTAGTTAGTCCAACTTCTCTTTTGAAAAAAAAAGAGAATTTTCTTAATGAGTATATCAAAAATCTCAACTTTACCCTTCCTTCATTTCTCTCCCCATTAAATCATTCATTCTCTCCCCTTCTCCTCCTCTTTTTCTTCTTCCTTCCTCTTCCTCTTCCTCTTCCTCTCCTCTTCTCCTCTTCCAAAAAATCTTCTTTAATCCAAATATCCAGCTCCTTCTTTCTTTTTCTCTTCTCTTTTCTAAATCCAACACTATCCAACCTCTCTTCTCTTCCTTTTGCTCGCTGCCGCCACCTTCGCTGTCGCCGATGCAAGCAACGCGGTGGCTAATCCTCTTCCGCCACTTCTTGAGTCGAGTATTTAGGAGTTTTTTTTTTTTTTTTTTGTTAACTGAACTCTCAGTTTGAGAAGAGAAGGAGAAGGGAGAAGGAAGATAGGAATATTTTGGTCTAAAAAATTCGATGACAAGATTATAATATGATAGAAATTTTTAAGTGGGCTCATTAGAAAAAATGGTGTCCCCATCTAAAAACTCCCGAAAATAGTGGTAATGCCTTTTTCCACCCGTGAGGGTGGCTAGCTACAAGGTATCACAAAAGGTATAAAAGAATCTTCTAGGGAAAAACAGACAACTTCATTTTCATTTTTGTTTTTTTCCCCTTCAAGTGTTTCAAGATTGCATGATTGAACTATGGAAAGAGAAGGGAGAAAAAGGTATTATGAGAAGTTCTCATGAAAAAGATGAAAACGGGGATTTCTAAAGGAGCACGCCGCTCGTCTCAGTGAGAATACCTCTTAAATTGTAAAAAATTACAGGTTTGCCACTTTGTTTTGTGACCTTGTTTTTTGTCGATACTGTTAAAACTGTTCGAGGACTAATTCTCGAACGGTTTAAAGACCGTTCAAGATTAATTCCCTATACATTCTTGTTCTCTGCAAAATTCTTACTTTCTTCCATTGATTACGATGTTTACAACGACGAAAGAAGAACAATAGAAAAACAAACGAAACGATTTATATTTTTATCACTCTATTTTACAATAAAAGTGGATTCTAATGTGGCGATGGGATCTAACTAGTAGAACCTGTTGACGATCTGATGTGAAGAACTTCGATTTGTTGAAAATGATGGCTGGCCTTAACTCTTTTTCTTTGCTGATCTAAATGAATTAAAGATTCTCACGCGTAATTTAAACTCCAAAAAGATCTTCAAGGCTTTCAAGACTCTTTCGCGTAACTTGAATTGCTAAAAAATCCTTAAGTCTTCCTCAAATAGTTTATTTATAAACTTTAGTTGGTTATGAGATTTTCTTTAGAGATAGGAATAGAAGGTCTTTGTATTTATCAAAAATTCTAATCAAATATTTAATTTTAATTTAAATCTCTTGATTTTGGATTCTGATTGAATTCAATTCGGGATTAGATAATCCCAAGTCTCAACACAATCAATTAAGAATTCTGAAAATCTACCCACGCGGAGTTAAATACTCTGGATGCGGAGCTAAGATTTTAGCTTCGCATTTAACTCTGACACCGAGCTAAACTTCTAGTCGACGTGAAGCAATTCCTCGGTTCGCCTGCCGCAGAGCTATTTATTTTTATCTTTTTGAATTTTTCTCCTCAACAATTCTGAGTGTGCTCCCTAAGACAAGTGGTGTGCTCATTTAGAAATTCTCGTATTAAATGTGAATATGTAGCTAAATTATACTGTACTTGACTACTAGTAGTTCCGTAGTTTATCATCCACACTCAACAGAAGAAACAGATCGATGTTTTTTTTTTTTTTTTTTTTTTTCCTGAAAAGAGATTAAAAAGACTTTGCTCAATTAGAGAATAGAGATGGGCAAAGAAAAAGTTGGATTTTGATTTCTCTCTGGCTCCAATTCATTATCTAGTTGTCTAAGATCAAAGTAAGATAGTTATTACGGTAGAGAGAACGGGAAAGTCGATAGCAAGCATTGAATCATTGCTCTAACAATTAAGAGGGAATCGTCTCGGTTGCTCAATCTAGTAGCTCCTTAAAAGGTACGCTCAACTAGCATTCATGTTCATGTCCTACAAATTCTTCACTTTGACAGTTGGATTAATAGTGCAGAAATAAAGTTTCTTTTTCCTTTAATAAAAGCTTTAATACTAACCAATAGATCTTTTTTTTTTTTTTTTTAAATTTAAAAAAAAAAGAAGTTAAACAGTAAACCTCACCATTAACATTGGATTAGATAAAAGATAACTTAGATCACGAGTTTAAGTTCATGGTGACGTAAAAAAACATCATTTACACTGTTGAGAGGCAATGATAAGTTTGTTGATCAGCGCTTGCATTTTGTTGTGCTTAACAAGGCTCTGAGCACTTGTTGTCGCTCACTGTAGCTTGATTGGTGATAGCGGGGTTGTCGGTCTCAAGAATCTGCCTTGAGAGGATGAAAGCAGTTGCCAGTTGAGGGATGATACTGTTATGTGCAACAGAGACCCTCAACTGGGGAATTTCTAAAGGAGCCCACCACTGATCTTAGTGAGCACACTACATTAAGATCCTTATATTACAAGTTTATCATTGAAAATTTCGGATCATATTGCCCTGTCCTCAACCTCCATCCCCCCTCTCTAAACAAATTTAGCCCAAAAGAACATTAACTCATAAATCCTAAATCTCTATTTTGATTTCCTTTCCAAATTAATTTGCCTTCCAAATCTCTCCTTTTTAATTTTGATCTAGAATAATAGGGCTAGGGTTTAGATAAGTATAGCAACATGATTGTCGAAGGAAATAGAAGTGAGTTCCGTACAGTCGAAGTCAAGAATGCTTGTCCGAGTTCTAGATCCGAACTAAATGAACTTATTTCGAATACCAGGACCCAGACGAACCCAATGTCGAGATTTGCAACCCGACCAATAAGTATCTCGTCCAGGATTAGATTTTGGATGGTACTATCATAAGGGCTTTTAGGGAAATTTCTAGTTTACTCAATAGAAAAAAAATATAACGTCTTTTCAAAATGGAGAATATGCTCACTAAGAAATCTGTGTTCACTAAGACCTACAGTGTGCTCCTTTAGAAATTCTCCACTACTTTCAGAGCTCTAGAAGGTGCATAATGACTATCAGCTTAAATCGACGGTTAGTCAAGATACGGCATTTGTTACCTAGCCACACGCTGTACATAAAATAGAAATAATCCTAACAACTGAAATCATAATAATTCAAGACGCCCACTCTTCTTTCTGTCCACAATTATAATTTTGAATCACCCCACATATGATTTTGAATCACCCATATTTACTCGGTAGATTTTTTTTTTTTTTTCAATTGTCAAATTTCCATCTCATCCTAACTCATATAAAATTTGATCAGATATTAATATATGATCGGTATATAATTATATTTGATATTAATATCTCTCGAAAACTAATAATAAATTTATAATTTTTTAAAAATTTCAAATTTGTGGGATCCCCATGCATACTCATGTACTACTCAGGAGTTTGCATGACATCATGCATGTGTGGCCCAAACTGGAGTTGAGACAAACAAAGTGTTGCACTTTGAGACAAAAACCTTCACTTATGAATTGGTTGGCTTCTCTCATCTCATGCAAGGGGGAAAGTAGGGGAGTTTTCGAAGTGGCACACCATTTTTCTCAGTGAGCTCAGTTTTTCTAGTTAGGCCATCTTCTCTTTTGAAAAAAAAGAGAATTTTCTTAATGAGTTTATCAAAAATCTCAACTTTACCCTTCCTTCATTTCTCTCCCCATTAAATCATTCATTCTCTCCCCTTCTCCTCTTCTCTTCCTCTTCCTCCTTCCTCTTTCTCTTCCTCTTCTCTTCTCCTCTTTCAAAAAATCTTCTTTAATCCAAATATCCAACTCCTTCTTTATTTTTCTCTTCTCTTTTCTAAATCTAACACTGTTCAACCTCTTTTCTCTTCTTTTTGCTCACTGTCGCCACCTTCGCTGTCGCCGATCCAAGCAACGCGGTCGCTAATCCTCTTCCGCCACTTCTTGAGTCGAGTATTTAGGAGATTTTTTTTTTGTTTACTGAACTCTCAGTTTGAGAAGAGAAGGAGAAGGGAGAAGGAAGATAGGGACATTTTGGTCCAAAAAATTCGATGACGATATTATAATATGATAGAAGTTTTTAAGTGGGCTCACTAGGAAAAATGGTGTGCCCATCTAGAAACTCCCGAAAATAGTGGTAATGCCTTTTTCCACCAGTGAGGTTGGTTAGCTAGGGGTGAGCATCGGTCGGTTCGGTTCGGTTTTTTGAAAAAAAAATCCAACCGAAAAACGAACCGAACTTATAAAACCGAAACCGAACCGACCGAAAAAAAGTGAAAATCGAAAACCTAACCGAATTTTCGGTTCGGTTTTTAGGGTTTGAAACTAATTATGTGATAAACGTATGTTTTTTTATAGGAAAAATAATAATTTTCTTTCTGTTTTTTTCTTTTTCTACTTATGAAAATAACAATCACATATTTTTCATTAAAAATTTAAAAGAAAAACACATTGAAAATAAATCAAAGAAAAAAAGTAAGCTATAATTCTAAAAGTTCGGTTTTTTCGGTCAGTTTCGGTTGGAGCTAAAGCCACCGAAACCCGACCCGAAACCCGTAAATAATTTCGGTTTTTAAACCGAACCGAACGGAAAACCGAATAAACCGAACCGGTCGGTTCGGTTCGGTTTTACGGTTCGGTTCGGTTTTTTCGATTTTATGCTCAGCCCTAGCTACAAGGTATCACAAAAGGTATAAAAGAATCTTCTAGGGGAAAACAGATAACTTCATTTTCATTTTTGTTTTTTTCCCCTTCAAGTGTTTCAAGATTGCATGATTGAACTATGGAAAGAGAAGGGAGAAAAAGGTATTATGAGAAGTTCTCATGAAAAAGATGGAAACGGGGATTTCTAAAGGAGCATGCCGCTCGTCTTAGTGAGCATAACTCTTAAATTGTAAAAAATTACAGGTTTGCCACTTTGTTTTGTGACCTTGTATTTTGTCGATGCTGTTAAAACTGTTCGAGGACTAATTCTCGAACAGTTTGAAGACTGTTCAAGAGTAATTCCCTATACATTCTTGTTCTCTGTAAAATTCTTACTTTCTTCCATTAATTACGATGATTACAACGATGAAAGAAGAACAATAGAAAAACAAACGAAACGATTTATATTTTTATCACTCTATTTTACAATAAAAGTGGATTCTAATGTGGCGATGGGATCTAACTAGTAGAACCTGTTGACGATCTGATGTGAAGAACTTCGATTTGTTGAAGATGATGGCTGGCCTTAGCTCTTTTTCTTTGCTGATCTAAATGAATTAAAGATTCTCACGCGTAATTTAAACTCCAAAAAGATCTTCAAGACTTTCAAGACTCTTTCGCGTAACTTGAATTGCTAAATAATCCTTAAGTCTTCCTCAAATAGGTTATTTATAAACTTTAGTTGGTTATGAGGTTTTCCTTAGAGATGGGAATAGAAGGTCTTTGCATTTATCAAAAATTCTAATCAAATATTTGATTTTGATTTAAATCTCTTAATTTTGGATTCTGATTGAATTCAATTCGGGATTAGATAATCCCAAGTCTCAATCACAATCAATTAAGAATTCTGAAAATCTACCCACGCGGAGTTAAATACTCTGGACGCGGAGCTAAGATTTTAGCTTCGCATTTTACTCTGACGCAGAGCTAAACTTCTAGTCGACGTGAAGTTATTCCGCGGTTCCCTGCCGCAGAGCTATTTATTTTTATCTTTTTGAATTTTTCTCCTCCAACAATTCTGAGTGTGCTCCCTAAGACAAGTGGTGTGCTCATTTAGAAATTCTCGTATTAAATGTGAATATGTAGCTAAATTATACTGTACTTGACTGCTAGTAGTTCCGTAGTTTATCATCCACACTCAACAGAAGAAACAGATCGATGTTTTTTTTTTTTTTTTTTTTTCCTGAAAAGAGATTAAAAAGACTTTGCTCAATTAGAGAATAGAGATGGGCAAAGAAAAAGTTGGATTTTGATTTCTCTCTGGCTCCAATTCATTATCTAGTTGTCTAAGATCGAAGTAAGATAGTTATTACGGTAGAGAGAACGGGAAAGTCGATAGCAAGCATTGAATCATTGCTCTAACAATTAAGAGGGAATCGTCTCGGTTGCTCAATTTAGTAGCTCCTTAAAAGGTACGCTCAACTAGCATTCATGTTCATGTCCTACAAATTCTTCACTTTGACAGTTGGATTAATAGTGCAGAAATAAAGTTTCTTTTTCCTTTAATAAAAGCTTTAATACAAACCAATAGATCTTCCTTCTTTTTTTTTTAAATTAAAAAAAAAAGAAGTTAAACAGTAAACCTCACCATTAACATTGGATTAGATAAAAGATAACTTAGATCACGAGTTTAAGTTCATGGTGACGTAAAAAAACATCATTTACACTGTTGAGAGGCAATGATAAGTTTGTTGATCAGCGCTTGCATTTTGTTGTGCTTAACAAGGCTCTGAGCACTTGTTGTCGCTCACTGTAGCTTGATTGGTGATAGCGGGGTTGTCGGTCTCAAGAATCTGCCTTGAGAGGATGAAAGCAGTTGCCAGTTGAGGGATGATACTGTTATGTGCAACAGAGACCCTCAACTGGGGAATTTCTAAAGGAGCCCACCACTGATCTTAGTGAGCACACTACATTAAGATCCTTATATTACAAGTTTACCATTGAAAATTTCGGATCATATTGCCCTGTCCTCAACCTCCATCCCCCCTCTCTAAACAAATTTAGCCCAAAAGAACATTAACTCATAAATCCTAAATCTCTATTTTGATTTCCTTTCCAAATTAATTTGCCTTCCAAATCTCTCCTTTTTAATTTTGATCTAGAATAATAGGGCTAGGGTTTAGATAAGTATAGCAACATGATTGTCGAAGGAAATAGAAGTGAGTTCCGTACAGTCGAAGTCAAGAATGCTTGTCCGAGTTCTAGATCCGAACTAAATGAACTTATTTCGAATACCAGGACCCAGACGAACCCAATGTCGAGATTTGCAACCCGACCAATAAGTATCTCGTCCAGGATTAGATTTTGGATGGTACTATCATAAGGGCTTTTAGGGAAATTTCTAGTTTACTCAATAGAAAAAAAATATAACGTCTTTTCAAAATGGAGAATATGCTCACTAAGAAATCTGTGTTCACTAAGACCTACAGTGTGCTCCTTTAGAAATTCTCCACTACTTTCAGAGCTCTAGAAGGTGCATAATGACTATCAGCTTAAATCGACGGTTAGTCAAGATACGGCATTTGTTACCTAGCCACACGCTGTACATAAAATAGAAATAATCCTAACAACTGAAATCATAATAATTCAAGACGCCCACTCTTCTTTCTGTCCACAATTATAATTTTGAATCACCCCACATATGATTTTGAATCACCCATATTTACTCGGTAGATTTTTTTTTTTTTTTCAATTGTCAAATTTCCATCTCATCCTAACTCATATAAAATTTGATCAGATATTAATATATGATCGGTATATAATTATATTTGATATTAATATCTCTCGAAAACTAATAATAAATTTATAATTTTTTAAAAATTTCAAATTTGTGGGATCCCCATGCATACTCATGTACTACTCAGGAGTTTGCATGACATCATGCATGTGTGGCCCAAACTGGAGTTGAGACAAACAAAGTGTTGCACTTTGAGACAAAAACCTTCACTTATGAATTGGTTGGCTTCTCTCATCTCATGCAAGGGGGAAAGTAGGGGAGTTTTCGAAGTGGCACACCATTTTTCTCAGTGAGCTCAGTTTTTCTAGTTAGGCCATCTTCTCTTTTGAAAAAAAAGAGAATTTTCTTAATGAGTTTATCAAAAATCTCAACTTTACCCTTCCTTCATTTCTCTCCCCATTAAATCATTCATTCTCTCCCCTTCTCCTCTTCTCTTCCTCTTCCTCCTTCCTCTTTCTCTTCCTCTTCTCTTCTCCTCTTTCAAAAAATCTTCTTTAATCCAAATATCCAACTCCTTCTTTATTTTTCTCTTCTCTTTTCTAAATCTAACACTGTTCAACCTCTTTTCTCTTCTTTTTGCTCACTGTCGCCACCTTCGCTGTCGCCGATCCAAGCAACGCGGTCGCTAATCCTCTTCCGCCACTTCTTGAGTCGAGTATTTAGGAGATTTTTTTTTTGTTTACTGAACTCTCAGTTTGAGAAGAGAAGGAGAAGGGAGAAGGAAGATAGGGACATTTTGGTCCAAAAAATTCGATGACGATATTATAATATGATAGAAGTTTTTAAGTGGGCTCACTAGGAAAAATGGTGTGCCCATCTAGAAACTCCCGAAAATAGTGGTAATGCCTTTTTCCACCAGTGAGGTTGGTTAGCTAGGGGTGAGCATCGGTCGGTTCGGTTCGGTTTTTTGAAAAAAAAATCCAACCGAAAAACGAACCGAACTTATAAAACCGAAACCGAACCGACCGAAAAAAAGTGAAAATCGAAAACCTAACCGAATTTTCGGTTCGGTTTTTAGGGTTTGAAACTAATTATGTGATAAACGTATGTTTTTTTATAGGAAAAATAATAATTTTCTTTCTGTTTTTTTCTTTTTCTACTTATGAAAATAACAATCACATATTTTTCATTAAAAATTTAAAAGAAAAACACATTGAAAATAAATCAAAGAAAAAAAGTAAGCTATAATTCTAAAAGTTCGGTTTTTTCGGTCAGTTTCGGTTGGAGCTAAAGCCACCGAAACCCGACCCGAAACCCGTAAATAATTTCGGTTTTTAAACCGAACCGAACGGAAAACCGAATAAACCGAACCGGTCGGTTCGGTTCGGTTTTACGGTTCGGTTCGGTTTTTTCGATTTTATGCTCAGCCCTAGCTACAAGGTATCACAAAAGGTATAAAAGAATCTTCTAGGGGAAAACAGATAACTTCATTTTCATTTTTGTTTTTTTCCCCTTCAAGTGTTTCAAGATTGCATGATTGAACTATGGAAAGAGAAGGGAGAAAAAGGTATTATGAGAAGTTCTCATGAAAAAGATGGAAACGGGGATTTCTAAAGGAGCATGCCGCTCGTCTTAGTGAGCATAACTCTTAAATTGTAAAAAATTACAGGTTTGCCACTTTGTTTTGTGACCTTGTATTTTGTCGATGCTGTTAAAACTGTTCGAGGACTAATTCTCGAACAGTTTGAAGACTGTTCAAGAGTAATTCCCTATACATTCTTGTTCTCTGTAAAATTCTTACTTTCTTCCATTAATTACGATGATTACAACGATGAAAGAAGAACAATAGAAAAACAAACGAAACGATTTATATTTTTATCACTCTATTTTACAATAAAAGTGGATTCTAATGTGGCGATGGGATCTAACTAGTAGAACCTGTTGACGATCTGATGTGAAGAACTTCGATTTGTTGAAGATGATGGCTGGCCTTAGCTCTTTTTCTTTGCTGATCTAAATGAATTAAAGATTCTCACGCGTAATTTAAACTCCAAAAAGATCTTCAAGACTTTCAAGACTCTTTCGCGTAACTTGAATTGCTAAATAATCCTTAAGTCTTCCTCAAATAGGTTATTTATAAACTTTAGTTGGTTATGAGGTTTTCCTTAGAGATGGGAATAGAAGGTCTTTGCATTTATCAAAAATTCTAATCAAATATTTGATTTTGATTTAAATCTCTTAATTTTGGATTCTGATTGAATTCAATTCGGGATTAGATAATCCCAAGTCTCAATCACAATCAATTAAGAATTCTGAAAATCTACCCACGCGGAGTTAAATACTCTGGACGCGGAGCTAAGATTTTAGCTTCGCATTTTACTCTGACGCAGAGCTAAACTTCTAGTCGACGTGAAGTTATTCCGCGGTTCCCTGCCGCAGAGCTATTTATTTTTATCTTTTTGAATTTTTCTCCTCCAACAATTCTGAGTGTGCTCCCTAAGACAAGTGGTGTGCTCATTTAGAAATTCTCGTATTAAATGTGAATATGTAGCTAAATTATACTGTACTTGACTGCTAGTAGTTCCGTAGTTTATCATCCACACTCAACAGAAGAAACAGATCGATGTTTTTTTTTTTTTTTTTTTTTCCTGAAAAGAGATTAAAAAGACTTTGCTCAATTAGAGAATAGAGATGGGCAAAGAAAAAGTTGGATTTTGATTTCTCTCTGGCTCCAATTCATTATCTAGTTGTCTAAGATCGAAGTAAGATAGTTATTACGGTAGAGAGAACGGGAAAGTCGATAGCAAGCATTGAATCATTGCTCTAACAATTAAGAGGGAATCGTCTCGGTTGCTCAATTTAGTAGCTCCTTAAAAGGTACGCTCAACTAGCATTCATGTTCATGTCCTACAAATTCTTCACTTTGACAGTTGGATTAATAGTGCAGAAATAAAGTTTCTTTTTCCTTTAATAAAAGCTTTAATACAAACCAATAGATCTTCCTTCTTTTTTTTTTAAATTAAAAAAAAAAGAAGTTAAACAGTAAACCTCACCATTAACATTGGATTAGATAAAAGATAACTTAGATCACGAGTTTAAGTTCATGGTGACGTAAAAAAACATCATTTACACTGTTGAGAGGCAATGATAAGTTTGTTGATCAGCGCTTGCATTTTGTTGTGCTTAACAAGGCTCTGAGCACTTGTTGTCGCTCACTGTAGCTTGATTGGTGATAGCGGGGTTGTCGGTCTCAAGAATCTGCCTTGAGAGGATGAAAGCAGTTGCCAGTTGAGGGATGATACTGATATGTGCAACAGAGACCCTCTACGGGGGAATTTCTAAAGGAGCCCACCACTGGTCTTAGTGAGCACACTACATTAAGATCCTTATATTACAAGTTTATCATTGAAAATTTCGGATCATATTGCCCTGTCCTCAACCTCCATCCCCCCTCTCTAAACAAATTCAGCCCAAAAGAACATTAACTCATTAATCCTAAATCTCTATTTTGATTTCCTTTACAAATTAATTTGCCTTCCAAATCTCTCCTTTTTAAGTTTGAGCTAGAATAATAGGGCTAGGGTTTAGATAAGTATAGCAACATGATTGTCGAAGGAAATAGAAGTGAATTCCGTACAGTCGAAGTCAAGAATGCTTGTCCGAGTTCTAGATCCGAACTAAATGAACTCATTTCGAACACCAGGACCTAGACGGACCCAATGTCGAGATTTGCAACCCGACCAATAAGTATATCGTCCAGGATTAGATTTCGGATGGTACTATCATAAGGACTTAGGGAAATTTCTGGTTTACTCAATAGAAAAAAATATAATGTCTTTTCAAAATGGAGAATATGCTCACTAAGAAATCTGTGTTCACTAAGACCTACAGTGTGCTCCTTTAGAAATTCTCCACTACTTTCATAGCTCTAGAAGGTGCATAATGACTATCAGCTTACATCGACGGTTAATCAAGATACGACATTTGTTACCTAGCCACACGTGTACATAAATAGAAATAATCCTAACAACTGAAATCATAACAACTCATAGTAACTGAATTAACTGAATATGAGATGGTCTCTCTCTGATTTATTAGATGTCATTATCTCAACACCCTCTTTCAGAGGACTCCTCGTGTTGTAGTTCCAAGGATTTTTAGCTTTGGGTGATGTTGCGGTAATTGACGAAAAAGTTATGGTTGATTCCAAAAGTAGACAGGAGAACAAGCAAAAGCAAGATGTGCATCTTTGACAAATGAAAGCACATATAAACTTCCACTTGTTTTATTTCCCAGTATGTGTATGCATAAAAGAAAAGAAAATTTTATGCAACCATATAATACCAGTTGGCTAGTTGAAATGGAGGAGGGCAACGGGAATTTTATGCGACCGTAACATTCCGTTAAGATTGAAAGGAAAATTTTATAGGACTGCTATTAGACTAGCTTTATTATATGGCACGGAATGTTGGGCTATAAAGAAACGTCATTCACAGAAGATAAATGTAGCAGAGATGCACATACTTCATTGGATATGCGGTAATATTAGGAGAGATAAAGTGAGAAATGAAGATATTCGTGCTAAATTAAGTGTATCTCCCATCGATAAAAAGATGCGAAAAAATCGCTTACAATGGTTTGGTCATGTGCAATGTTGTAACAACCTAATTTTATCACAACTTACATTCTTAATATTAGATTAATCCCAAAATGAATGTGTTATGTTTGTCTCATTTTTCTATATTTTTGTGATTTTCTTAAAATTTTTAAGATATTCACTTAAAATAATATTATTTTAATCACCGGTGAGTCCTACACATATTTTTACTAGAGCCTCCTCTTTTGACTTATAAAGATGAAGTTTGACTTTATTTGGATTAGTTTAATTTGAAATTATAACTTTAAATAATTTTAATAACCTATTATTATCAGTCATTTGTCATATTCTTATTTTGTTTTTATTCACCCATATCTCCTTCACCATGCTTGTCATTTGGCCAAGCATGACAAACCATCATATTACTCACATATCTCTCTTTTGTCTATATCTTTTTATTCCTTTCTTTTCATTTATTTTCACTCCTTTATTTTTCATTCCTCTCTTCCTTTTATTTTTTTTTACTCTAACTCAAGAGAAGAAGAAGAAAAGAGAAGAAGAATAAGAAAAGAGAAGAAGAAGAAAATGAGAAGAAGTTCTTTAGTCTCAAAATAGGTTTATCTTCCTATCCATCAAGGCAAGTAAAATCACATCCACTCTCATATTTTATTTCTAACTCTAATTGTTTATGGTTAACTTAGAATCTTGATTTATTAAAACTTAAAAAAGATAATATCTCTATACAAAAATCTCTATGATTGTTCTAGAAAAATAAAAATATGATTTTTACACTTTACTCTATATTTATGTATCGAATTTATTATTTTATTTATAATCTCTCACTCTTAAACTACAAGTTGTAAAATTAAACTATATGCTGAAATTTTAAATTATAAAAATGTCACATTTATGAATGTTCATCATATTAGATATAAATTCAAAGTTTTCTAAATAAGTTCTTAGTGTATAATGCAATGATTTTAAATCACTTTCCACTTGCCATTAGAACATAGGTATATATATATATATATATATATATATATATATATATATATATATATATATATATATATATATATATATATATATATATATATATATATTCATAATCATGTTTCTAAAGAGAATGTTTAAAATATTTCTTTTATACAAGATATTATGTTAGGTCAAATTCTTTCTATGCTAATCCATGTTTACTTGAAAAATATATACATATCTAAAATTTAATAAATTTGCTACTTTCCATACTATGAAATCATGCTAGAATTTAGAAAATCAATATATTGTAAAGTAATCGTTATAAAAGTGTTAAGCCTATTTAATTTTCATCTTTACAATTTAATACTCATTTACCTAATATGTGTTTATATACATAATTGTATATGCATGATTCACATACATGATCATCATAAGTATTTTTACATCTTAATACTTACATACATATTTATATGTATACTTATATTTATGTGTAGTTTACATACATGATCATTTTCATAACATTCATTCTAACATTCTATACTCCATCATTCTTGTCTTGACATATACATACTAGTCACTTGTACAATATACATAAAATTATGCCGGATTTTTCTTATTAGTATATACACATGTCTTGATAATGCCACGGATCCTGACTTGCCTGTTAACTTGATTTTGACACTCCATCATACCTATCTTGACATATACATACTAATTACTTGTACAAGATACATAAAAATATGCCGGATTTCTTTTGTTAGTACATACACATGTCTTGATAGTGTCATAGATCCTGACATGTCTGTTAACTTGATTTTAACATGGACCACATCTTTTTTATTACTAGACATGTGTATGTAAAAATCTTAACATGATTGGTTCATCATATTCCAGATTGATTTCCATATAATATAACTTGAAATCTTGAGTTATGGGAGAACTAAAGGGTGGACAAATATTGTATCGTGAAAGGTTTAGGATAAATTGCGCAACCGAAATAGGGGCCCATCCGCGTGAGTGCTCGGATGGTACTGAGCCATCATCTCTTGTTTAATCCATGTTGATGGGACGACTGAATACTCAGTATCGGTATCTGCTTGAGTGCTTAGCGACACGGCTGGTTCAGTGCCAACATTTTGGCCGGGTCCCAGGTATGCACCGATACTTTTACGATACGAGTCTATATTTTCACCACTTAGTTCAAAAAATAAAATAAAATAAGATATTAAGTTAGACTTGATATACATTAGTCTCCATACTTGATATTGATCACATACGAGTCTATTTTTTCACCATTCAGTTTAAAACATAAACTAAAATAAGATATTAATTTAGACTACATATGCATGTACATTTTTACTTGATATCATTACTTGATCATTTAATATTTTCCACACATGCGCATACTTTCATATCCACACACATATCTAATCTATTTGTTTATATTACACGCTCTATACTTCTTATTGTTTTACTTGTCAGGTTTGACTCTGAGTTTTCCCACACGCTCAGGTACTGAATATGTGAGCGAGGATCTACCATTGCATGATCTGTACTTTCTAGAGCATGTTGAGCAGCAGTAGATTTATAGGCCTCGGCTTTTGTATTTTTGGTTTGGTATATATCACCCCTTTGGGACTTTATTTTCAACTTTTGTATCAGTATTGTATTTATTGTTTCTTATCTTAGACATGTATATTTTATTTTTTATATGGCAATAGACTAAATTTCAAGATCCTGGTTGATGACTAGTATTCAGTTCCATTCATTTCTTCTTTTACATACTTATAGGTCTCGTGCACGTCGACTTACACGTGCCCACTGGTAACGCACTCCGTTTCCGTATCCTTCCGGAAAATGGGGCGTTACAAATGTAGACCTACAAGTATACCATTTCGAAGAGGAGAGTTTATTAATATATGACAAGTTAAAAGAACGAAGGAAAAACCGAAAAAAATATGGATGGAGATGATACGCAAATATATGGAGTTTAGAAATTTAAATAAGAAGATATTACTTGATAGAAATGAATGGACAAAGTAATCGATCCGGTATGATTCTTTTTTTTTGTTCATGCAGCCTACCCCAAATTCTTAGGATAAAAAGCTTAGTTGTTGTTGTTTTGTTGTATGTGCATGCATAAAAGACTCTCAGAGCTGTAAGAATCAGCTACAGGACGCTAAAAAGGAGCCTTTTAGAAACCCAACTTGTTTCGTACATGAAATGGTCTTAAGAATCCATCAGAAAATTCAAGAAATGGCCATTAATTCTCTCTCTCTCTCTCTCTCTCTTCATTGCTTTTGTTCATCCAATTTCAAGCAGTCACAAACAAAGCAACACTAAACGAATCATATCGCATGCACGATAGCCACAGATAAGCAACATACCATTACTGAGGGAAGGGTGAGTAAGCAAAAAATATGCACCCGTCAGAAACTCAAACCTCCATAGTCTCCATAAACGGACCGTACGACGTCAGCCTCTCAAGGAGAGAGCCTGACCCTGCCCTGAAGGATTTGATTGTCCTCCAAAAGGCGATCATACTCGAGGAGCAACTCCTCGCACTGGTTCTGGAGGGAGGCAACATGAGCTTCAGCATCCTGCGCACGCTTCTCTTTTTCTTGGAACTCCACGCTCACTTTCCTCAGCTTTTCGTTTAGGCTAGCAACTTCTTCCTCGAGCTTCCTCACCTCATTTATGGATTTTTCTTCCTCCTCTTTGGAACGGAGGTGATCCCTTCGCAGCCTTTCGACTTCTTCCCTGGAAGCGGAGGCCGTCTTCCTTAGAGTGATCATTTTGTTAAGGTAGTGGTGCAATCGATCAATAACGAGTGCAAGGAAGAGGGTGTAACCTGCAGAATTCAACTCAGTTTTAGCATCCATCATTCAAGGCCAACACAAGTAAACAACAACAACTACTACTACTACTAAGCCCTTTATCATTTGACCATGTTTTGCACTGGCTGTCACGGACCTACCAAATCCCTCCTTCTTAGGACAGACACTGAAAAGATAAAAACTTTAAGCACAGCACTAGCGGAGTCAACAGTTTGCATGTCCCACTAGCAAGAAAAAACATGGAATGATATAATTTGACGTTCGATTAGCATGTTCCCCTACGTACATATGGTAGTGTCTGGAAGAATTTAATTTCCATCAAAATGCCTACAAGATCCCATCAAAGAATTTAGGTATCGAACTAAATTTTTCGCTTTCACTGGATAGCAATTGTAATTGAACTCAAAGGTTACAATATACTCTATTTTCCTAGAACTGCGTATGATAAATAATTTTTTTTTAAAAAAAAGCATTAGTAATCAGGTTCCGCCATAACTTTATCAAATGCTTGTAAATCCTTTTGCTTGAAATGCTCAGATGCTCACAACTGGCAAAATAAACATTCAATATGTCTTACTGAAACTTACATAATCTTACAGTGTTTCTATGATGATCTCAGCAGAAGATTTAGTTTCCCATTATGCAAATGAATGTAAATGCAAACTCAATCAGATCCTAAGACGCATTGGATTGCAGAAAAAACTCCAGATTCAAATTGGAACACTCAGTTTTTAAATATGGGTATAAGATCCAAAAGGATCCTGATCCAATATCAGAGTATCGAAGAGGCTTTGTAAAGATATAGATCTTTTATGATTGATCATGAAGAGAGGTGCTTTTTCTATTTCAGATTTTCCTTAATTCGGTTTATATATGTTCCTGGAATGGCAAGCTGGCATGCAATTGCCCGATAAAATCAACTGCGTGACAACCTATGAACTTCTAAATCCGTATAGGCATTTGACTAAGGATGCAGGATCCCGGAGAGGATCCACAATTGTACAACCTGTGGTGGATCATTGTTCTAAATGTCGGCCGATATGAAAAAAATCTATGCCCGATATATCGTTTTAGAGAGTATAATGCCGATAAGATATGGAAGTCTGATATTGACTCATATCCCTAATATATTGTCTGATATCCCGCTATCTGATATAAGAACTCATCATCAATATTTAGAACATTGTGGTGGATTCAAAGCCAACTCAGAGATAGATTTGTTGCTGTAGCTCATTATAATTAAAAGTAAAACATTACCTTCTGTTTGAAATACAGACATAGTAAGTATATGCGTCATGTATCAACATGCACTTGGACACTTGTGACGGACGTCCCATCTTAAATGTGATTAAATACGCAACCTATGACTCACTCAAGTCTGACATATTTATCACAAAAATAAAGAGTATTTCTAAAGCGGGTTTGATGAATTAGAATCAAGATTACACGTAAAATGAGCATGTACCAGTAAATGTCAGCTCATCCTCAAGATACAGCCAGTGCATATTTTCTGCCTCCACCAACTGAGCTGAAACTGATGATCCTATATCATGAAGGACCTATATACGAATTTGACTCGGTGCAGATATTTGAGTGACATTCATCATCCTTTCATTGGCCACGCATGTTCTATAGCCCTTTGTATCTGATCAGCATTCATAATTACAAGATTGCCTGGAACGACAGTTGATGCACAACAAAATATTTGAAAGGGAAAAGAAATACAAGGGGAAGAAGTAGAAGAGAGAGCAAATAGAAGCTCATCCCTCGCATGGGGCTTATAATCTAGAAGGTAAAGGAGAAGGAAAAGAAATTACTATTACCCAGGTAGATGCAGAGGACAACAAATAGACGGTGATTAACTTGAACCTACTTCAAAGTTGCCGCATTTCCTTCTCAACACCCTTCTCCTCTTGGTTCGCCTTTCTATTAAATATTCAAATTGCATGCCCTTATACAAATCTCAAGTTTCTAGTCCTTAAAATGCTTCTCTTTTGTTCTAGGACAGGCATGCATGAAAATGCACCCATCATACATCACATGCATGCTTTCTTGAAATGTCACATCTAGGACTTGCAACTTCGACTGAATTCCCAAAAGCTTACCTGACGCGGGCAGAATTTTCATTTGCGATCAAAGGGCTCGTGCATTTCAGGCACATAAAACCAAATAGTTTGAGCTAAGGTAGATGCCTCATGACTCTCAGATCACCAGTATATAATTGTTAGACATAAAAGACTTCCATATATGATAATAGTTTAATGGTCAATTCTTCTAGACCCAGTAATTATGTCAATGTGCATTATAGTTTGCAAGTTATATTTCAGTGCTGAAATGGAATAAAATTATGTCAATATGAATTACAACTTGCAAGTCGATTATTCTAGACCCAGAAATTATGTCAATGTGCATTATAATTTGCAAGCTATATTACGACTCAATCTCTCTGGTGAATCTAACTTGAACCGAGTTTTTAATTGCTAATTCTTGGAAATTCTATGGGTTGTACATTTAGAATCATGTCTAATTGTTGATGTTTACGGAACTTGTTCGTTGCTTGCGTAACATCATCATATATGATCGCATTTCCTTGCTTTTAGAAATTGAGCTTTTTAGGAATTTTGTTTTTACCAATTAGTGCAAGCATTTAGTTTTGTTTGAGTCAAAGATTTTGCACTATCTACATGTTTGTTTTTTCATTGCATAACTCGATCTAAGTCGAGTCATAGACATGGCCGAGCTTAACAAGACATTGCACTAGGGGTTATGATTATTACCATTGGTGTGTTGTTAAGATAGAGGAAGTCTGTCGAAAAGTCAGGGAGAGCCTTCTGATTTTTATGGTATACATGACTCTTAACAATTTTTGTGATTAGATAGCAATTATTTTAATTTGTATGAATTTTCTAATGAATGTAAAGTCTGGTTTGCTAGATGGAAACTAGAAGGTTCAGCTATAGTTTATTGGATCACCGTAAAAAGGTAATTATAAAGAACATACCACAAACCTATAGAGATGTATGATGAGACGAACGAATAGGAAAAGTTAGTTCCCCTTTTTATAGAGCCCACTTCTTAGAAAAGCTGTTTTATCTACGTCAAGGAGATCCATATGCACGAGAGCATAGCCTCAAATTTGACTTCGTGTTCAGATGTGGCTTTCAATAGACCACAATATATATATATATATATATATATATATATATATATATATATATATATATATATATATATATATATATATGTTTTATAATGGTTTGAGATTTGATTTCAAAAGTGAGATGCTCCTATATATCATGCATTCCTTCAAAGAGGCATTTCTTTTAACTTTCAAGCTAAGATAATCTTTAGATAAGAGACTCACTTTCAAAGTATGAGAGATACGGATGTCATGCTAAGATAATCTTTAGAAAGCAATGTTCTGAGTATGAGGGATATGGATATCATGCTTACCATTGCCCCTCAATCAAGTCTTCTGAGTGTCAAGAATATGGACACTGCTACTAGTGTCCCTCGACGAGTCTACATGCCAATATTGTGCGTATTAATGATACTGATTGTTCGACGATTGTCAAGGGTGTCCATGTTGATCAGTACTTCATGATGTCTGTTCGTGAGGATGACACTGGTGATACTAAGCATGTATTAGTGGAGTCTAGTAAGCTTGAACAAGGAGTTAGCTGTTACTTTGCATACCTAGAAAAGAGAGAGATTGAACACGAGAAAATTGTTGCTAGCATTGTTACTAATGCTTTTTTTCTTCTAGTGAGTATTTAAAGTTGCTTTTTGAGATTTGTCAAGTTTCCACTAATCTTAATGTTATTTTATTAGCAGTGTTTGATGTATGTCCTCTTAGGAAATCCAAATGTCTCTCTGCCATATCTTTAAGAGTTAGTGAGTTTGTTGCACTGTATATATTTGACATTGTTGAAAAAAGCAATAAAGAGCGGCTTAAGTGGTTATGAAAGCAAAGCGGGCCAAGACTGCTTCATTTTGGCCAAAAGAAGAAGAAAATAGGTTACCACTATATACTTGCAAAAGCATGTGAAAATGCTTAAACCCAGACCAAACTAATCTTACAATTTATCATGTACAATAGATATTTATTTTTGATACTATGCGAAAAAACGTATTATCATGTATAAACATGACAAATTGTAGAAATTCATAAATAATACATATTTGGTTATAGAAATTTTCCTCCATGATTTTTTTTTATTTTTTGATTTTTCCTCCTATTTTTACTACTATTATATGTGTGTATACATATACAGATATCTTATTATGTTATAGAGACCCTTTTTTAAGTAGTTCATACAAATTATTATGATATATGTATAATTCTCCGACTTTCTGCCTCAGGGTTTTTTGTTGCTTAATCCCCAGTAAAGCTGTAAAAACTAAAGCGAATGTCTCACCCTTTTGTTCCTTTCTCTACTTTCCAAAACATTGTTGTTTGATACAATGTTGAGACATGAAGATATATAGTAACTTGCGATGGCAACTACAAATTTGTTGTGTACCCACATGTTATTTACATATTTCGTAAGAATTTGCAGTTGAAGATGAGGTGACGATTATGATTCACTTTACGTGGTTCTCTTTGGGAACTATGAGGAAGTTGCACACTCAATGTACATGTCATTATAGAGTTTTAGGGATAATTGCTTCCGTCACTGATGAGTTTGATAGCCATGGGATCATAGTATTACCATAGTTTGGGATATAATGATCATTCCAAAGTTGGCACCATTTATTTAGCGGATGTGCAAGTTTGGCAATTCTATGACCATCACTAATGCCAGCCGAGAAGATTGGTAGATCATCCCTGAGGGTTCCGATGCATATTAGCACCATTATTCACTAGAGGAGAATGTTTTGGGGGTGGAGAGATTGATGGGTCCATGGAACGGCCATTATTTGTTAGCTTATATGCCTCTGAAAGTTTTTTTGGCACGTATCGTGGAGAGAGTTTTTTTTATTGGCATGTATTGTGTAGGTAGAGATTAGTTTATTTAAAGGATGCAACTCTTTATTCATAACCGAAGAGTAACTATTGATTGAAACCTTAACTTTTTCAGAGAGCATGTGATTTACTTTTGAAATCTCAAAATATGTAGATTATTGAGAGTGGGCACGTGAAATCACTTGGGTGTGAGGCCCAAGTCAACCTTTTGTTATAATTATCAAACCCTCGTTCTTCTTCCACATATCCCACCCGAAAAACTTAAAATTGCTTTCTTGTTGCGTCAATGAGAACTCACCTGAAGGAGACAATTCTTCATCAAGAAGATTCTAGTAAGAGAAATTGTGAACTCGACAAAACTGATTGGCACAGGTCAGCTAGGTCAGGTCATTAAAAGCATAGATAAACAACTAAAGGTATGATTTAATTCATGCTGAAGAAACAGTTATAGGTACCTCAATAGTAAAAAATAGGTCCATGACTTTGGAAAGTAGAAGACAATGGAAAGAAAGCTATGATCACTGGGTAAATATATGAAAAAAGAGAGGTGCTTAGCCAACTCGTACCGGTAGACATAATAAGAAAGACGTAATAAGAAAGACAGTAATCTGGAAGCCAAAAAAGTAGAGGAAAAGTTGGTTAAATAATATGATTAAAAAAAAAAAAAAAAAAAGAAGTACAAGTCCAGCTGCTGTTGGTGGTGAAAATTTCCAAGTAAAGAGAAGAAGAGCATATAGCTCGCAGAACGCGAAGCTAAATCCGTAACTCTGTGTCTAGCCAGAAGCTTAGCTCCGCATGAAGAGGTAAAATGCGAGGTTAAATCCATAGCTCCACATTCAGAATACTTAACTCCGCATGGACAGATCTCAGAATCCTTAATTGATTATGATTGAGATTTAGGCTTATCTAATACCCGAATTGAAACCCATCAGTATTCAAATTCAATAGATTCAAATCAAAATTAAATATTTGATTAGAATCCTTGATGAATACAAATACCTTCTATTCATATCCCTATGAAACTCTCATATCTAACTAAACTCTATAAATACCCTCTTTGAGGAGACTTGAGGATCCTATCTTTTTGGTCTTTGGCAATTCAAGTTACGCATGAGAGTCTTGAATTCATCAAGATCAGTAGAGAGAGAAACTGAGGCTGGCCATCATCTTCTTCCAAGAAAGATCTTCTTAGATAGAGCTTGCGGAGAACAAACTGGCAACCACAGTGGGAGAAGTCTCTTTTACTAAACAAGAAATCGTGGCGCAATCCGATGTGAACAAAATTGAATCGATCATGGATATGCTCGTCGTTGAGATTGACCAACAAAGATATGAAGAATATCTCTCCTCTAGATCAGATGATCTGACTGAAATGCGGCACTATCGTCGCGTGATCTCTAAAACCCGTAAATCGGGTAACAAGAAATTCTCCATTAATCGGGATCTTTTGAGTCCGTGGCTATAGAGCCGTCGTTCAAGCAGAAAACCCTAAGCGAGGATGTTGTTCCTACTGTCGAACAGGGTCGAGAGACTGGCTTTACCAGATCTCAACTCCGAAATTCGAATCGTTGAGCAAGACGAAGAGCTCTCAAAGCCCACGTAAAATGCGAGATTGAAGCAGAGGCAAAACGCGAAGCTATGATTTTACCTCGTGAACTGGCTTGCGTTAATCGCAAGACCAGTGAGAATCGCATTAAACGCAAAGCTGATTTCAGGCCAGCATGTGATGGACTTTTTCTACGCGAGGCTACTGAACTTAACTATGAAACTAGCAAAAGTGCCAAAAATCGAGTAAAACGCGAAGTTAAAGACAAACCGGCGTGTGAAGAAGTCTCTCCACGCGAGGTTACAAGTCCTGGACATGAAACTAGGAAAATTGACAACACTCGCGTAAAATGCGAGGTTAATCCTAAAGGCAGGTCAGCGCGTGATGAACTTTCTCCACACGAGGCTACTGAACTTAACTATGAAACTGGCAGGAAGCGCCAGAACTCGCATAAAATGCGAAGATAAGCCAGCACGTGGTGAAAATCCCCACGCAAGGCTATCAAACTTAAACTTAAACTTGAGCCAAGTGTTAAATGCGAAACCAAGAATTCTTGCGTAAATCGAGAGGTTATGCCAGCGTGCGAGGATACTCCCCCACGCGAGGCTAAACAAACAACATAAGTTAAAGTTCTTCAAAAACACCAAGTCAGTGTAAAACGCGAGGCTAGCGTACGCGAAGATATGCCTCAGTCTCGCGTGGAAACTTTGAAACGTGAAGCTAACATCCAGCTCCGCGTAAAAAAGCCAGTATACAGAATTAAGACGGATAAGCAATTTGTCGAGCAACAGTACGGCACCACTGGCCTTGGAGAGTTTTAGCAGGCACATGGGTTTCTTCGACAACCAAGTGGGCCCCACGTCCAGAACATAACTGAAGATTCCCCATCCTCCAAAATCCTTGACCTCAAAGATTATTTAACAAATAAAAAAAAAGCGACTCAAACTCAGTCGCATTCGATGCCATTGTGCGCAAACAATATCAACTATACTAAATAATTGCTATTGTGGCAAGAAAAGAGTGTGTATTTGATAGAATAACTAATCTCATACTCCAAAAAGGAGAGAATAATCTGAGATATACAATCAAGAAAAAAGAATTGAAAGTGATAACCTCAAATATGGTCGGTAAAGGTAAGGCCATGGAAAAAAATGAGTCGGATGCAGATGACGAACAACCTCATCATCTTACCCATCTCAAGTCAGGTGTTGTCGCTCCTCGAAACTACCGAAAGCTTGCAAAAGGTTCCTACAATAATGACAGTGACAATTCAGCCATACCTTCTCCATAGTCACATACTTCTTCCCGATCGAGGAAATTGGCATCGCATGTGGTGGACAAGTCCCATGATGTCGACCAGAGGTTTGAAGCCCAAAAACAAATAATTCGATATCAGCAAAAGATCATTGATAAGCTCAAACTAATGCTTCTAAAAATGATCAAAAATACCCAGAAGATAGTCGACGATAAGGCTAAAACTTCCTCAGAACCACCAGCTCAAACTAATGCTTCTAAAAGTGATCAAAAATACCCAGAAGATAGTCGACGATAAGGCTAAAACTTCCTCGGAACCACCACCCAAGACAAATGAAAAACCACCACCCAAGACAAATGAAGAAGATAAAGAAGAAAAAGCTTATTAAATGCATGAAGAAGACGATAGGTTTTTCTTCCATGATCCTCACGAAAAGATGGAAAAACTACAGAAGCAACATGATGCATTGATGCAGAAAAAGGAGTTAAAGGAATCAGGAATTTCAAGCTCATATCCGCTTGAGTGGGATTTCGCCCCTTTTCCTGAAAAGTACAAACTACTTAAGCTGAAATCATATGATGGAAAGGGGTCTCCAAGCCAACACATGTACTATTTTTTGTCGCAAGCCGGTTATCTGATCGGATATGACCCCATAATGACCAAGCTATTTGCGAGTACCCTGCGAGGGTCTGCCTTTACATAATTTACGCAGTTGCCTCCGGAAACCATAAATACTTGGTATGATGTGGAAAAACAGTTCTTGGCACGTTTATTTGATAATGATACCGAAACGTGCCGAGAACTGTTTTTCCGACTAAGAATTGCTATCCTCTAAAGAATCAGATCCAGACATTTATAGAAGTCGGGGTTCTCACACTCAAAGAGGAATAGAAAAAGGTTTTCGCAAATATGGCGATCTTGATGATAGGAACCAATGAGTTTCCCGCAGGAATAACGCCAATGCCGGCAGGAAAACTGATAGTAGTAAATCATAATCCTCATAAAAAAACACAAAAAGGACTAACTCTGGTAACCGCAAAAAGGGGAGAGATCATGTGGGTTCACCCAGATCTTCTGCAAGATGCGCAGTGGAATTCGTCCAGTACGCAAAGAAGATAGACTAGTAATACTATCTCTGCAAATCTTAAAGAAGAATACATAATTGTCAATGCACCAACGGATTCAGAATAGGCCATAGCTATGGCCATTCACTAGGACGAGGCAGATCTATCTGGTACTAGATCCGGCAAGACTTATCTGAAAGATTATTCAAGAATAGACCCTAGCAAAGAAGTACACAGGGAGCCTGCAAAACAAAAGGGGCTCCGCTTTCAGAAAGGTGTGAAGAAGAATGATGAAACGAAGGATGCCCCATTCCAATTCGACATTATAGCTCAATTGGCTAATATCCCGGCTCGTGTCATACTTTACGAGCTGTTACGATTGTCAAAGTCAACTCGTGAAGCACTCAGAGAGACTTTAGCAGATTCCGAATCTTCTCTGGCACAAATCATTGAACCATCCAACGAAAAAAGGGATTCTTACCCTCACTGTCATTAAGTGAAGAGGCAAATTCTGCAAATAACTTTCTCACCAGAAAACATGTAGGTGAGAAATATAAAATATAACAGGCCTTTATACTATACTGGATATGTCGGATCCATCAAAGTCGACCGTATACAAATTGATCCTGGGTCTGCACTGAACATTGTCCCTAGAAGGTTGATACAATTATTGGAAATCTCACCGCATCGTCTCAAACCAACAAATACTACAATATTTGGTTTCAACGCCATTGACAGCTGTCCACTCAGCAAAATTAGACTCCGATGCCAAATCGGAGACCTGAAAACAGAGGTCATGTGTTACGTCATCGATACAGACACGTCATATAACATCCTATTGGGACGGTCGTGGATCCACATCTACATGATAGTCCCATCGACTCTCCACCAATGCATGAAATATTGCAATGTGCAATAAGAAGTCCAAATTTTGATTGCGAATAAACAACCTTTCAAAGGGTTGGAAAACTATTTTACCGACACCATGCTGTACAAGGCTGCCCATGAGATTCTCCAAGAGTATGAAGAACTCTACGATAATGACAATGAAGCAGATACTGAGCGTGAGTTTTCAGAAGAAGACAGTGGGAATTATGAAATAAATCTCAATATAGATATCAATAAAGTTATTGTAACCAACACTGCTAGTGACGAAAATGAATGGGTTATTAATGAAAACATAAAGATATTTTATGAATCTGCTGCTGCTACTGATTCTAAACTCTCTGGTACTATCACAGAGGCGGATGGCTTGTCCGAACTCGAAGTTTTAGCAACATATCATATGCCAATCAGATCATCCCTCCTCTCTCGGTCCAAAATAATTAGCAGCCAAAATAATGTCTTCGAAGTACCCTATTGACAAACGCATTAGAAGCCTATTGCATTTGGTAAAGTGATGATGCCACCTACTCAAAAACAAAGTAGTGAGAGTGATGAGCAAACATCACCTCAATTCTACTATTATGAACAAAAATCTCAACAAATAATGAAAAGGATGGGTTATAACTTAGTCCAAAAACCGGGATTAAATTTTGAAAAGAGATGGCGAAATCCTCTACCTTCCTTTAGGTCGAAGGGTAAAGGCCCCGATTACTATCATAAAACCTGAAGAGGGTTAGGAGTACCAATTAACAGTGACGACTCCGATTGACAGTGAGGATAGCCTACCGGAACAAGATTCCGATCAGAGTACCAGTGCTCTATTCCAGTTTTAACAGCAAATATGGTTTCAGCCGCATCAGAAAGCGACGAAGAACCAATTGATGTTCAAGATGTATCCTGGGCTAAAAATATGGATACCCTCTGAAACGTCCATTTTGAACAGCGTGACCCGCCCATAGAAAATAAGATAACACAAACTAACATGAAGACTAAGGGGGATCCAAAATCCATTTTTATAAGCGAAGAACTAACTCCCATAGAAAAAGAAGAGTTTATAGCTCTCACTAAGGAATACATGGACGTGTTCACATGGAGTTATGAAGATATGCCTGGGTTAGACCCCCAGGTCGCTATGCATCACTTAAATATTAAAGAAGATGCCAAATCGGTAAAACAGCAGTAAAGGCGCTTCCGACCGGAGTTAATGGAAGCCATAAAAGCTGAAGTTAACAAATTAATAACTTCTGGATTCGTTAGAGAAGAACAACATCCTGATTGGGTGACGAATATAGTTCCAGTTTGCAAAAAAAAAGGCAAGATCTGGATATGCATTGATTTTCGAGATTTAAATGTCGCATGTTCCAAGAATGAGTTCCCTTTGCCGGACACTGACGTGATGATCGATAATACGTGTGGCTATGAGAGGATGTCCTTTATGGATGACTTTTTTGGTTACAACTAGATTAAGATACACCTACACGATGAAAAACACACGGCTTTTAGAATACCGCTGGGGGTATATTGTTATATGGTAATGCCCTTCGGATTTAAAAATACGAGGTCACCTATCAACGCGCAATGAGCATCATATTTAAAGACCTATGCAAAACTATGGAGTATTACACGGACAATCTTGTTGTCAAAAGCAAGAATAAAGATCAACTTCAAGACTTAAAAACGGTCTTCAATCTCATGAGAAGACATCACCTAAACATGAACCCTGCTAAATCTTTTCTGGGGTTATCCAGTGGCAAGTTTCTTGGATTCGTAGTTAGCTCAAAAGAGATTTTCCTTGATTTTGACAAAGTGAAAGCGTAAAAAAACGTCGCCACCCCGAAATCTCTAAAAACTTAGGGGATTACATAGTAAACTGGCCTATATCCGTCGCTTCATCTCTAACTTATCAGGGTGATGTTAGCCATTCTCTAGGCTCATGAAAAAGGGGGTTTCCTTTGTATGGGATAAGACATGCCAGCAAGCGTTTGATTTGCTGACCTCAAGGAGTATCTTACAAAACCTCATATTCTCATGGCCCCCGTACCGGGGAGACCATTCCTCATATATGTGAGGGTTATGCACCACGCGTTAAGTGTGTTGCTCGCTCAACATAATAAACATAGTCATGAACACACTCTTTATTACTTGAGTTGAACAATGATGGGGGCAGAACATAGATACACCCCAATCGAAAAGGAATGTCTAACCTTAGTGTTTGCTATACAAAAGATGCGTCACTACCTCTCCAAACAGACTATTCACATCATATCTCAGGTCAATCCACTGAAGATCCTAATGACAAAACTAGGATCCTTAAATTGAAGATTAGTAAAATGGGCGTTGTTACTATCCCTATACAACATTCACTTCGTATCTTAAAAAGCCATGAAAGGACAGGCGATCGTCGACTTCCTCGCGGAGAATCCAGTGTCAAAGAGCTCTAGGCTATTGGAGGATATTACAGACTATTCAACGGAAGTCAATGCAGTTAATAAAGAACAACCATGGCAGCTATTCTTTGATAGAGCTACAAAACGGTCTGCTGCAGGAGTGGGAGTGGTATTTAAATCACTACACAAACATATAATTCTAAATGGTTATTCGCTCATGGGGCCATGTACAAATAACATAGCCAAATACAATGCTCTCGTTATTGACCTAAAAATGGCCTTGCAACTGAAGATGAACTATTTAGAGACATATGAAGACTCTAAACTCGTCGTCAATCAAATGACTGACGAGAACGAAGTCAGCCATGAAGCCCTCATTCCCTGTCATCAATTAGCCATTAAATTGGCAAATTATTTTGAACAATTTTATATCGATCATATACCGCGACACGAGAACATCTATGTAGATGCCCTCGCAGCCTTAGCTGCGACCTTGGCACTTCCAACAGGTTCCACTAAGAGTGTCGCTATTGGAAGCAGAGAACTTCACCCTAATATAGTCTAACAAGCCAAGGAAGTATGTCAAGTAGGCATAATGCTCGAACCACGAGACTGGCGATTTCCATTTGTGGACTACGCCTTTCATGGAATACTTTCAGACGACCCTAAAGAAGCCGCTTCAATCAAGAAAAAGGCTCAAAAGTTCTTTTATAATGTTGCACTTCAGACTTTGTACAGAAAATTATGCAACGGTCTCTTGCTAAGATGCATTTCAAAAAATGAGGCCAGTGAGGTGATTAAAGAAACACACAATGGGACATGCGGGCTCACCAACCCGGTCCGAAACTCGGGGATCATATAAGAAGGCTGGGGTATTATTGGCCAAAAATGATTACCGAGACAGTAGCATGTGCCAAGCATTGCCATGAGCGCCAGGTGCACGCCAACTTCATATATCAACCTCCTAAATACTTGCACGCTACTATTGCCAACTGGCCCTTTGAAGCATGGGAAATAGACAGTGGGGCCAATTACTCCATCATCTAGAGAATATCAGTTTATACTTGTAATAACCGATTATTTTTCAAAATGAGCTGAAACTGTACCCATGAGAGAAGTGAAAACCGCCGACGTGATCAACTTTATCAAACATCACGTGATCTATCGCTTCGGTGTCTCTTGAAGAATTATCCATGATAACGGACCACAGTTTATCAGCCAAGGATTTTCACGATTCTGTGATAAATTCAGGATAAAAAATATTGTGTCAATACCATACAACCCTGCAGTTAATGGTTTAGCCGAAACTTTCAAAAAAACAATTATTAAGCTTCTTCGAAAGTTCGTCTCTTCCAATAAGCGAGACTGAGATAAGAAATTAGGAGAGTATTTGTAGGCTTATCGCACCACAATCCACACTCCTACTAAAACTACACCTCTCTCTAGTGTATAGAAGTGAGATTGTTTTGCCCTTGGAAATCTATATACCCTCGTTGAGAGTAGCTTTAGCTATAAGAATGACAACAGAGACTTTAAGAACTTGAAGCGCTGGATGAGAAGCGTCTCCAAGCTCAACAACAAATTGAACTGTACCAAGCGCAAATCTCGCGGACGTTCAATAAGAAGGTCAAGTAAAGAACCTTCAAATAAGGAGATTTGATCATGGCCGTCAAGAGGCCAATGATCATGACCCATAAAACCAAGGGCAAGTTTAAGCCTAAATGGGAAGAACTGTTTGTAGTGGATACGGTATATTCAAATGGAGCCTACTGCCTAATTAATAAAGATGGTGATAGAATGATAATGCCTATTAATAGCAGATTCCTGAAGAAATACTATATGTAAAAAAAATCTGTCATGTTAAGTTCTTATCTCTAACAGTAAGATTTGAATTATTACGACCTATTAAAATCTATCATGTTAAGCTCCAACCTCTGATAGTAAAATTTGAACTATTACAATATAATAAATTCTGTCATGTTAACCTCTTATCTCTAACAGTAAGATTTGAATTATTATCATCTATTAAAATCCGTCATGATAAGCTCCTACATCTGACAGTAAGTTCAAGATACGTGTGAGAGCACTTGAACTGTCTCCATTAAGCTAACAGGCATGTGCAATTGGGCGTTGCTGCCAAAAATTGATGATCCTGACCCGATCATCTTGGCATATGCAATTAAGCGTCTCTGCCAAAACTAATGATCCTGACCCAATCATCTTGGCGTGTGCAGTTTAAGTTACGCGAGAGAGCACTTGAACTGCCTTCGCTAAAATTTCAGATCGAGCACATCAACACTTATTGCTCAAAGTAATATCCGAATAAAAGAATCAAAGAATTTTCTTTATTCATAAATTAAAAGAACGAAGATAAAGCAGTAAAAAGCTAAAAGAGTTCAAACAAATTGAACCTCTTCATTTATTACAACAAAAGCGAAAAAGGAAAAAGATACCAGGAGATTAAAATTCTCCCAAAGGCTTTAGCTTATTCTCTGTTTGGTCAATGACTTGGCGACGGGTCTCTTCCATAGAATGTAAAACCCGGCAACGCAGATCATCATCGTTGATAATAAGTTGCTGGGCCAACCATTGACGGGCCTCTTCAACTGCCTGGCTCCTCACTATGCCCTCTTATTCGAGTTGTCCTTGTTGCAGAATCAACTCTTCACATCTTTTCGACGACTCCTCTAGTCTGGACTGGTTGGCCTCTAAAATGGCCTGAGCTTTGGCGATAGTCTCCCGAGCTCAGAGAATCGCTGCTTGGCTCCCTTCGATCTCAAAATCAGCCTTCTCCAACTCCCTCAGAACTGTCTCTTGATTGACTCGAAGTTCAGTTAACTCCCGAGACCAGTTCTCTTCCTAGCGCCTTAGTTCTTCCTGGCGAGCCATCAGGCCTACTCAAAACCTCACCACCTCAATTTCAGCAATCGCTTCCACATCCGCTTGGCGGAGAGTGTCTAGCATACGCACTTACTCTTCTAAGGCTTCTAAGCGAGCTCGATAAGGGGCTAAATCGTTCATCACCTTAAATCCTCTCAATATTGTCCAGATAGCTGACCAACATCAGGCGTCCAAGTTCGAGGAAGTCTCTTCCATCCAAAATCATGCCAATGCATCTTCTCAGCAGCCGCATGAAATCATTGACACTGTGATTAAAAAATTCTTTAAGTGGATTGACAGTGTAAATTGAGGGCAAGCAGTACTGAGTAAGAAGTTGCAGCTGGGAGTGTAACTTCCACAGGAGTTGAGGATGAAAGAGCTCGTCCTTGCACCAAACTCATTATATGCAGGACCAGTAATGCCAATAATGAACTGGCTGAACTCGAAACCCGAGTAGAAGTCTTGGCAGCACTGGTCGTTTGAGCGATGGGCCGATAGGAGAAGATTCTGAAGGAGCAATGCCACCTGAAGCTTTCTCAACTATGGAAGTGGCTTCGAATGAAAATTTTAGAGAATCTTCTTCACTAATAGGTAAATTGGCCGGTGCATGAGGGAGAGCAGTCAAAGCGATTGCAGCCACAATCATTGAAGGCGTTGCTGTTGCAAGCTGAGTTGATGGCACGCCAACAATGACCGGAAAACTATCTTCAGAACAAACGGCCGGTGTTGGGGACGACAAGCTTGGCTCAGAAGAGTTGGGAGCTTTTCGGGCTTTAGAAGCAGCAACCTCTGTCCTATCATCGCTCCCTAGTTCGTCAGCAGGAGGAATTGAAACTTGGACGGGATTGGGGATAGACGTGAAGTAGTCTTCGTCAAATTCTTCTACAGAGCTACCTAATCTGCCCACTGACCTAGTGGTACCGGAATAATCCACCAGCTCCTCTGACTCTACTCTGATAATTGAATGCATCGGCGAATGAAGATGACTACCTGAATCTCAAAAGTAAAGAAAGATGTCAAATATATATAGATCTCTATGAAAAATAAGATATAAAATAAAATGATAATCATACCAGTAAAAACGAGCCCTGTAGTCGGACTAGATGGAGGAGCTGTAGAAGTCTCCAAAAGCACACCTGTCTCACTACCTACGGGTTGCGTTGTAGTGCGTTCGGGAGACCCGAGAGCAAGAAGATCTTGAACACCACCAGCGCTTGAGGGTTATGCTAGAATAACTTTTCGGCCGATGCTGTTGGCAGAGTTGACGCCAAAAGATCAGCTGCAAATCGGACCACCGCTTCTTCAAGAATAACCATTGTTGGCAAGGTCTGTTCAACTGACTTCTTTTTTCGGGTTGGCTCGCCTCTTGACATCCGGCGATGCTTAAGAGATGGATTTCGGACGCGAGTATCATCATCTATGGCGATTGGGGGAGCATCTCCGGCGCCAGTGTCATCATCGCCGCCAGCGTCATCATCTGAATCATCGCCATCAGAAGGCTCGGCCTCCACATCTAGGAATTCATCCATTCCTTTCACCCGAACTCTCTTGACTCCCTTTCACCGAGAGTAGAAGGCTTCTATCTCTTTGCGGCAACTGTGCTTGATAAAAAAGTTGAGTACTGCTGCGTTGGCAATGCTGTACCAGGTAAAAAACTAAGTGTCATGCTGAGGACTGGAGACTTTTGTGGCAAGGTAAATTCAGCTCCAGTTCCCCCGGCCACGAAGCGAAACCATCATCGAGCCCCTTCGTAAAGATTATCTTCATAAGCCAGCTTCTTATTCGGATTCCCTATATAGAGTTGTGCATATCCGAATTGGAGAGCAAAACAGCTTGGTTTATACGGCTTTATGTAGCACATAGTGTCCTGCCGATACACCAGATGCCCAGGACGAATATTCAATAACCACCAAAAAACTCCTAAAGATAAAGTGGAATAATTGTTTAGGCTTAGACTGTCCTTGAATTTCGACCCGTACTCTCCGTCGAGGAAGTCGAGGAAGCAGCGGTTGATCTTGTAATTTTGGTAATGCTGAAGCGTCTTACGGATCACCGACATATAATGGCTCTTCCAAGTGGAGTGTTCATACATCTTCACGAAGAATAGCTTGTCAACTAGACAGTAATCTGCAGCGATCATTAATGAGGGGCACTGCATGACAAACCAAGCCATCAGATATGTATAGGGCATCTCCACCCGATAATTTGGTGTCTTAGCAGTTTCTTTTATTGCTTTCCCTTTGACAGCTTTCCCCTTGACAGCTTTTACCTTTGCAGCCTTGCCCTTGTCTGCAGGGATGAAACCGTTGCAGAGTGTACAGAGCCCGCTCTGAAGATTGCTCATCATTACTGCAAGGAGTCCAAGTGGTCGTCCGTATGCTAATAAAACTGCCGGATAGACCACATTCATTGCGATGGCATCTTTAAACAGCGAAGGGACGACACACCTCTTCAGCCACAACATTAGAAACCCAACAACCAAATCCCTATCAGATGCTGGGAACTGAGCTTGGTAATGAAAGCTCTTAAAGAAGGTGCCGGGGTTGAATCCTCTCTCGTTCGATTCGGTTGTGTAGAAGAATGAGCCCGTCTTTGCAACACGTCGATCGATCTCCTTAACATCAACGGACTTGTGTGCGCAGACACAAGACAGACTCTCCTTTAAATTTAGGAAGAGATAATCGGCCCATTTCTTGTGGTCGATACCTTGGTTTTGCACACCCGCCAAGTCGGCACAGATGCAATAGTAGCACATCATCTCCCAATACGTCTCATAAACACGTTCATCCTTTGTTCATAGCATACTTAGCTTCTCGGTAGTTAGAATGTACTCTTCATAAGGGACTTCACTTATTGATAGGCCTGATACTTCGAACATCTCGTGAAGAGCGAGTCCAAGCTCATCCACTGGTGTGAAAAGGGTGTCGGTCCCGGAGTTATACATCTCCAATAAGCTGAATAGATGATAAGTACTCTGGGTATGCCATACTGAACATTTCGAATGGTTTTATACAAGCCAATCTCCTTCAGGATCTGTTCATGAGAGTCCACCATGTACTTGAAGAGACGGGCCCACCACACTGTAGACATCCAAAAAAAATAAAATAAATAAAATAGGAGTGCCTCGCAGACCCCACCTACGGGAGCGCACCCGCGAGAGCGCCCTGCGGGTCCCACCCGCGGAATCACTCCCGCGGGAGCGCACCTGCGGGAGCACCCCGCAGGTCCCACCCGCAGAATCGCTCCCGCGGAGCGCTCCATCTGCGGGTTGCTTTCCGCTTCCATTCCGCTTCTGTTCCGTTTTGCATGGTGATCCAGATTTTTGGAGATTTAATCGGATTCGAGGAAAGAATTTAAGCCGGATTAGAAGCACTCCTCAATCTATAAAATTGAGAACGAAGTTCAGAACAGGGGGAGGAAGAGAGAGATTCTTTTGGAGAGGGGATTATTTGGCGAGACAATTTTTCAGAGGCAGAGAGTCCAAAAGGGAGATTCTTTTTTGGAGGAGGATTTTTCTAAAGAGTCCAGAAGTTCCAGAGAGATCGATCTTCATCCCGATCCAGATCGGATCGTCAACGAAATGCAGAATCAAGACTCCACCGCTGCCAGAACCCACAAAAATAAAGGAGAATCGAAATCAATCGATCTCCATTCTTGTAATCTCGATTTTCTATTTGTAATATTTCTTTTATTGCTATAATTCCAAAGTAAATTTGCAATATAAAGAAAGATTCAATTTTTTAGGCATACAAGAATTGGCGACCACAGTGAGAGTTTGGGCGGCGCAATCCGATCTTTAATTTTTTTTTTATTTGGAGCCTAGGCGTTATCGCCGGGTTACGATAAAAAAATTATGAGGCATTATCGCCCATAAAATAAAGACAAGACGTCATCGTCTGTCAAAAAAAAATTTGAGGCGTCATCGCTCATAAAAAAAAGACAAGACGTCATCGTCTGTCAAAAAAAAAAGTGAGGTGTCATCGCACACTACAATTAACAAGGCGTATCGCCTGTTAAAAAAAAAATTATTATGAGGCATCATCGCCCATAATAATAATAAAAAAAATGTCATTGTCTGTAAAAAAAAAAGTGAGGCGTTATCGCCAATGAAAAAAAAAGGGCCCACAAAAAATTAACAAAACTGTAAAAATAATAATAAATAAATAAAATCTTTAAAAAAAATGTGATGCGAGGGTGCTACTCACGGGTTGCATCCCGCGGGATGCAACCGCGGGTTGCACCCCGCGGATGCGGACTGCGGGATCGCATCCGCGGGTTGCATCCCGCAGATGCATCCCGCGGGATGCCAAGCAAAAAAAATTAATAAAAAATAAAAAATAATAAAAATAGAAAAATAAATAAATAAATAAATTTACAAGTTCTCATCGCCTATCAAAATAAAGAAATAAATAAATAAAAATAAAAAAAATAATAAAAAGCTAGGCATGATCACCTAAAAAAATAGTAAAAATAAAAAAAAATTCAAAGGCGTCATCGTTTATAAAAGAAAGAAAGTCAGACGTCATTGCAAAAAAAAAAATATAAATATATAAAATAAAAAATTAAAAAATGAAAAAATGAAAAAAAAGGTCAAAGATCTAAAAAAAAATCCTACGTCTCTATGACTAAAAATAGAGGGAAGTTTGGCATGTAATTTCAAACAAATTTCTTTCCAACTCCATCATGCTAGGGGTAAAAAGCATGAATTACCCAACGCCATCATGATAACGGGAAGAGAATAAATTTCTCGCCAACCCCACGATGTTGGGGGTAAAAAGCATGAATTGCCCAACGTCATCAAGATAATGGGAAGAGAATAAATTTCTCGTCAACCCCACCATGTTGGGGGTAGAAAGCATGAACTATCCAATGCCGACAAGGTAACGGGAAGAGAATAAATTTCTCGCCAACCCCATCATGCTGAGAGTTAAAAGCATGAACTGTCCAATGCCGTCAAGGCAACGGAAAAAGAACCAATTTCTTGCCAACCCCTTCGTGCTGGGAATAAAAGTATGAATTGCCCAACGCTGCTAAAGCAAAGGGAAGAGGAAAAGTTTGGCATTTAAGCCCAAACAAAATTCTCGACAACTCACCATACTGAGAAAAATAGTATGGCTAGCCCAACTCAAACGGTAGTTGGTAAAGGCTAATCAAATCCGTTAATAGCTGGGGGTTTGCTAAAAAACCTATGACAAATCTGTCACAACAGTATCCTTATTCGAATATAAAGATACATTGCTGTCCTATGCTGCTAAGGCAAAGAGAAGATGAAAAATTTGGTATTTTAGTCCAAACAAAATTCTTGACAACTCACCATGCTGAGAGAAAGAGCATGGCTAGCCTAACTCAAACGGTAGTTGGTAAAGCCTAATCAAATCCGTTGATAGCTGGGGGTTTGCTAAAAATCCTAATCAGATAAATCTCTTGTCACGTTAAGATTTCACTTCTGACAACAAAATTTTTCTCGTTATTTTTCTCCAGCAGAGCAAGTGACACTCCAAAATATTTGTCAAGTTAAAATCATACCTCTGATATCATAATTCAAAATCAAATGAGATAAAATCCGATCAAATCTCCTGTCATGTTAAGTTTTCACCTCTGACAGAAAAGAAAACTCACACTTCATCAAGTCCAAATGAACTTGTTTTTTATATCGTTAAGTTAAAAATTACCTCTGCCGAAAATCATTTTCCTTATCAAGTTAACAGTTACCTCTGATAGTCAAATTTCAAGGCTAAATACGTTAACCGTCACCTTTGTTTAGTTAACTCATTCCTATCATGACCAGATCCTCTGAATAGGTCGAGTTTTTAGACATGTTTAAAGACACCTTTGTCTTTTCCTAATCCGTCATACTAAATGTCACTGAACAGTTAGGATTCTAATGAGCACGTTAACATGATACCTATGCTTGACCTCAAATAAGTACGTTAACATCACACCTCTGCTTATCATCTAACGGGCATGTTAACATCATACCTCTACTTGTCACTTAATGAGTACGTTAACATCATACATCTACTTGTCATCTAATGAGCACGTTAAAATCATACATCTGCTTGTTATCGAATAAGCATGTTAACATCATATCTCTGCTCATATTCCAGGAGACACGTTAATAGTTACCTCTGTCTATCAAATCTATTACACGTCTGTCGTGCACTTAGCCTCTGAACGAGACGTCAAAAATATTTTTGCATGCAGACAACAAATTCTCTGAAGCAGAGCTACAATGGCCAGCATCAAGAAAACTCGCTAGAAGCAATCTCTGATACATCGAAGAAGTTCAACAGTATATCTTAAGCAACAAAACAGTTAGAAGATAGTGATTTCAGAATATGCTTCATAGTATACCATAAAAATCACGAAGAAGACTACAGAGCTAAAATCAAAGAGTCCAAAGTGTTTCGAAATTCGTTACAATTCAATACAGAATTTCGAAAACTTTGGAGGGGATTATGTAGACATCCAAAAAAATAATAAAAAAATAAAATAAATAAATAAATAAATAAAATAGGAGTGCTACGCGGACCCCACCCGCAGGAGCGCACCCGAGACCCGCAGGATCGCTCCCGCGGGAGCGCCCCATCTGCGGGTTGCTTTCCGCTTTTGTTCGGCTTCTTTCCGTTTTGCATGGTGATCCGGATTTTTGGGGATTTAATCGGATTTGAGGAAAGAATTTGAGTCGGATTAGAAGCGCTTCTCAATCTATAAAATTGATAACGGAGTTCAGAACAGGGAAAGGAAGAGAGGAGATTCTTTTGGAAAGTGGATTATTTGGCGATGCAATTTTTCAGAGACAGAGAGTCCAAAAAGGATATTCTTTTTTGGAGGAGGATTTTTCCAAAGAGTCCAGAAGTTCCAAAGAGATCAATCTTCATCCCGATCCAGATCGGATTATCAACAGAGTGCAGAATCAAGACTCCACCGCTGCCAAAGCCCACAAAAATAAAGGAAAATCGAAATCAATCATCCCCATTCTTGTAATCTCGATTTTCTATTTGTAATATTTCTTTTATTGCTATAATTCCAAAGTAAATTTGCAATATAAAGAAAGATTCAATTTTTCGGACATACACATATTGCCTGAAGAGTGGACCCAGCCAAACATCCTGAAATCGTGGCCTGGGTATTGGCCACTCTTTGCTACAAACTCACTTATAAAAGTGCTCGCGCGAGTAGGGATCTCCCCCACTGGATGCTCTTTGGTGATTCTATCCAGAAGGAGTCTAGTAATGCACCTGGTGGGACCATCTTAATAGGCTCCATATGCGCCAAACTTTCCCGTAGCAATTCCATCATATTCCCGAGTCAGGTCCCACTCCAACTCGCGACAAGCCAACAACCTCTGAAAATATACCAGAGGGTAGTTTCACTCCATGTCTGGAAAGAACATCACTACATCAGCATGTCTCCAATCTGGTAGAGCCACTTGCTTTCTTCTTCGAACAAAATTTCATCGAAATTTTTCACTGCATCGCCAAAGAGAAAAGCTGGTTTCTCCAATGCATCCCAATTTATGGCTTCAAAAAGAGCGTCAGTAATGATCTCTCTTGTGGTGGCGGAGCTATATCTCAACAGATTTTCCCGACATTCCTGAACACCTGGTTTGTATGTAGAGATTTTGGTTGTGAATCAAAATTGAGTTGCTCGGTCTGCGCCTCCAGCAAACCCAAAGTGATGCTTGCAGGAGAGAGGATCCACTGAATAGCTAACTGCAAAAGAAAGAATCAAAGATTAGAAAAATTCTGAAACAGTTGAAAAATGCTAAGTACTGAAATGCGGAGCTAATTATAACTGCGCGCAAAGTTAAACAAAAACTTTGTGTAGAATCAAACATGAAGCTAAAGAATAACTTCGTATCTGAAGAAAATATGCGAAACTAACATATCTTCACATTAGAAGCTAAAACGCGCAACAACCTCGCGCAGGAAGTGCAACAACCTCGCGCAATAAGTGTTTAATGCGAAGCTAACGAAGTAGTTTCGTGCAGAAAAAAACCAGAGGTCTCTTCTTCTCCAAGTCATCTGACCGGAGTACGACGATGGTTTTGCCAGTAAAGACGGCGTTTGGCCAGTTAAAACCGAGCCAAATCACCCTAAAGCATCATTTAAGAGTCCAAGAAAGATCTTACACCTAATCGGCGCGGCGAAGACGTGATCGCCGCTGCGGCCGTTGCCACGACCGTTGTCGTCGCTGCTCGGGCTGGCCGGCGACGAGCCTTGCCCTCTTGAAGTAGTGATCTTCTTGGGTGCCATTGAATGGGAGTGAAAATCGGTAGAAATCGATCGCAAGGATCTCTGAGAGCTCTGGAGTTCCTGAAGAATTCAGAAATTTCTTGAAAGAGTGAAGAAGAAAAAACTCTATTTAAATGAGAAAACCCACCCCTTGGTATTCGGCGGGGAGATCGAAGCCGTTATGGTAGTGCGACGCGAGGCTATTAACTTCGCGTATTGAAGCGAAGATAAGGAGTTCCCTAACTTCGCGTTCAAGTGTATCAGACTCGAAATCCAAAGTATTTCAAAATTTGCCAAATCATAGGCCCATTTTGAAAACTTTGGAGGGATCCTGTTGGTGGTAAAAATTTCTAAAGAGAATAAGAGCATATAGCTTGCCGAACACGGAGTTAAATCCGTAACTCCGCGTCTAGCCAGAAGTTTAGCTCCACTTGAAGAAGTAAAACGCGAAGCTAAATCCCTAGCTGTGCGTTCAGAGTACTTAACTCCGCGTGGACAGATCTCAGATCCTTAATTGATTGTAATTGAGATTTGAACTTATCTAATATCTGAATTGAGTCCAATCCGTATTCAAATTCAAGAGATTCAAATCAAAATCAAATATTTGATTAGAATCCTTAATGAATACAAACACTTTCTATTCCTATTTCTATAGAAACTCTCATATCCAACTAAAGTCTATAAATACCCTCATTGAGGAGACTTGAGGATCCATCTTTTTGGTCTTTGGCAATTCAAGTTACGCTTGAGAGTATTGAATTCATCATGATCACCAGAGAGAGAGAGAGAGAAACTAGGATTGGCCATCATCTTCTTCAAAAAAAGATCTTCACATCGGATCGTCTACAGGTTCTACTAGATAGAGCCCATCGCTACATTAAAACCCACTTTTACTGTAAAAGAGAACGATAAAATATAAATCCTCTCGTTTGTTTTTCTATTGTTCCTTTTTCGTTGTAATCATTGTAATCAATGGAAGAAAACAAGAATTTTGAGGAGAACAGCTGCACTGGAGTAAGTGAGAAAGAATATAAATCAATAGATATCAAGATTTAGAATCTTGGATTTGGTAACCGTGCTTGGCAATGGTTATTGTAATGGTATCATAATTGGTATAATTGGACATATCATATTGGCAAAATCTGCAAATTTTGGTATATAATAACCAACTCTATAGGGTGTATCCTATTGGGTGCTCCATATGATACTTGTGATACGTATCAATATGATTGACATTTGAAGCCATATTTAATAAAAAGGATATGACATAAATAGGCTTTACATACATCACAACGATTTTCTTAAACTCCACTAATGTGAAGGTTTTACATAAAGAAGATTAAAATGTCAAATAAATAGATAATTCAGAAAGTATTTGCAACGAACAAGAAAACTTACAAGAAGCAACAGTTTTTATGACCAATTATCACTAACACACAGATCTGAACAAAGTATAAAACCATACAACTGATTTTAACGAACAATTCTTTAAGTCTCATGATGCCTCGTTTTTATTTTTTATTTTCTTTTTCCCTTTTACTGTCTTAGAAAATTGTTAGATGCAAAATGAGTTGATTCCAACTAACCATTACAGGAAGATGAAGGACAAGTTGATCTCGCATATAAAATGCATTGGAGTTTCAGATCATTTTACTAGGTATAAGCAAAATAGTGGATTTGTATTAAATCAATAATCCATGATCATGCATAAAAACTCAAAATACATTCATATCGAAGAAGACCAATCTCTACATTACACAAAACAAGATTGTAGTGCATGGATGTATGCTGCCATTATGAATAGATTATAGAATCTCATAACTCTCATAGCTTCCCCTGATATATAATTCGTTTTGGTTGCTCCTGTAACATAAGGCTTGAAATGCATTACACTTAAGGATCTCCTCGCTGTATCATTTGAAAGTGGTCCCTCTCTAGGTATAACCTCGGGTAATCCTAGGCAGGCCCTCTCTACATAATATTTACTTGGTCAACCTACGGTTGACAAACCAACCAGTATCCTCAGAAACCAGCAAAAGGGCACTGATGCATAATCTCTTTTAGCTTATCATGTTATAAGGTGAAGCAACTAATAAGTTTGAATCATGCATAATCATGTCACTTACATAGCTGAATCAGTAGCAACTCCACACTAACCTTCTACATTATTATCTCCTTTTGATTTCCATCCAATTCCAAGTGTCAACATTAATTTATATCCAGTTTGTTATGTCGAGCTTACTAATGCTATCAACCATATTTGCCAAATATTGGCTGCTATGAACAGCCGATATACCATTTTGGAGGGTGTACCGAAACGACACGAGAACCCGGTATTTGCTCATATGCCTGACATCCCGCTATTCATCATGAAAACCCCATCTGATACGAATCCGATATCCAAAATTTATAACTTGCTATCAACACCAAATATAATAACAATGCATATCTCTATTCAAAGTCAACCTACCATTTTCAACTTTTGGTACTTGAAACAGTTGTTTAAAAATGAAACAATTAGATCAAATATAGTTAATAAAAATTTCAGAGTTGAGGGAATTATACCAATAAGCGAAGCCTCAAGGAGGTGGTTCCTCCAAAGCACCTGGTCCATGGGAGTGACGGTCCCGAGCTTCGCCCCTCGGTTCTGGATCTTGAGGATGCTCGCCATGCTCGACAAGAAAAGCACAGACAAGGTGCACGCCAGAGTCTTCACCGTCGCCGGGCCCCTTCCGGTCTTAAGCTGGTCCAGCATTCTCATGGCCAGCTCCCTCAGCGGTCCAATCTTCACCATTAGAAGGAACGCTACCGCCCCCTCGGCAAACAGCACCAGAAATAGTAATTGAATCATCTTTCTTCCCGCTCCAAATGAAGAAAATTTTTGCAAAACCCTCTCAAATGGAACTCACTCCATCAAGATCGAATCTTTCTTGCTGAATTCTCCTAAACATGAGATTTTTAGAGAAACCCAGTTCTTGAATCAACAAGAAAGCCTTCTCGTGAGGCTAGATCAATCCAATTTTTCCAGAAAGAACCTCTTTGTCCTATGGGAAGCCTACTGAATTTTCTGCAGAGAAAGTAAAAAATTTCAATGTAGAAGTTGGTCGATAGGGGATCTCCTCATGGGGAGTTTCAAAACGCGCACACCATTTTTCTAGTGAGCCCACTTTAAAACTTTATAACAAAATTATCCCTAAAAATTTTGGACTATCTTATATTATACTCTCCTTCAACCTCAGCTCTTCTCTCCCTATCAACTTACAGCAATGGCGATGACGGATGATCGGAGTGGATCTCGAACGGCGTCGGCGACACCGAGAAAGCGCTGTGTTGAGAGAAAGTTCTGCAATGACCAACTCTAGAGAGGAGAAGAGAAAAATTTAGAGAGGAAGAGCTGGAGAGTTGGATTTTAGCGGAAGTGAGAGAGAATAGCAAGAGAATAAAAGGTAATTTAGTCATTTTTTGTGTGCCCATTAGGAAAAATTCTCTTTTTTTTCAAAAGAGAGAGTGGGCTCACTAGGAAAAATTGTGTGCCCCTTTGGAAACTCCCCTCCTCGTGAATTCAACTTGGGATCAAATGAGGTTAAGAGGAAAGTTGCAACCTTTACAGGCCAAAAGGAGGAGAGGAGAGAAATTAAAGGAAGAAAGAGTGAAGAGTGTGAACGAGGGCCGAGAGTGAACTAGATCTATGTTTCGCTGGTGAGCTTACCACCTCCTCCTCTTTCTAGCCATGTTGCGGTGTGATTACAAATAATGAATAAAAAACAAGAATCGAAAGGATCTTTGAAATCTTATTTCTTAAGAATAAAGAAACTAAAACAAGGGTAACTAGCAGTTTAAAATTTTAAGATTGTGTAGTTTAAAATTTTAAGGTTGTGTTTGGATGTCAAAAACAGAATATTTTAGGATATTTTTAAAGTGTACGTTTAGAGATGTTTGTATGGTATGTGTTCTAGGATAGTCTGATCATGCCTTTTATCATGTTCAAACATATTTGAAATTAGTTTATAATGAATTTTGGGGAAATTCTAAACCAGCACACCACTTGACTTAGTGAGCACTGTTTGCTTAGTGATCACAACCCCTCTTCTAAAAAAGAGGGGAGCACCTCATTCTTCCAATATTATTTTTTTCAAACCTTTCTTTACTTCCCCACTGTTCCCTTTCAAACCCTAATCCCTTTTGATGGGAACTCCAATATAATTTTTTCTAATACTAATTTCTCTTTTATTTAATTCATAAAATTTTCTTTAAGATGTTTAAGTAATAAAAAAAAATTGGGCACTAATTTAGGGTTGGGTTAAAAGTTGAATTTTATTTACTTATGATATTTTTCATATGTTTATAATATTTTATTAATGAATTGTTTAAATTAATTTACATAGGAAAATATTTTAATGAATAGATTTAATAAATGGATTCAAAATTGAGGGGAATAAAGGGTTTAGGGTTTAGAAGTACAAAATTTTAGGAATATATGGGTTTAGGTGTGTTTTAGAGGGGGGGGGGGGAGAGAGAGAGAGATTGTATTGAGAAAAAAGAGAAATAGGGTGAAGGGTAATTTTATTCCAAAAAAGTCAAACTTATAATTTTTTATAACTTAAGGTGTGGTGCTCACTAAATCAAATTGTGTGCCATTTATAATTTCACTAAAATTTCATAAGTTTTATAAATATATAAAGACAAACATCTCTCAATCTTGAGAAAAAAGAAAATGTAGAAGTGTGTTGTAATGTGAAAAAAGATAGATAAAAATTCTATACTCAACAATCCAATTTGGGAGTTCAAAAAACACTTCAAAATACCTTTTTGAATGTACTAAGAATATCTCAAAACACTTATCTAAAACTCAGTATTCTTACAAATACAAACTCGTCACAGTCATGATTGCCATGTAGCAATCACTTGAGTGCAGTTGCTGGAGTGCCCCCCACTTAGAATTAAACAAACATCTACCTTCCACTTAGAATTAATATAACATCCTTGTCTTAGGAGCATGCTACAATGTGGGATTATACAGGAGCACAATATGATATGATGTGGGATTATGGTGGTGGCTCTCACATAATCAAGAGGTGGTCCTTACTATAATTATGTAGGATTTAGTTCCATATAACACTTACTTTCATACACCTCCGATTGAATAGCAATAGTTAAAATAGTTTATAATTAATTATATATTTCTCTTAAAAAAGCTTAAGTAAGATTACTCTATAAATTCATGGATATCATTATAAACTACCGTAACTCTTATCTCATATCCGATATTGAACCATTCGAAATAGAGGTATTACTATCTCCCTCGAGATTTTTCGGATAGTTTCCCATAAAATAAAGATCATTTTGAGAATGTATCTGGGTCTGCACCCAAGATAGAGTGCAAAAGCCTACAACAAGCCGAATAGCTCGTCTTCTTATTTGAATCTCCAAGATAATTGCCGGATTGCCAACTAAACAAAGTGTTTGTGCTCACTAGGCTTCCATCGGCACATTTTCCCCAATTTAATTTTTGGCTCGAAATTTCGTTCTAATTTTAAAGTGGAGTTTTCCTCTCTCTTTCTAATCAGTCCTAAAGTAACATAGAAGTTGTAAGTTTTTATTTTTTTAGATGCCTGTAATTTGTATAACAACAAATTTTAGGGGATTTCTAAATGAGCACACCATTAGTCTTAGTAAGTACACCTTTCTTAGGGGATTAGTTTCCGAATGGTTTTAATATCATTCGGGGATAAAAGACAAAGTCAAAAAATCGCAAATTTACAACTTTTTACAACTTTAGGAGCTGAGCGCACAAAAACCAGTGGTGTGCTCATTTAGAAATTCTCCAAATTTCAAACCTTGGGCTCAAAACCTCAAAGCCCTAGCCACCGTCATTTTAAAGAAATATAACATATTTTCTTCTGGGGAAGCGAGCGGGGGCTGAGTGGTGGAGTAAAGGGCTAATGGGCCTCTTATCACCTACTTGGGGAATTTCTAGATGGGCACAGTTTTTTTCGTAGTGAGCCCACTTTTCCTAGTGCGCACACCCTTCCTTTTAAAAACCCTGGTTTTTCCTAGTGAGCACATCTATATACCAAAATTATTCTCACCATCTCCTCCTCTCTAAATCCCTTTCTCCCCTCCGCTCTTTCTCCCTCTCTCCCCTCCGCCGTCCTTCTCCACCTCCTGCACCACCCCTCCATCTTCCCCTCCACCAAACTCTCCCTCTTCCTCCATGCCACGTCATCATTATCTTCCTCCCCCCTCCCCTCCTCAACCCCCTCCTTCCTCCTCCGATCACTTGCCCGCTCCAACTACATCGACCACCTCCTCCTCGCCCTTTACCTCGCCATCCCCTCCCGCTCTCTCGACCCCACCACATTCGCCGCCGTCATCAACTCCCTCATCCGCCACTCCCGCTTTGACGACGCCCTCGCCGCCCTCGACATTGCGCAGCAAAACTCTGGCGCCGTTCTCACTCCCCAAACCTACAGCTCCGTCGTCCTCGTGCTCATCGACAAGTCCCAGCTCTCCCTCGCCCTCTCCATGTTCATGAAAACGCTCCAGTCGTCGACGCATCACCACCCGGACGCTGTCACCAGCACCCGCCTGCTCGTCGCACTCGCAGAGCCGGCATGCAAGAGGACTTCCGCGACCTGTTCGACGAATTGTCCAAGAGAAACTTTCGGTTTGATCGCCGCGGTTACAACATACTGATACATGTGTTTGGATGCTGGGGGATGCTGGGCGCTGCACTAGGACTGTTCCGGACGCTGATCCAGGGGTGTGCCAAGACGTACTTGGTGGAGGAAGCGAGCCGGGTGTTTCGGGAGATGGAGTATAATGGTGTTCGGACTGATACCGTGATCTATAACAATTTGCTGGATGGGTTTTTGAAGGTTAGGAAGCTGAGTGAAGCTTGCCAGCTCTTTGAGAAGATGATTTCGGATGGTGTTCGAGTGTCTTGCAATTTTCTTTGTCTCATCTCGTTGCTGGTGGATCAAAATACTAGAAATATGAAGCTTGTAATGATGATAATAATTTTAGAATCTGTCATGTTTCGTAGAATTATTTGTAATTTGTAAATTAAAAATATATTTAAAGTGAATACATCATTAAAGAAGGACAAAGATATCCGTTGGTAGAAGTGCTGGATGCATGTTAGAGAAGTGCTGGATGCAAATTTCTTTGACAATCCGTAATTACTTTCAAAATTTTGGCACTTCTCGGGCTCTTATTGGACATATGTCATATATTTTTTATTCACTTCTTTGTTTAATACATGCTTGAGATTTTTGTTTACTTTCATTTCTGCATCAAAGAGTATACTCTAGTGGGAAAAGGCAAATAACAAGTAATGTTTACTTTCATTTCTGCATCAAAGAGTATACTCTAGTGGGAAAAGGCAATAACAAGTAATGGTGATAAAAGAGAAGAAATAAAAATTGCAAATCCAAGGAATCGAACTCTGGTCAATACCATGGAAGGATATTATGATAACCACTACACCAGATGCACATGTTATGACATAGGGGTTTAATCATTTTTACTTATTCTCGCTCACCCTCTGATCCGGGCTAACCAACCCGGACCTGTGCTCCCTGTCCGGGGCTGCTAGCTCGGATGGGAAGGCTTAATCCGGGCTGGCTAGCCCGGATCAGGGTTTCAGATTTCTGGCTCCCTGATTCGAGCTAGCCAGCCCTGATCTTATTGGTTGATTCGGGCTATCAGCCCCGAATCAACCAAACTGATCCGGGTTGGCTAGTCCGGATCAGGAACCAGAGATTCTATTTTCTAGGGCATTTTTGACCAAAAAATATAATGGCAAAGTGGTAAATAAGACGATCTTTTAAGTGGGCTCACTAGGAAATATGCTGTGCCCATCTAGAAACTCCCCCTACTTGTGGCACTTGCCAGTTGCCACTATCATTTAGGGGAATTTCTATATAAGCACACCACTGATTTTAGTGATAAAAATTACAAGTTTGTTATTTCTTTTTATAATTTTGTCTTTTATTCTAGTCAAGGATTAGTTTCCAAATAATGTTAAAATCATTTAGGAACTAATCCTTAACAATTTTCTAACTAATTCTCGACTCAGAAAAATATGCTTACTAAGAGCAGTTGCATGCTCATTTAGAAATTCCCATCACTTAGCCCTACCACTTAGCATATAACCATTTTCTAATAATTACAAAAGTGAATGAGTCACCAACTCCTCAAAACACACAACTACATTGATTAAAGATGAGAACAGGTAGCCCTACCACTTAGCATATAACCATTTTCTAATAATTACAAAAGTGAATGAGTCACCAACTCCTCAAAACACACAACTACATTGATTAAAGATGAGAACAGGCACATTCAAAGGTTAATTTTTTATCTCTTCTATTCAAAATTTTAAATTAAAAAAATATTTTTCTAATTCAAGTTTTGTATAGGACCAACCAAGTATTGGCGCTTTGAATTACCATCCATTCTCATCTCTAAAATTGATCAAATATGTGTCTCAGTGTCTTGTGAGTGCAAAGCATAAGATTGAGGATACAAGCTTAAATGGGTGCACACAAAAATGTCTATTTTATCCTAGAACTGTTACAGAATTTATCATAATTAAAACAATTAATAATAAATCATTATTTTGTTTCTAAAATTCAAGAAATCAAATAGGGTTTTATGTAATATATAAAATGATAAAGGAATCGAGAAAAAAAAAAAAATAGAACCAACGCATATAGGTATCTAGACGAATAAGCTCTGCCCTTTATAATCTGATTTAATTTCTTTTCTACCTCCTCCATTAATCCTAGAAACATCTCTTTATATAGAGCTTCATGCTTAAGAAATTAAAAGTCTTCAATAAGCGTTATAAACATTTTCTCCCACTAAGCAAATGAAATCAAAACATTAAATTAGTTCGTCCCTTAAACATTTTACCATTGACATAAAACACTAAACAATGAGATACATCAACCAAAAAAATCTTGGATTTCGTTTAGAAACGTACTTTTTAAGCAAATATTGCTTAGAAGATAGGATAGTTTCGATATTGGTCCTTTAAATCTTCATATTTTGATACTAGTCTCTTAAATCTTTTAAATTATCCCAAATTAATAACTCTCTTGCCATAGTTGATATCTCTCACTCTAACACCCTCGACCTCTCTCTCCCTCTCACCGGAAATTAAAAAGAGAGGAAGAAAGAAATGAAGAGGAAGAAGAAGAGAATGGGTTATTATTATTATTATTATTATTTAATATGACGGGCAAGAGTACTATTACAAGTAGTTCATGTTATGAAGTATAAATCGGAAGTTTTTATGACAACCAAATGGAAACTAATTAGAAAGACTGATCCAATCCAAAGTAACTTAAAGAAATCGAAGGAGTAATAATAAAATATGAATATTCAAGAGACTAACATCAAAATACGAAAAATCAAATATGGAAGAAAAAAAAAATCCTTGAACATAATGTCTAAGTGTCTCAAGGGGTCAAGCCACTACTCCTGAATCCCTTCCTCTTGCAATTTATTCCCAAAATACTCCAACATATATAAATTTTATATATGACTCTCTCTAATCTAGTACAGAGAGAAAGAAAAGCTGACGCATACTTTAAACATTCACTAGTTGAACCTCGTGGAAGCTTCTCCTAGAAAACTCTTTCATAATATTATATACAGCCTCTCCAACATTTTTTTTTAGCGTAAATAGTGAGCTGGACCTTCCTGCGTTCCATTAATTAAAAATTAACGAAACATTTGAGTTACATATACATATACTTCTACAAATTAAAATCCTCCTATAGGAGGATCACAAAAACCAAGTCAGGCAAAATCATTATTACAGTGCTCTGACAACCCCTCTCTTTCAAGCATCCTCCGCCAATGTCGCTCCTTCCTTTTCCCCTTACTTGTCAACCTGTCAAATTTCCAGGTGCATTTTAAGTCCAGTCTTCTTCTTGTTTCTCTATGTGTAGGTCTAGTGGTTGACGCGGTGGCTGCCTCTTCACCTGTGCTACTTGATTTAGGCAGAGATTGACGGTGGAGGCTACTAGCAACATTCTCTTTTGATAAATTCTTTTGAGAAGGAAGTATAATTTGTGAGAAGTACAATCTCTTTCCTACCGATGTTCTCTAACAGACGAGTTTCAAGAGAGTTGACCATGAGTTATATGCTAAAAATGTCCAATTAAAAAAAATGGATGAGTTTTTTTTGAGATAATGGAAAATGAATGGGGAAAGGTTTTATACATCTCATCTCTACATATCGATGTTAGACATACTTATATAATATGATTCTCATAACTCTCAAAATAATACCTTATTAATTTACTGCGAAACTCTAGTATCAGCGGCTATTAGATAGCCATAAAAAAATTTGATCGAGTCTTGCAAACATAAATTGGTTGATTAGTTTAAAAAGAATAATAAATCTTGAAATTATTATTTTTTTTCCCTTAAAATATCCAACAGAAACGAATGTAAAAAAAGAACATTTTTGAGGCAAAAAGCACCTGATCATCTCAACAAGTTCGTTCTCCCCTACAACCCCATGGTATATACCTATAACTAGTAGCATCCGATTCATCCACCTGCTCACCAAAAACTTGGGAACTTTCCCACCCAAAACCCCAAAAAATAAAAGTATTGTCCTTTTCATTTGGCACCATTGCTATTTGCTACACAATCCTCAAAAACCCACCCAAGATTCCGCATAAAACCCTGAAAAAGGAAGCTAAGGAAGCTCCCATGCTCCTTCCCTCTCTCCTTCCCTATTTAGAACTCTCACTTACATGCAACCTCCATGCATCTTCACTCTTTCAATCACATCAGATCCTACAAATTCAGATACGGTTTTTAATCACGCACACCACTTTGCTCAAGACATCCACATTTCTTAATTGGAAACTAATCCGTCAAGCGTTTTTCTGACACTAATCCGAGATTAGTTTAACATTGGTCACTGGCGAACCTGTAATTTTTTAAAATTTTTAGAGGTGTGCTCATTGAGAAAGTGGTGTGCTTGAATACAATCTCCCTACAAATACCCCCCATACCATAACACAAGCTAAGGAAGCTCCCATGCACCTTCCCTCTCTCCTTTCCTATTTAGAACTCCCACTTACATGCAACCTCCATGCACTTTCACTCTTTCCATCGCATCAGATCCTACAAATTTAGATACGGTTTTTAATCACGCACACCACTTTGCTCAAGACATCCACATTTCTTAATTGGGAACTAATCCGTCAAGCATTTTTCTTACACTAATCGGAGATTAGTTTAACATTGGTCACTGGCGAACCTGTAATTTTTTAAAATTTTTAGAGGTGTGCTCATTGAGAAAGTGGTGTGCTTGAATACAATCTCCCTACAAATACCCTCCATACCATAACACAAGCTAAGGAAGCTCCCATGCACCTTCCCTCTCTCCTTCCCTATTTAGAACTCCCACTTACATGCAACCTCCATGCACTTTCACTCTTTCCATCGCATCAGATCTTACAAATTCAGATACGGTTTTTAATCACGCACACCACTTTGCTCAAGACATCCACATTTTTTAATTGGGAACTAATCCGTCAAGCATTTTTCTTACACTAATCGGAGATTAGTTTAACATTGGTCACTGACGAACCTGTAATTTTTTAAAATTTTTAGAGGTGTGCTCATTGAGAAAGTGGTGTGCTTGAATACAATCTCCCTACAAATACCCTCCATACCATAACACAAGCTAAGGAAGCTCCCATGCTCCTTCCCTCTCTCCTTCCCTATTTAGAACTCTCACTTACATGCAACCTCCATGCATCTTCACTCTTTCAATCACATCAGATCCTACAAATTCAGATACGGTTTTTAATCACGCACACCACTTTGCTCAAGACATCCACATTTCTTAATTGGAAACTAATCCGTCAAGCGTTTTTCTGACACTAATCCGAGATTAGTTTAACATTGGTCACTGGCGAACCTGTAATTTTTTAAAATTTTTAGAGGTGTGCTCATTGAGAAAGTGGTGTGCTTGAATACAATCTCCCTACAAATACCCCCATACCATAACACAAGCTAAGGAAGCTCCCATGCACCTTCCCTCTCTCCTTCCCTATTTAGAACTCCTACTTACATGCAACCTCCATGCACCTTCACTCTTTCCATCGCATCAGATCCTACAAATACAGATACGGTTTTTAATCACATACATCACTTTGCTCAAGACATCCACATTTCTTAATTGGGAGCTAATCCGTCAAGCTTTTTTCTTACACTAATCGGAAATTAGTTTAACATTGGTCACTGACGAATCTGTAATTTTTTAAAATTTTTATAGGTGTGCTCATTGAGCAAAGTGGTGTGCTTGAATACAATCTCCCTACAAATACCCCCCCATACCATAACACAACCTAAACCTTCCATCTTCCACCACCATCGCCAATGGCATCCAAGTGGCTCAACCTCGGCCTGCTCCGCCTCCGCCGCCCCAAGGCCCCGGCCCCCCGCCGGGCCCAGGAGTACCGCGAGGCCTTCCGCCGCTTCGACACCGACGGGGACGGCAAGATATCGAACTCGGAGCTGCAGTCCTTCTTCGCATGGGCCGGCGACAATGTGTCCGCCGAAGAGGTACAGAGGGCGGTGAGGGACTACGACTCGGACGGGGACGGGCTGATGGACTACGGGGACTTCGTGAGGCTGATGGAGGTGGGAGGGGAGATGGAGGAGGAGGACGATCTCAAGAGGGCGTTCGAGATGTTCGAAAGCGAGAAGGGGAGCGGCCGGATAACCCCGGCCGGGCTGCAGCAGGTGCTCGGCCGGCTTGGGGACGTCCGGACGCAGGAGGAGTGCGCGGCCATGATCAGGGCGTATGATGTGGATGGGGATGGAGTGCTTGATTACCAAGAGTTCCATAGGATGATGGCTAGCTAGCTAATTAATTAGTTTAGTTAGATAATTAGTCATGTTTAATTAACTATTTTGTTAGGGTTATGGTAATGGGGTTGTTGCTGAGTTTCTGGCTGGCTAGGGCTTTTTAACTTGGTGATCATGTTGAAAAGCTAATCCAAATGCATGTTATTGTCGTTGTTCGGATGGTAATTTTCAAACATGTTATTGCTTTATTAATGTACTACGAAACTCTAGTATCAGTGGCTATTAGATAGCCATAAAAAAATTTGATTGAGCCTTGCAAACATAAATTGGTTGATTAGTTTAAAAAGAATAATAAATCTTGATATTATTTTTTTTCCCTTAAAATATCCAACAGAAACGAATGTAAAAAAAGAACATTTTTGAGGCAAAAAGCACCTGATCATCTCAACAAGTTCGTTCTCCCCTACAACCCCATGGTATATACCTATAACTAGTAGCATCCGATTCATCCACCTGCTCACCAAAAACTTGGGAACTTTCCCACCCAAAACCCCAAAAAATAAAAGTATTGTCCTTTTCATTTGGCACCATTGCTATTTGCTACACAATCCTCAAAAACCCACCCAAGATTCCGCATAAAACCCTGAAAAAGGAAGCTAAGGAAGCTCCCATGCTCCTTCCCTCTCTCCTTCCCTATTTAGAACTCTCACTTACATGCAACCTCCATGCATCTTCACTCTTTCAATCACATCAGATCCTACAAATTCAGATACGGTTTTTAATCACGCACACCACTTTGCTCAAGACATCCACATTTCTTAATTGGAAACTAATCCGTCAAGCGTTTTTCTGACACTAATCCGAGATTAGTTTAACATTGGTCACTGGCGAACCTGTAATTTTTTAAAATTTTTAGAGGTGTGCTCATTGAGAAAGTGGTGTGCTTGAATACAATCTCCCTACAAATACCCCCCATACCATAACACAAGCTAAGGAAGCTCCCATGCACCTTCCCTCTCTCCTTTCCTATTTAGAACTCCCACTTACATGCAACCTCCATGCACTTTCACTCTTTCCATCGCATCAGATCCTACAAATTTAGATACGGTTTTTAATCACGCACACCACTTTGCTCAAGACATCCACATTTCTTAATTGGGAACTAATCCGTCAAGCATTTTTCTTACACTAATCGGAGATTAGTTTAACATTGGTCACTGGCGAACCTGTAATTTTTTAAAATTTTTAGAGGTGTGCTCATTGAGAAAGTGGTGTGCTTGAATACAATCTCCCTACAAATACCCTCCATACCATAACACAAGCTAAGGAAGCTCCCATGCACCTTCCCTCTCTCCTTCCCTATTTAGAACTCCCACTTACATGCAACCTCCATGCACTTTCACTCTTTCCATCGCATCAGATCTTACAAATTCAGATACGGTTTTTAATCACGCACACCACTTTGCTCAAGACATCCACATTTTTTAATTGGGAACTAATCCGTCAAGCATTTTTCTTACACTAATCGGAGATTAGTTTAACATTGGTCACTGACGAACCTGTAATTTTTTAAAATTTTTAGAGGTGTGCTCATTGAGAAAGTGGTGTGCTTGAATACAATCTCCCTACAAATACCCTCCATACCATAACACAAGCTAAGGAAGCTCCCATGCTCCTTCCCTCTCTCCTTCCCTATTTAGAACTCTCACTTACATGCAACCTCCATGCATCTTCACTCTTTCAATCACATCAGATCCTACAAATTCAGATACGGTTTTTAATCACGCACACCACTTTGCTCAAGACATCCACATTTCTTAATTGGAAACTAATCCGTCAAGCGTTTTTCTGACACTAATCCGAGATTAGTTTAACATTGGTCACTGGCGAACCTGTAATTTTTTAAAATTTTTAGAGGTGTGCTCATTGAGAAAGTGGTGTGCTTGAATACAATCTCCCTACAAATACCCCCATACCATAACACAAGCTAAGGAAGCTCCCATGCACCTTCCCTCTCTCCTTCCCTATTTAGAACTCCTACTTACATGCAACCTCCATGCACCTTCACTCTTTCCATCGCATCAGATCCTACAAATACAGATACGGTTTTTAATCACATACATCACTTTGCTCAAGACATCCACATTTCTTAATTGGGAGCTAATCCGTCAAGCTTTTTTCTTACACTAATCGGAAATTAGTTTAACATTGGTCACTGACGAATCTGTAATTTTTTAAAATTTTTATAGGTGTGCTCATTGAGCAAAGTGGTGTGCTTGAATACAATCTCCCTACAAATACCCCCCCATACCATAACACAACCTAAACCTTCCATCTTCCACCACCATCGCCAATGGCATCCAAGTGGCTCAACCTCGGCCTGCTCCGCCTCCGCCGCCCCAAGGCCCCGGCCCCCCGCCGGGCCCAGGAGTACCGCGAGGCCTTCCGCCGCTTCGACACCGACGGGGACGGCAAGATATCGAACTCGGAGCTGCAGTCCTTCTTCGCATGGGCCGGCGACAATGTGTCCGCCGAAGAGGTACAGAGGGCGGTGAGGGACTACGACTCGGACGGGGACGGGCTGATGGACTACGGGGACTTCGTGAGGCTGATGGAGGTGGGAGGGGAGATGGAGGAGGAGGACGATCTCAAGAGGGCGTTCGAGATGTTCGAAAGCGAGAAGGGGAGCGGCCGGATAACCCCGGCCGGGCTGCAGCAGGTGCTCGGCCGGCTTGGGGACGTCCGGACGCAGGAGGAGTGCGCGGCCATGATCAGGGCGTATGATGTGGATGGGGATGGAGTGCTTGATTACCAAGAGTTCCATAGGATGATGGCTAGCTAGCTAATTAATTAGTTTAGTTAGATAATTAGTCATGTTTAATTAACTATTTTGTTAGGGTTATGGTAATGGGGTTGTTGCTGAGTTTCTGGCTGGCTAGGGCTTTTTAACTTGGTGATCATGTTGAAAAGCTAATCCAAATGCATGTTATTGTCGTTGTTCGGATGGTAATTTTCAAACATGTTATTGCTTTATTAATGTACTACGAAACTCTAGTATCAGTGGCTATTAGATAGCCATAAAAAAATTTGATTGAGCCTTGCAAACATAAATTGGTTGATTAGTTTAAAAAGAATAATAAATCTTGATATTATTTTTTTTCCCTTAAAATATCCAACAGAAACGAATGTAAAAAAAGAACATTTTTGAGGCAAAAAGCACCTGATCATCTCAACAAGTTCGTTCTCCCCTACAACCCCATGGTATATACCTATAACTAGTAGCATCCGATTCATCCACCTGATCACCAAAAACTTGGGAACTTTCCCACCCAAAACCCCAAAAAATAAAAGTATAGTCCTTTTCCTTTGGCACCATTGCTATTTGCTACACAATCCTCAAAAACCCACCCAAGATTCCGCATAAAACCCTGAAAAAGGAAGCTAAGGAAACTCCCATGCACCTTCCCTCTCTCCTTGCCTTTTTAGAACTCCTGCTTACATGCAACCTCCATGCACCTTCACTCTTTCCATCGCATCAGATCCTACAAATACAGATACGGTTTTTAATCACACACCACTTTGCTCAAGACATCCACATTTCTTAATTGGGAACTAATCCATCAATCGTTTTTCTTACACTAGTCGAAGATTAGTTTAACATTGGTCATGACGAACCTGTAATTTTTTAAATTTTTTAGAGGTGTGCTCATTGGAAAGTGGTGTGCTTGAATACAATCTCCCTACAAATACCCCCCATACCATAACACAAGCTAAGAAAGCTCCCATGCACATTCCCTCTCTCCTTCCCTATTTAGAACTCCTACTTACGTGCAACCTCCATGCACCTTTACTCTTTCCATCGCATCAGATCCTACAAATACAGATACGGTTTTTAATCACGCACACCACTTTGCTCAAGACATCCACATTTCTTAATTGGAAACTAATCCATCAAGCGTTTTTCTTACACTAATCGGAGATTAGTTAAACGTTGGTCACTGACTAACCTGTAATTTTTTAAAATTTTTAGAGGTGTGCTCATTGCGCAAAGTGGTGTGCCTGAATACAATCTCCTTACAAATACCCCCCCATACCATAACACAACCTAAACCTTCCATCTTCCACCACCATCGCCAATGGCATCCAAGTGGCTCAACCTCGGCCTGCTCCGCCTCCGCCGCCCCAGGGCCCCGGCCCCCCACCGGGCCCAGGAGTACCGCGAGGCCTTCCGCCGCTTCGACACCGACGGGGACGGCAAGATATCGAGCTCGGAGCTGCAGTCCTTCTTCGCATGGGCCGGCGACAATGTGTCCGCCGAAGAGGTGCAGAGGGCGGTGAGGGACTACGACTCGGACGGGGACGGGCTGATGGACTACGGGGACTTCGTGAGGCTGATGGAGGTGGGAGGGGAGATGGAGGAGGAGGACGATCTCAAGAGGGCGTTCGAGATGTTCGAAAGCGAGAAGGGGAGCGGCCGGATAACCCCGGCCAGGCTGCAGCAGGTGCTCGGCCGGCTTGGGGACGTCCGGACGCACGAGGAGTGCGCGGCCATGATCAGGGCGTATGATGTGGATGGGGATGGAGTGCTTGATTACAAAGAGTTCCATAGGATGATGGCTAGCTAGCTAATTAATTAGTTTAGTTAGATAATTAGTCATGTTTAATTAACTATTTTGTTAGGGTTATGGTAATGGAGTTGTTGCTGAGTTTCTGGCTGGCTAGGGCTTTTTAACTTGGTGATCATGTTGAAAAGCTAATCCAAATGCATGTTATTGTCGTTGTTCGGATGGTAATTTTCAAACATGTTATTGCTTTATTGTCGTGAGTTTCCTTAGGAGCACACCACTCTTAGGAGCACACCACTTTTATTAGTGAGTTCACTTTACAGTATAATCTTGATTTGGACTTTAAGTCTAGACAGGCCCACTGGAAAAAACAGGTGTGCTACTTTAAGAACTCACTTTATTGCCCAGTTTATATATTTTTCATCTCTTATATATATATATATATATATATATATATATATATATATATATATATATATATATATATATATATATATATATATATATATATATATATATATATATATATATCTAAGTGTGCTTATTTCTTTTCATGTTGGTGTTTGAGGATGAATGAAATCCTAAAGAAAAGTGAGGAAAGTTGCTATGCCGGTCACTTGGTAATATATATAATAGCAAATAATGAACCCCCAGTTGCAGGGAGCATTCTAGTTGTGTCATTAGATATTGAATGCTGAAATTCAGGAATTACGAGAATTTAAGAAAATCGAATTATATTGAAAGGTGATAATCTAAATATTCTAACTCGGTTCACATGTTCCATGAGTTCTTTCTGTCATCTGCCATTTCAAAATGTCTACCTTCTAAGTCATCTCTTCCCTGAAGTTCATATTCATATATATTCATATAGGAAATGCAACTTTGCACAGATTTTGCAGTAAGTGAAAGAATTATCTCTTTATATACTAAGTAAAAAAGAGAGAGAAATTATAGATTTATAATTTAAAAAAACCACAAAAACTGACAATAGAGGATTACTGCATCCAAATTTTCCTGTAATTCCAACATTTAAAAAATAAAATTAATTCAAAAAAAAGATTTTTCAGATATTTTAAAATCTAAGAGTAACAGTTTCAAAAACTACCCACTATATTCACTCTCTTGATCAATCTCTAAAATAAGTAATTCAATATATTTGTTTCCCATACCCTATCCAAAATCACAAAAACCACAAGATATTCATCAACGTCCAATTTAAGAAGGCTATTGGATTGATTGATTACAAAAGCTACGAATGATCTATACGATTTAAGGTATTTATTAAAAATTATTTCCCCTCTCATCATCTGCATAGTTTTTGAAATAAATTGTCAATTAGGAACTTTTTTATTATATAAGATTCCCCTCATTTAAAGTTTCTTCGTGGCCAACATCATTTATCTTGAACAGCATCATTTAAACTTTCTTCAAATGCTGTTGTTGTTGTCGTCGTGTGGTGATCGAGAGTCATGATTATGGCTAAGAACTCCAATGCTCTGAGCCATAATCATATGTATTAGAAGAGTTGTATTATAATCATAATGTTATGCAATTTCCATAGTTTCATTCAACCCTAGGCCTTTTCTCTCCAAATCTTCGTCTCCGACGGCCATCTTGACTCCCATCTTTGTTCCCCTCTCTCAAGCCCTAGCGCACGAAGTTTTAAGTCTCGGTCTCTTCATGTGGTCGATGGCCCCAAATCTTCTAGAAAAAGCTTCGTCGTTAATGTCCTCAATGAGGTTAGGTTTCATTTGCTGTTTTTGGGGAAATACTTGGTTGGTTGGTTTGTTTGTTTATTTATTTATTTGGTTCTATAGGTTTAGATGTTGAGAGATTCTCTATTGGATCTTGACTTAGGGTTATTTGATTTGAAATGATAACAAATTGTTTTTTTTCTGAAGTTTTTTTTTAATTAATTCTCAATTGCAGAGATGCTTTGAAATGGTAACAAATTGTTTTTTTTTTTTTTCTGCAGGTTTTTTAATTGGGTATTTACAGATCTGTCCCTTATCTTTATAAATTATAATTTAGTCTCCCATATTTTCATATTTAGGATTCAGTCTCTCAAATCCTTTAACTTACTACAATTTAATTCTCAGTTTATATTTTGCCCCACTTTTTCCATTTTACCCATAATTTTCTTCACTTAATTCCCCTTCTCTCTTCCCCCTCTCTTCTTAGTTCTTACTGGGTTCCTCCCTTATTCTTCTCTTCTCTCTCTATTCATTTATTGGGTTCTCCCTCTTTATATTGAAACCAAATATATTATTTTTCACTAAATGTTTTAAACCTTTAAGTCTTAGTATAAATTTATTTATTGGGTTATCTCTCTATATTAGATAAATTCATTTCTATGTTTAATACATTTAGTGGAGAATAATACATTTAGTCTAATATAGAGACGGAGAACTCAATAAATGAATAGAGAGAAGAAAAGAAGAAGAGAGGAACCCAATAAGAACTAAAAAGAGAAGAGGAAGAGAGAATGGATAATTAAGTGAAGGAAATCAGGAGTAAAACGAAAAAATCGGGCCAAAATATAAACTAGGGGACTGATTATAGTAACTTAAAGAATTTAGGAAATTAAATTCTAAATATGAAGATTTGGAAGACTAAATTATAACTTATAAAGATTTAAGGGACAGATCTGTAAATACTCCTTTTTAATTATATGTCAATTGCAGAGCGAGAGGCAAAGCGGGTTTTGACCAGGAGTTCATTAAGGTATAAATTGATAATCTTTTTTTTTTTAGCATAGCCCCTGCAATTTATTAATTAGAAATTAACAAAATTTATCTTTAAACTTAATAAGTAACTTCCAGTGCTCTTAAATTTCTTTAAATTTCTCTAGGCATCGAATATTCGTATTGCCACAAAATAGAGAACTTGTTCTTTCTTAAATATGTATCGTTCATTCCAATAATTTTCGTTATTGGAATGAAATAAGTTATATAGTGTTGACAACATTATCATTTGAATATACAGTGAGAATAATTTAATAAAATAAATTAAGTAGTTGAAAACAGTAGCGTATAAAATGCTTAGCAAACAGGCGAGATTAACTATTATTTGGAAATATATTTTCGAGCATTTGGAATATATTATTATTTCCATCACATATTTTGAAAATAACATTTAATGTTTTTTATTAGAATTTTGACACAGTAAGTTCCTTAATTTATTTTTGTATCCAAATGACTATTTCTTTTTTTTTTTTTCTTATCTTAATATTCTAAAAATTGATAAAGTTAAATGGACGAAGAGGTAATGAATGGTTTTCAAAATCTAAATTGAGACGAAGAGGTAAAATTCTAAATATTTTAAAAATTGAAGTGTAAATAATCAGGAAACACAATATTGAGACTACTTTATAGCGAATGGTTCTTATTGACGAAGAGGTAATGAATAAAGTTTGTTTGAGATCTATTTTCAAAATCAAATTTTACATGTTATTAATTATTTTTTAACATTGTAGCTAGACGAAATAGAAGCTTTTGTGTATAATGATAATATAAAGTTATTTTAGAATATGCTGCATGATGGAGGGATATACAAACTTTTTAATGTTATGGTATGTGACAACTAAAAAAATACCGAATGGTACGAAATGATTTAAGATTAATTCTTAAGGTACAATCAAATGTGGAAGTGTGCACATCAAGATACTCAAGGACGCACACTTATAAGTACAACTTTGTTTATCTCAACAAAATTGTATCATTTCTTAATCAAACCAAATATATCTTTGGTAAACATTATATATTTATTAATTATTGTTTTTAATTATAGTTATTGTTTGAAAAATTAAATATTAAATTTCATATAAATATACAGATATCATTGTCATGGTTGTCTACGTCGGCCCACTACGTGAGAAAAATATAATAGACACCCGAGATACATTCAGCATAGATATTATTATTCTTAATCAATGGTAACGTTTACAATCTACAATTACTTTGTTATGTGATTATGAAAGTATATGTTATGTGATTATGAAAGTATATTCAAATATTTGCCATTATACATTCAACAGTTTAATCCCAACAATAATCACTCTATGGGATATGCATGTTTCGGTCCTCTTTCCCATTACTTAGAAAAAGTGAGCCACCGGTTCAGGTACAAGATACTATCATTACCGCCTGGACAATTAGACATCCAACCCGTAATCATAGCAGATCACGAAATCTTGGCGATCTTCTCTATCTAATAAATGAGGAGTTAGTTTGGAAATCGTCCGCCCCGCGCCACCCCCCGAGTATATGATTCAACATGAATCACACAGGGGTATATTTCTATTTGTACCTGTCGCAAATTCGAACTTGCGTCAAAAATGTTCTTCATTTCTCCGTCTCGTCTCCGTTCATACGTATGAAATACATATGGGATTGGCTAAAATTTTATGTGATTCAGTAAACAAAAATACATTCTATTATTGCTAGATCGATCTATATGGTTCGACGAATAGTGAATCAATAATTTAATTTTTTCAATAAATTAAATAAATAGGAAACTTATGATTAAAATGCTCCGGAATGGGAATGAGGGAATGTCCCCAATACCTGGATTTAGTCAGATACAATTTGAAGGATTTTGTAGCACAGATTGAAGGAGATTGATTTCAGAGAAATGTTAGCATACATCCTGTATTGTTAGCTTTAGGAGTTAAAGTTACTTCTTACAGAGGTAAAATAAATCTTGAACCGATATTGCTTATAATATTATATCAAATTATACCTAATATTTAAATATTACGCAGGACTGACAGTTTCAATACTAGAGCACAGCTTATTGAAAATCAATCCAAACATTATAGAATCTGAAAAATTATCTAAATGGTGTGAATAAATGTTCATATTGTCATTTAAATGATTTTATAGTTAACACGTTCGAATCTAGACAAAATATTTTTCATGATTGAAAACTTTAGGATGAGAAACAGTGCACAAGCTCAGCGGATCATACAAAGAGTTAGTGCATGTGAGGATAAGTCAGATATTCTATTTAAAACTACTAAGATTATTTTTCATGATTGAAAACTGTTAAGAGATAGAGGGAGACGTGTTTGAAATAAGCTTGATACCATGTTAAGAGATAGAGGGAGACGTGTTTGAAATAATTCTATGTATTTCTTGTATTCTACTTTTCAAAATATATAGATGTACAATGAAACTATTTATGGAAATTTACATATAAGGAAAATATTCTATGTTACATATGCCTAAAAATAATAAATCCCTGATTTTGTGCAATCCATTATTTTGGGAAGATATGATTCTGTCAATAATAAGAAATCCCTGATTTTGTGCAATCCATTATTTTGGGAAGATATGATTCTGTCAATACTCCCCCTCAAGTTGGAGCATGGAGATCCGTAATGCCCAACTTGCGTGAGAAATGATGGAAAAGGTTCTGGCCTAAAGCTTTGGTGAAAATATCTACAATTTGCTCATGTGATGAAGTATGAACTGCTTTGAGGAGAGCGGAGCGAATCTTATCACGAATGATGTGGCAATCGTTCTCAATGTGTTTAGTATGTTCATGGAACACTGGATTGTGGGCAATGTGAAGTGCAGACTGATTGTCACAGTAGAGGTTGAAAGGCTTAGGATGAGGGATGCTAAGATCAATGAGAAGTTGCTTTAGCCAGGTGAGCTCACAGGTGGTAACAGCCATGGCGCGATATTCAGCTTCAGCAGAAGAACGAGCAACGGTAATCTGTTTTTTTGTACGCCAGGAGATCGGACTGGTTCCGAGCTGGATGAAGTAACCTGTGGTAGAACGGCGTGTGGTGGGGTAGCTGGCCCAATCAGAATCAGCATAAGCTGTAACTTGGGTGGTGCTGGAGGAAGAGAAAAAAATGCATTGGCCTGGACTCCCTTTGATGTAACGGAGAACACGCGTAGCAGCAGCCACATGAGGAACACGGGGGGGCATGCATGAACTGACTTCGAGTGATGGTCAAATAAATGAGACGACCAACCAAACGGCGATAAATGCTAGGATCAAAAAGTAAAGATCCATCTTCATTGGAAAGCTTCAAATGTTGTTCCATCAGAAAGGAGGCAGTTCGGGCACCAAGTTGACCACTGTCAGAAAGTATATCAAGAGCATATTTTCGCTGATTTAGGAAAATCCCTGCAGAAGAGCGTGCAACTTTGAGACCAAGTACGAACTTTAGAGAGCCAAGATCCTTAGTTTTGAAGTGAGTGGAGAGAAGGCTCTTGAAGAACTCAATTTGGGGAAGATCATTGCTTGCAACTAAAATGTCGTCAACATATACAAGAACAATAGTGATGCTGGTGTGAGTGACAAGGGTGAATAAGGAGTGGTCGGCTTGAGATTGGCGAAAACCGGCATCAAGAAGGACAGTGGTTAGTTTAAAAAACCAGTTGCGGGATGCTTGCTTGAGACCATATAAGGACTTTCTAAGTCGACAAACACGGGTCTCCCCCTGAGTGCAATAGCCAGGTGGTGGGATCATATAGACTTCTTCATCAAGATCGCCGTGCAAGAAGGCATTGTTGACGTCGAGCTGATGAATGATCCAATTTTTTGTAGCAGCGATTGCCAATAAGCAACGGACAGTGGTCATTTTGGCAACCGGAGCAAATGTCTCATGATAGTCAAGACCTTCAACTTGAGTGTAGCCCTTGGCAACCAGTCGGGCTTTGTATCTCTCAATGGATCCATCGGCTTTGAGTTTGGTTTTGTAAACCCATTTACATCCAATGGGTTTCTTACCAGATGGAAGTTGCTCGAGGGTCCAAGTGGAGTTATCTTCAAGAGCCCGAAGCTCAACGGACATTGCCTCGCGCCAATGAGGATGTTGGATAGCATCAGAATAGCATGAGGGTTCAATACAAGAGGTGAGAGCATTTAAATAAGTAATATGTGAGGGAAAAAAACGAGAATATGAAAGAAAGACAGATAAAGGATGAGCAGTACCTGAAGCCGTTGTAGCAGGTGAAGACGCTGTGGGCTCTGCATGTAAGGTGGGGCATATGTAGTCATGGAGGTAGGCAGGTCGTGTAATGTGGCGGCGATGATGAGAGACAGGTGGAGGTGAGGGTGGGGAAGGTGGAGTTTGAGGAGGATTAAGAGGTGGTTGAGAAGTAGGTAAGATGGGTTCGGAAACGGGAAGAGGGATGATTGGGGAAGTAGGTGAGGAGGTGTCTTGAATATCCTAAAAGGGAAATTGTTGTTCATGGAAGGTGACGTCACGGAAATAGAAAATGGACTGGATATCAAGATTGTAGAGCTTGTATGCTTTATGGTTGTTGGGATACCCGAGAAAGACACATCTAGTAGCACGTGGAGAAAATTTATCACGATGAGCACAAAGAGTTTGTGCTTAACAGAGACACCCAAATACGCGAAGGTGATCGTAGTTGGGTGTTTTGTTGAAAAGGACCTCAAAGGGTGATTTATTTTGGAGAGTACGACTGGGAGTGCGATTGATGAGATATGCAGCGGTGAGAACACAATTACCCCAAAAAGGGAGGGGTAAGTGTGCTTGAAAGCGTAGACTGCGGGCAACATTAAGAAGGTGCCGATATTTACGCTCCGCAACTCCATTTTGTTGAGGAGTTTCAACACAGGTACACTCATGAATATTGCCATGGTCAAGAAGATAGGTTTGAAATTGATGAGAGAGAAATTCTTGTCCATTATCAGTTCTAATGATCTTAACATTGGTGTTAAATTGATTTTGGACAAGAGCAAAAAAATGTGTTAAATGAGCATAAGCTTCAGATTTAAAACGCATTAAATATATCCATGTAGTGCGAGAAAAATCATCTACTATTGTAAGAAAATAATGTGCTCCACATAAGGAAGAAGTATGATACCCACCCCAAATATCACAAAAAATTCGATCAAAAGCAGAAAGACTTTTATTAGCAAAATTTGGAAATGGTAATCTTGTGTGCTTAGAACGAGCACAAACATCACAATCAGAAAGAATACATGGGGAATCTAAAATATTAGGAATAGTAAAACTGGAGGGATGACCTAGACGATGCCATAAGGTCTTATTAGCAGTGGTTTGAGCAGCAAAAACCATAGGGGGTTCGGAACGATACACGTAAAGCCCATTGCATAGTTCACCCGCTCCAATCAGTTTCATCGACTGTGGGTCCTGAAATAAACAATTATTAGAAGAAAAAGTAATAATGCAAGAATTTTGATGGGTAATTTGGGAAATAGATAATAAATTAAAGTTTAAAAGAGGAACGAAATAAACATGAGTCAAAATGAGAGAGGCGGAAAGGGTAATGGTACCGAGCCCTCGGCTGGAATATCCTAACCAGTGGGAATCCGAATAGAATGGGGAGTGGCTAGGGTTTGAAGATCGGTGAAAGCAGCCTTGTGGTGGCAAATATGGTGGCTCGCACCACTGTCTACCACCCAATGGAGGCGCCGATTAAAGGAAAAATCAAGTTGAGGGGAGAAGAGGTTACCAATGAAGTTGACTGAGGAAGGCTCGATCGGAGATGGGGATGGCGCGAGCAAGCTGAGGAGCTTCTGGTATAACTTCGGTGACAAGCCTGGTATGGATGAAGGAGGGGGGTTGGGTTGGATGATTCGGCCATGGCTTTGCAGGACGTGTTCTGTTCTGATACCATGTTAAGAGATAGAGGGAGACGTGTTTGAAATAAGCTTTGATACCATGTTAAGAGATAGAGGGAGACATGTTTGAAATAATTCTATGTATTTCTTGTATTCTGCTTTTCAAAATATATAGATGTACAATGAAACTATTTATGGAAATTTACATATAAGGAAAATATTCTATTGTTACATATGCCTAAAAATAATAAATCCCTGATTTTGTGCAATCCATTATTTTGGGAAGATATAATTCTGTCAATAATAAGAAATCCCTGATTTTGTGCAATCTATTATTTTGGGAAGATATGATTCTGTCAATAAAAACTTTAGAATATTTTTCATGATTGAAAACTTTAGGATGAGAAACAGTGTACAAACTCAGCGGATCATACAAAGAGTTAGTGCATGTGAGGATAAGTCAGATATTCTACTTAAAACTACTAAGATTAACTTGAAGGAGCTTGGCATGCAAACTAAAAAAACAAAGGAGATGGTAATTTTTGCTTAAGTTAAAGAATTTCCTAAATGTTTTGAACATAAGTTTATGTTTCTAAATTGTCTTATTGTGATTTATAGAATACGTATTAATGTGTGATGGCTACAATTGGTGAACTACGCATCGATAGAACGTTGTGGTACACTGTTTGCACAAGCTGCAAGCAGTGTACCACAACGGGAGAAAAATCGATTTAGACTTTCTTATTTTACTGGATTTTAGAATTTTCTAAATTTTTTAAAGCTATCTAAAATAAAGAGGAATGGGGACAGTTTTGAAACCATAACTAACTCCTAAGAAAAGGGGAGCATAATTCATAGATAATAGTCAAGTTGGTGCAATGGAGGGAAGATATTCCGTATTGTGAAATTTATTGTATTGATAATCCAAATACTTTCCTGAGATATGCTTCATGCTCACCTGATGTTTAAATTTAAATACACAATATGTATTATACTCATCTGAACAATTTTTTGTTTCAAGATACATACTACGGGTAAATGTCAAAGATTATAGTGGAGAGACAAATTTCACAATTTTTTATAGAAAAGCAGAGTTCCTTATGGGAATGCCAACGAATGAACTTTATTTGTTAAAAATGCAAGTACGATATATATATATATATATATATATATATATATATATATATATATATATATATATATATATATATATATATATATACTTTTAGATATTACATACATATTATTGGTTATAATCATTACGTATGTTTATTTAAGATGGTGGATGGGAAATATTAGAGAAAGTTATATCCAACATTTTATGGTGGCCATTTATATTTATCTTATCAAGTGAATTAAGTAGAAGTGAACTAGACCATAAAAGTGAATTTGTAATCTACTTAATACACGGTGTGAACTACGTCGAAAAAAGTTATGAAATGCTAAGAGAAGTTGGAAAGCTTGAGAATTTGCGCATAAGTTAAGAATAATATAATTGCACAGCTAGTTAATTCTTATATCAGTAAAACATATGAAACATAACATAAAAAAATATTGATTTTACAGGAAAAGGAAAACACGATGTTGAATGAGCGTAAGATGAATTCAGAGTGGTATTTTTATTTGAAAATCTATTTGTATATATATTACTGCTCATTACTTATTAGTAGATTTTATAAGAAACATTTTGTAAAATGAAACTTAATTAATATAGTGCACTTATTGGATATATAGCTTTCTAATTACGTACATTTTAAATCAGCCATTTTCTATTTGTTACGTACTTTATTAATCTTATAGTATCATAATATCTTTACATATTGTCATTATTTTTATATTAATGTAGATTTCTATAATATAAAAAGGATTCTAAGCATTTGCGCGAGTTTCGCACTTGTATTTGTATTATACTAAGGTTGTTTGTATGAGATGGTTTATAGAAGCCACAATGAATAATGTTTTTGGATTTCGTTATAGAAGACTGTAGTCGTGATGTCTTGGGGAAAAATTAATGAAGTAAAAATAATGAAGTTGCAATATTTGGTTTGGGTCGGTGAAGCAAAAAGGAATAAGAAGAAAGAGAAAAAAAGTTTAGAGGATTGAAAGAGTTAATTTGTTGGCAATAATTCGTGGTCACCTTTTTCTGGGCATGGCCCCATGGGCCACGGGCCCATTTAACAAGTTTTGCTGGCCCATCAGCGAACCTAAGCACTACTGACCGGAATGTTTGCGACTTTACGGGGCTGTAGGCTGGCACCAAACTATATGTTCTTTTAAGTTCCGTAATTTAATTTTTAATTTAGTTATTAAATGGATGAACACTTTTAACCAACGAGCCATAGTAAAACTTCTACAATTCTAAATCTAATGTTAAGTTGACTCCCTAATAGTGGAAGGGCTTTATGTATATACCTCTAATTTAGGAATGATAATGAACATATTTACGGAACAATTTTTGTCCTGCTCTACACAAAATTTTAATTTAAAAAAAGAAAATTTTGAGCCTCTTGGCACATTTCAGTTATAAACTTATATCTTTATCTTTATTCAGAAACTTATATCTTTCTTCATGTTCAAATAGATTCATGATAAATGTATAGCAATTAAATAATTTATCCATTAGATTTAATATAAGAAAATAATATGTGCATTTAAGAAAATGATAGTAATTGGTCTTCTTGTAAATCTATCAAACACTTAATAAGGTATGTAGAGGGTAATTCTATTTGCATCCTGCTATTTACTTTTCACGCCCTGGTTACTCTTCGTACCAGACTTCCGTTTTGAAATATGAGCAATTTACTCTCAGCGCACAAATTTTTTTCCAATTTTGCCCTTCACTCCCTTTAACCTCCTTTGGCAGAATTTTCCCCCAAATTCAACCGACAAACCTCGTTCTTCCTTCGGATTCAATGGCTTCCAAATCTTCCCAATCCTCGGTGCCTTGCATTGCATCAGCAAGTACAGTGAGAAAGTCGTCACCACAATGCTCCACAGTGACAAAATCTTCACCATCTTTCTCTAAATCAAGAGAGGGGATTAAGAAACAGTCTATCAGCTAACAATTAATATGAATAAGAAAAAAAAAGAAGAAAATTTTATGCAGATCTCTTTTATTAAAAAAAAAAAAAAAAAAAAGTTCCAAATCCAAAAATATAAATAAAAATTCCAAAAAAAACATTAAATTGTTTTCTAATAAATTAGCTGCAAACTCTAGGCTCCCATCTGCATTCTGCCCAATAGGTCCCTTCAGGATGAAATTACCCTAATATGAACATCAAAATCCAAATTTTAACCTTGATTCCGTCTAATTGTAACCTATTGTATCAGAACTAAACAAAAATTAAACTTTTAAAGACAAAAAATATGGATTAAGAGATTAGGGTTTTTGGTGAGCGAGCGAGCTCGTACCGTAGAGATCGATGAGACAATCCAAGCACTGCGTTGCGAATTCCTCGTCGAATCCAAACTCGATCGCTAAGCTCTGAAGTCGCACTCTCTCTACCTCCATTTTTATCCTCTCTCTCTAAATTAAAGCGGTCCGTAACGTGCCGGTGGATTTATAAGGATAATTTAGTCCAAAAACATAATGATAAACTTGTAATTATTTATAAATTTTAAAACAGTGCGTCAAGAATAATTTTCAGTGTGCAAATAGAATTTCCCGTATGTAGATCCTATTGATTCTAACCTGAATGCCTATGATGCCCACTTGGCAACATAGAAGATGCTGAGATAAAACTCAATGGTAAGAAAAATCTTAGTGGTCATGTGAAAGAGAAGAAGATAATAGGATATAGATACATAGGCTCACTAATTGACACGTTATTGAGATATCTCAAAAAGTTTATCTTCTCTTTCCAATAGCAAAATCTTTTAAAGGATAAATCCGAAAAAACCGAACCGAATCGATCGGTTCGGTTTATTCGGTTTTCAGTTCGGTTTAAAAACCGAAATTAATTACGGATCTCAGATCAGATTTCGATGGTTTTAGCTCCAACCGACACCAATTAAAAAAGCCGAATTTTTACAATGGTAGTTTATTCTTTTTCATTGATTTATTTTCAATGTGTTTTTCTTTTAAATTTTTGATGAATAACATATGATTGTTATTTTAATAGATAGAAAAAGGAAAAAATAGAAAAAAAATTGTTATCTATTCTACAAAATACACACGTTTATCATATATTTAGTTTTGAATATGTTGTGAGCCGTAGGTCCAAATAACTGAAAAACCGACCGTACCGAAAATTTAGTTTGGGTTTCGATTTTCTTGGGATCCGGTCGGTTTCTGTTATACTATTTTAAATATTGGCAAAATCACAATTGATATTATATGACCTAATCATATCAGATAACCTCAAAATATGATAGGATAGTTATGTGGCAAATATTAATATTTTTTTGGGATTTAAAACCTTGCCTAGAGAATCCAAATGGATCTTGTGATATCTGATCTATTGCCACCACTATTCTGGATTCATTGATAAAGAACACATGCTAGGTCCCTAACATAACATTTTTGTCTAAAGAGTTTGTATGAGGGAGATGAAGTTGACTTTGAACCAAGGTACACTAGTAGGTCAAGCTTTATTGCTAAGGAAATTTTCAAGAGCCCTTTGGCACATGGGATACCCTTAAAAAGTACTGCAAAGCAGTTGAGCACACCTCCTGCGTGGGAAATTCTATTTGAGCACACCACTTTGATCAGTCAAGCCATTACAAGTTTTGTCATTTCCCCTTTGTTTTATCCTGTGGTCGGGGACTAATTCCCAAACGTGACTGATTCCCAAATGAGAAAAGTGGACTCAGTGAGTAAACTGTGTGCTCAAATAGAATTTCCGGTCCAGCGTCTATGTTGTATCATGCCCAACTCTCTGTACGCTGACTCTCTGGGGCTTGGGTTTGCGAGAATCAGCCTTGATGAATAGACCTCTCTTTGAAAGGTCTTTGCCTTTTCCATAGACACCACCACGTGACATTAGAAAACTTTCAACTGAGTACACCTGATAACTCATGCAAGTTATCTGAAATGCAATTCTACTATCTCCAATAATTTTTTTAAAAACTTCTTTCAGATTATAATCTAGGTCCTTTAGGCTTCACTCATATCCAATTTTTTGGTTTTAGTTTTGATTTGGTCCTCCATCAAGTTGATACAAATTTTAACGGTTTCCAATAAATATACATATTATATCCACTTAATGAAAGTGTAAACGAACTTCAAAATTCATAAAATTTAATCTTATTAAACTTAAGGAGATAGATGTCACAATTCTAAAAAAAAAAGTTAAAGAAAAATCATTGGATTATTATATTTTTGCTGCTAATTCACGTAATTTTTCCTGAACTAGCAGCTTACATATATATATATATAAAAGAGAAATGGAAATGAGCTGACTGTTCAAACAAGTTACCTAAACTGCAGTTTACTTCTATTATCTCCAGCATTTTTTTAAAAAAAATTCTTTTGGATTATGATCTCGACCCCCAGGGTTCACTCATACCCAATTTCTTGGGTTTTAGTTTTGATTTGGTTCTCTATTAAGTTAATACAAAATTAATGTTTTTCAATGAATAAAACATGTATGCACTTGATGAAAGAGTAAATGAACTCCAAAACTTATGAAATTTAATGCGAAAGAAGTTATGAAAGTAGAGATAGTAATTGTTAAAAAAAATTGAAAAAAAATCATTGGATCATTATAGTTTTACCGCTAACTCAAACTTTTTCTGAGCTAGTGGCCCACCTTCAGTAATTTATATATATATATATATATATATATATATATATATATATATATATATATATAAAGTGTGGTCGGTTACAAAGCAAAGCTCTCTATCAGCGAAGAAAATCCTTTTGAAAGAGTTGATATGGGAAAAAAAATGAGAAATTAAGACTTGATTTTTTGTCACAAATGTGAGTCTCATGCAATGTAACCAGGACCACTAGTACTTTATGGCATCTGTCTTAAGCAAAAGTACACTGAATTAAAATTTTCAAACTGTAGATGTTGGCAATTTCAAGACCATTTACAAAAGTATCTCAAGGTTTTTTCCCCTTAGTTTTTGTTGGTCGATTCAATTCATTAGGAACTAGAGATAGTTATTCCAGTATATATTGGGATATTTTGGTGGGTAATATGGGATAAGTGGAACTAAGATAATAAATGACATTTAATGCTACGATATCGTTATTGACATGCTTATATTTTTTTTCATCAATATATATATATAGAGAACGGAAAATTTACCGACGGTGAAGGGAGTTGCTTAGGTGGTCCAATATAATTATTACACGTGGTGCCATTTAAAATAACAAATAAAAGAACTCTCTTAACCGCCCTTTAAGTGGCGCCACGTGTAATAATTGTATTGGGCCATCTAAGCGACGGTCAAGGAACTCTCTTCACTGTTGGTGAATTTTCCGTTTACTCATATATATATATATATATAGAGAGAGAGAGAGAGAGAGAGAACTGGAAATTCACCGGCGATGAAGGGGATTTCTTCACTAGCGCTTAACTTGTCTAATAATTGTATTATACGTGGCGCCACTTAAGATAATAAATAAAAGAACTTCCTTAACCGCCCTTTGAGTGATGCCACGTATAATACAATTATTGAGTCAACTAAGCACTAGTGAAGGAATCTCCTTCATCGCAAAATGAATTTTCCGATTCCTCATATATATATATATATATATATATATATATATATATATATATATATATATATATATATATATATATATATATATATATGAGTAAATGGGAATTCACTGGCGGTGAAGGGAGTTCCTTCACCGCCGCTTAGGTGACCCAATACAATTATTATACGTGGTGCCACTTAAAATAACAAATATATATATATATATATATATATATATATATATATATATATATATATATATATATATATATATATATATATATATATATATATATATATATATATATATATATATATATATGAGAAAACTGGAAATTCACCGACGGTGAAGGGGAGTTCCTTCACCACCGCTTAGATGATTCAATACAATTATTACATGTAGCGTCATTTAAGATAATAAATAAAAGAACTCTTTTAACCGCCTTTTGAGTAGTGACACGTGTAATAATTATATTGGACCACCTAAGTGACGGTGATTGAATTTCCTTCATCCCGTTTACTATATATATATATATATATAAACACGGTTTATCAATCAATTGTAGCTGATTTTGTGATGAGAAATGATATCGAGTGTTGATTTCGCGGAGGTACAAGCCCATTTCCTTTTATTTGCTTCTCCTTATTATTGGAAAAACGGTAAATTTCTCCTTTTGTGAAACTTCTATCCCCATATATTAAATTTTATATTTTTGAATGTTGTCATTCGAGTTTCTCTATTAGTCCCCAAAAAAAATGAGATATAGAGAGATGCATGTAAAACCTATAACTATTCTCTCTCTTCATTTAAAAACTTAAAACTCAATAAATTATTTTCTCTCTCTTTTAAGCCCCTTTTTTTTTCTAATAAATTATTTTCTCTTTTTCTCCAGTTTCCCCACAAAATAGGGGGAAAAACAAGAAAGGGCAAAAAACCTGTCATGTAGTTTTTTTTTTTTTTTTCCCTCCCTTATAATTGATCATTTTCTTGAGAAAAAATAGAGAAAAATAAGAAAATTAAGGTGAAAAGTTATGAACAATAAGTTTTGGGAGTTTTCCATGATATTTTTCACTGCACTTTCTATCAAACAGTTAGTCATGATATTTCGTCTGGTTGCTCAAATCTTTTCATTTTATCTTCAAAAGCTGATTTCTATTATCATCCAGAGTTCCAGACCCGAGTTATTTTCTTCGTATGCTATTAAGTTCATAACTACTTGAGTAATTATGACATTATATGATTGTTTGTCTCATGCATTTGGAAAATAGATTTATTAGAATGAATAGTTCTCATCAAAACTTTACTTTTTAATTTTTTTTATTTGTTTCATGGAAAAGATGATGATGATATGTGAATTCTTCCAAAAGCTATGGATTTGGTGTAGTTAGTGTAAAATATTATTTAAAAAGGAAAAGAATCTCTTAAATATACTTAAAAAATAAACTTTTTTTTTTTACCTCGCTTAAAAATTAATTAAAAAACTTAAAAACCAAAAAATCAAGGGAAACCGATGGGAAAATTTAGGTTGTCACGTCAATAAACTTTCAATGCTTCAAATCAGCAAACCAAACTGTAAATTTTGTGAACAGAAAGGATTTCTATTACTAAATAGTAAATCCATGCTCCAAATCCGGCCAAAAACACGAAGCAAACAGCCTCTATTGGCCAGTGAACCTGTGGATAACATCTAATGTAGTCTAGAACATGAGTCTATTGATTGAAATTTACTAAAATGGGATACTATATAATTTTATTTCTTGATCTTTGTAGTATTGAGAAATTAGAATTGTAAAGTTTTATAAGCATGATTAGCTAAAAGTAAGTTTTTACTAGATGAAACTACAGTTTTGGAGAGTTCTTACTTAAAACACTATTTTTAGAAATATGCTATGTTTGTACACCTAAAGTGGAGTTTTGAAATTCCAGTCAAAACTTTAAAATAAAAAAAATCCACTTATAAGTGATTTTTCCATATATTTGTAAGGTTTTCTAATCATGATTAGCTAAAAATAATGTGAAATTATATTTTGAAACTTATATCTAAATTAGATCCAACTTGAGTGAAATTCCAGTTTTTAAACAATTAGAATATACATTTGTAGGAACTTAAGTTTTGTGAAAATTAATCCTAATTTTAGTATTTAAATAAGGCCTGAAACGTGACACAGCAGCAGCGACTCGTCTTTTGAAAGGTCAAACTTGACTGCTGGGTCCTTTCTCTCCTCTTTCCTTTTCCATCCAAAATATTGCGCTTTCTCTCTCTTTCCTGGGAATTTCTAAATGAGCCCACCACTGGTCAAATTGAACCCTCCCAAGTTGTAATTTTTCTTTGTGATCTTAACTGTTGCTCCGGTCGTGATCAGTACGGAATGATTTTTAAACCGAACGATTTTTCCGGCTCAGAAAAGTGTGCTCAATAAGACTAATTTCCAAAAGGTTTTCTCCTACTCGCGAAGGCGTGCTCCCGGAGTAGTGGCGTGCTCGTTTAGAACTTCCCCACCCCCTCCCTCTTTTTCTTCTCGGTCCTTTCCCAGCTAGTACCCCCACAACTTTTTCGCGAGCAAGGTGCGTAGTTAGTTTGTCCGCTCTTTCTCAGGGGCTACACGAGAGAGAGAGAGAGAGAGAGAGAGAGAGGGGACTTTGCAATTCTCTCAAGGGAGGAGCTTTGGTTTCATTTGAATGGAGGTGAGTGGTTGCCTGACTATTGATCTTCTGATGTGGGATTTTTTTGTTGATTTGTTGGCAATTGATCAATAGAGATGAGAATGCTGCTGTTTTTGGGGAGATGGGCTTCTCCCAATCTTTGGGTTTTGTTGTGGATTGAAAAAAATCATTTGCAATTGGGCTTTTCTTTGTACATGCATTCTTGGACAATTGGGTTTGGTTTTGTGAATCTATCATTTGTGCTTTCACTCTATTTGTTGACTCTCTAAAATTTGGGTGTTAGAATGTAATTTATTTTTGTGCATATTCAGATGTAACATATGATTTGTGCATATTCAGATGTAACATATGATTTATATGCTGTGGAACTTTTGAATTGTTTAGGTATTAGGAGATTGCTTTATATAGTTAATTTTCTTTGAAGTAAATTAGTTGCAAGAAAGGGTTTTGATAATCATGTAAGTGGGAAAGTATATCTACTAGTAAAGAAAAATGGAAGAATTTATCAAGGGGCTTCCAATACCAATTGTTAATAGCCAAAGCAAGGTACTCAGTAAAACCTTAGCATTCCCTATTTCATATTTCTATCCTAGAAGGAGATCTTAGGAGATCTGCTTCTCTCTTGTGTACAAAATCATTGTGATTCCTGAGACACAATCCAAGAATATCAGAAGGTACGGTGGACCACCTGGGGAGCATAATCATTGTGATTCCTGAGACACAATTCAAGAATATCGGAAGGTACGTCAGACCACCTGGGGAGCATAATGAGCTTTAAATACAAAGCTTACAATCAATCTGATCCAAAAACTTAAACTAATAAATACTTGCCCAACTTTCTATTTGAACCCATAAACTTATCTTATTTTATCTGATATGGGATTATACTCATATATAAATTCCTAACAATCTACTTATACTCCTAACAATTTACCCCTTCTTTATGAGTATTCCGCAATCATGTATGGAAAATTTTGGGCTCGTTGGCACCAATCATCTGCAAACAATCTTTAGTCCAAATCTGCAACCATGGAACATGACATAATTACTAAGATTCACGTGGCCGGTCCATGGGCATTAGACCTAAAGTTGCTCCTGATATTTTGGACTTCACACTGATTTCGCTCCCCCTTAGTTCACAATCTGGACTCTGATACCGTTTGTTAGGGAGAATGTCAGGCCACTTAGGGTTTTTAAAACAAAACTGAGAACCAATCTGACCCACGAGATTAAGCTAATAGGTAATGGCCCTAACTTTCTGTTTAAACTATGAATTTCTTTTGTTCTATCTGATGTAGAAATATACTCAAATATGAACTCTTAATATTTATATTGTTGTCTTTCCGTTGAATGGTCTGGGGATCATGCTTAAGCACGACTCTCAAACCCTCATCATGCAATTTTCTGCAGCTTATGCAGGATTTGTTTTATATTTCTAAGTTTAATGAGCATCCACAATAGGTAACATGGCTGTCTTTGATCATTGACTTTGAACACATGCTCGTACTTCTGAAGTGTATTGTAGTAAATTCTTCTAAGATTTTCTAGTTTAAATCTTGTCGTATCTGAGACTTTCGCAGTCCAGCAAAACTTGAAAGGTTGCTCATTGGTTACATGAGCATATATTGCATGAACTGAGATAGATTATGTACCCTCAAACTAGTTTTTTAGGTCAGTAGCTAGGTCTCCAGCACCATTAATTGTCTTATGAATGAAGTTATTACAAACCATGCCCCCTACAAATTTGGCGGTCCTTCGTGAATGTATCTTTACTTTGAATTTTACTTCACACTTGAGTTGGTGGGAACATCCTTGTTGGGATGAGGACTATCCTTGACTTTCTGTACAAACTTTACATGTCATCGTGCGCAGGTTCTCTTATTACTACTGGTATAAGTCTCGCAGTGACATGCCCAAAAAGTATCATCTAGTTACTGTGTGGCACCAATACTTTGTTGAAGAAGTCGCACCTGTGTAGAATATGCATCTCTCCGATACTTGACCAGATACATTTCAGATACTCCTTTTAACATATCCAAAAATTTTAATATATCCTAAACATGTAGAAGAAGTATTATGGATACTGAAACCAAAAAGTTCAAAAAGTCAAATGTGTTAATGATGGCTGATGATTTTATTTGAATTGCATATGTATTGTATTTATACAGTCCATTTAGATTTAAAGTAAAGAATATGACTTGTGCAATAGTTATTAAATTAGTCAAATGGAAAATATGTGATATATCTTCTAGACATTAAATATAGGCACACACATATAATTTTATTATATAACGTATTCACATTTCCTAAATTATCAGATGTGCCATAACCGTGCACTGTATCATTTCTATTTTCTTACTGCATTATGCATGTATTTAAATGTGCATTTATAACATTTAGGGTTAATTTCAAAATTTCCTTTTCTATTACCTGGGATTTGTAAACTATCTCAACTACTAAAACTGTCAAGAAAACCCCTAGCTTATCATCAAGTTGGTTATGGTGTATGACGATGTTAACCTTTGTTAACTACCGTGTTGAAATAACTTATTTGATTTACTACATTACCAACATATACTCAACATTTCAGCAAATATAGGAGATAGAGCTGGTACGTTTTTACTTTTATCTTCATTTTAACTCTTGAAGACTTGAACCTTTCCTCTCCTCACTTATCCTTTTCTGAAAAAAAATTTCCATCCGATTTATTAATTTTCTCTTTAATCCATTGTGATCCAGTAGGGATCTTGACGCAGGACGGAGGCGAAATTAGGGTTAGGGTTTTGAAATTAGGGTTTTTTTCTAGAGAGATTGGGGAAGAAATGATAGATTGGGGAAAACTTTTGGGATTTGGGAATCCACCCAGGCCCACGCCCACTCTCCACGAATCCACGAGGAAAGATTTCTGACTCAGCGAATTCCACGCCAGAGATTTCTCAAGAAAATTTCTCAAAATATTATTTATCTTTTCAATATTTCATACAACCCTTATATATAGGAAACCCTAAAAAACATAATCTTAATAAAATCCAAACTCCTAATCAAATCAAATATCTAGTACAATCCCAATCCTAATCAAATCAAATCAAATCTAATCTAATCCTGATCTCCATCAATTCTCCCCGGCTTCAAAGTATTCATCCCCGATGAATGCGGAGATAAAAAATGATAAACACGTCCGGGTTGAACTGATTGACATTCACGAAGTATTCCAATTGGGCCATGGTGGTGGTCGAGGAACCGTATCTAGTACATCACCATCACATCTGTACCAAGGCGGTGGAGGTGGAACTGACTTCTTTCGTGAACCAGTTTCAAATGACTGTAAATCCCACAAATTATTTTGGCCATGAATAGTTGAAGCAAATCTCTTCGAAACTTCATATGAATCTGTATGTTCAGTCGGTAATTTGATCATAATTCCTGTAATGAATCTCTCAAGAGGAACTGATGTTTTTATCTCATTATCAACAATAACTTCTTTTCTATGTGAAGTCTCACTTTGGATTGAAAGCTCTTGTACTCCCTGTACATCTGCAAGTAGGAGAGAAGAAGATATTTCTGTTGGTTTCTCCTCGTAAGTATGATCATCAGAAGTATTCACAGGTGGCTGAAATTTCGCAGTTGGTTCTATTGAAGGATCTTCAGAAATCTGAACCATTGAGTCTTTAACTTCTGTGGATGAAAAAAAAGTTCCATCTGGTACTAGTAATGGCTCATCATGAACTTCTGTATCCGGTGTAGGCTGCAAAATACATTCACCAAACATAAGAATATCTGCTTCAATCTTGTTAGCGATGCTATCATTACTAACCGTTTGACTTATTTCATCCCTGCATTTAAGTGTGTTTTTAAAACTGTCAGGTATTTGGCTACACTTCTTAAGCCCATCAATCATACATTGAAGTTTTTCATCACTAGTCATTATTTTAGGCTCAGATAATTGAAACCGGTGAGATGATAAATTTGGAAGGTGGTGTTGAGTATACCGATGACGAAGTAGACGTCGCAAGATATTCCAATCCAAACATAATTTATACTCTTTACTCCAAGTATAAGTTTCTCCACTTAACTTTTGTCGGGCGTGAAGGCATTTCTGTGCTGAAGTCAGATCAGAAGCTAGAAAGAAATCTTGGATATGATTCTCCCAATTTTGATAATTTTGTCGACCATCGAAACCGAAAAAAATGAGTATAGTAGCATACATATCTCGCTCAATTTGCAATTTTTTAGCATTTGTGTTGATGTAACGACCATAAAACATGAACCCCATATATAATCAACTCAAAATTTTATCTCAAAAAGTTTAGAAAATACCCAAAAATCACGACGGATCGAAAACCGCTTGAATCGGAGTTGAGACGGACTTCGAATTGAAAGAAAACCCTTAACGAGTCTGCTGTTCTTGCTTGTTGCTGCTGCTGATGTTGTTGTTGCTGGATTGGATGAAGAGGAAAAAGAGGTGCAGGGCAAGTAGAGAGAGGGGGGGAGAAGAATTTGTATTTTATTTTATTTTTTTCTCTCTTCTCTTTTTTTTTCTTCTTTTTCTTCCTTCTCTTTTTTTTTTCTCTTTTTTTTTTCTCTCCTCTTTTTTTTTTTTCTCTCCTCTTTTTTTTTTCCCTCCTTTTTTTTTTTTTTTTCAGATCTCTCCGATCTTTTTTTTATTTATTTTTATTTTTTTAGGGTCGGGAGGAGGGGAAGAGGACGAGGGCTTTGCTGCTGTTCTCTCTCTCTCTTTTTTTTTTGTCTCTCTCTCTCTCTTTTTTTTCTCTCTCTTGCTGGTTAATGGAGGGTGAAGGTGAGGGTGGCTGGGTCAGGTGGAGGAGGATCAGGTGGAGGAGGAGAAAATAATTTTAGACTCTGATACCAATTTGACGCAGGACGGAAGCGGGATTAGGGTTAGGGTTTGAAAACTAGGGTTTTTCTAGAGGAATTGGGGAAGAAATAATAGATTGGGGAAACTTTTGGGATTTGGAAATCCACCCAGGCCCACGCCCACTCTCCACGAATCCACGAGGAAAGATTTAACTCAGCGAAATCCACGCCAGAAATTTCTCAAGAATTTTTCTCAAAATATTATTTATCTTTTCAATACTCCATACAGCCCTTATATATTGGAAACCCTAACAAACATAATCTTAATAAAATCCAAACTCCTAATCAAATCAAATATCTAGTACAATCCCAATCTTAATCAAATCTAATCAAATCTAATCTAATCTAATCCTGATCTCCATCAGATCTAGTTGCAAGATGTCCCAAACATTTAAAACTACACCTTCCTTGCGTTCAAGTCTGGTCAGAATCATGGGGCGGGGGGCAGGGTTGGATCAGCATTGAAGTAGGGTAAAGTTGGGGCCTTTCTTATCCTTTCTGTATGAGAATATTTCTTCTAAAATGAAATTTAGGAAAAACTCAATTGATGAAACAATTAGGAAGAGGATTGGAGAAAAGGTCTAATGAAGGTATCTTAAAATTTTTGGATAGATAAGAGGGAGAGAGGAAGTGTGAATGAAAAATGTTAGAAATTCAGTAGAGAGAGAGGATAGAGGATAATGGAGGAAGAGAGCGAGATGGGTTAGTCAAAGAGGAGAGTGGAAAAGTAATTTAGGTGGGGGGGGGGGGGGGATCAGGTTTAAAAATAAATAGAACAATAGAATATTAGTTGGTGAAAATCGGAACGGGTGTTCTTGGAATACTACATCAAACAATAAAGATATATGTATGTGATTACATGCTAGTATTTTTATTAGGATATTAACAGCAAACTTAGCACTAATAACTATGGGTTTTTTTTGATAGTTTTAATAGTTGAGTACAAAGGGGTTTTTTGAAATTAAGCCAAATCTTATTATGTAATTATTTTTGTGCTTATATCATGCTGGTGTCCAGTTTTTCCTAACTTTCTGATTAATATCTTGGTATTTTGTTGTGACCATTTCTCGTATTTGTATCCATGTCTCCCAGGTCTAATCACTATGCAATAGTCACTCTCTCAATTAAAAAGCATTCAGGAATACATGATATATAGATATTGAGATAGGGGAACACTGGTTCAAACATGAAATTGAGGATGGTATTGATTTTATTTTTTTCCTATTATAGAAAAACTGCAATTTCAATGAGGCTTCATTGATGACAATATAATTTTATCAGCAATTTCTTCGAGGCAATTACTGATGGAATACATATTGTTCATACTCTTGTCTACCAATTCATAGCCCTTCTAAATTCTATATTTGTGCTATCCTGTACTCGTATCGTACCAATGTCCTATTTCTACAAAATTTTCTGCTCGTCGTGTTGGTATTATGACATGCTCATATCTCGTTTAACTATCCATGCTTCACTGGTCTAATCACCATCAGAAAGTCACTCTCTCAATCGAAAAACATTTACATGGAATACGTGATATATAGAAACAAGATAGGGTAACACTGGTTCAAACATGAAATTGAGGATGATGTTATTCTTCTTTTAAGTTTTTTATTGTAGAATAACTGCTGATACTTTATTGATAACAATATAATTTTGCATTTTCTTAGAGGTGATGATGTACAGAATATTGATTCAACGTCCTTTTGTCTTGGATTTATAGCCCTTCCAAATTCAGTACTTGCATTTTTTTTTTTTCCCATCCAAACTGGTAAGGCTTGATCCTAATGCACAGGGAAGCAAAACTGTTGCTGATATTGGTTACTAGAAAGTTTTGGGTGTGGAGAACATAGGAAATTTTTTTTAGACAGAATTTATAATAGCTGCGTGTGACAATAAGATGGTATTTTCAGCTTACAAGTGTCATAAAGTTGTAAGGAATGTTTAAAATATTGGAATCAATATCGGTATTGGCCAATGATCCGTGGTGTCAGGATCAGTTATATAGGGCATATCATATTGGCAATCGGACGGATATTATACAATATATCGCATATAGAATATCTCAAAATTTTGATACATTATATGCAAAATTATTAGTATCAGCCATTTAGTAATCAGTTTCACTCATGGATCAAGGTTTCAGTGGTTCCATTTGTTTCGTTTTGGTTTTATTTATGTCCTCTCAGTTTCAGTTCCTATTCGAAACTAGATATAAATCTTGATTTTCATAAGTTTTAGTTAGTTTAGACGGGTTTCTTTATGTTTTGGGCTAATTTTGTTAATCTCTGCATGGAACTTACTGATATTGTAAGAAAATCCAAAATGAGAGAGAGAGAGAGAGAGAGAGAGAGAGAGAGAGAGAGAGAGCAGGTTATGTTTCTAGTTACTATAAGTGTCATCTCTTTTCAATTTCTATAACGTTCTGTAAGTTCTAATATATCACGGTTTGACACATTTCATTTAATTTGAAAGTATAAACATAGTTTAACTTTTAAGTTAATGATATTCATATTTATGTGGATTAGATTTTGGTAAATTAGTTGAGTATCTTATATTTATTTATCTTATTCTACACCTACTTGGACTATATTGTTTACATTACATATTCTTTAGGCACTACACATGGACGACACCAAGATGACCATCAATATATATTGGTTACGGTAATCAACCTATATGTTTACATATAATGGACCCAAAATCGAAGCTCGAAAAGAAACTGCATAAATTAGTAAAACTTGTTGAAACCTTTTTTAGAATGAGGATCTGAAACCGAAACCCAGTTCTCAAACCTAAGCTTCAATATAGACATCTAACCTTTCATACTTAGTGGAATTACTTTGCAGTTTGAAAGAGGAAAGACATTGTAAGAGGAGAAATATCAACTACTTCTACTGCTTATAGGCTGAGAAAAAATAATCTACTGCATGGAAAAGTATGCTGGACTAGGTAATATGAACATGGACACGACAACATGGGTGCTGACGCTATACAACAGACTGTCATGAGATAAAATTTGAAAAGATGCATGGAAAACAATAATGACATGGCAAGAAGCCAAGAAGTGTTATATTTGACTCGACACGACTTGGCAATTGAAGTGTTTGTACAACCTAGTTGTCGGGAAAGGGTGTCCAGCAGAATCTTCATCCCTCCCCAATAGCACTATGAAGTACAATGTACATGATTATTAAGCAAACAAAAAAAAGGGAAATAAAATACGAAGATGTATGTAGTTCTACCAATTGGTGTATATTCATGTGGAGAATCATGAGATAATCATTAATTTGGAATACAAGAAATCTAAATTCTTCTCTCATCGATACAAGGTGATACAAGAAATGTTCTTCCCTTTAGTGTTAGCCCATATCATGGTAAATATGCTTCAATACAGTAGACACTATCATCCTTAATAATCTCTTGTCGTCTTTCCCTTGACCATGAGTTGGATCTTGGATCTTGCCACCCATCTTCCTCTCTCCCTTTCCTTCCTCACTAGGAGTCTCTAGATTTACATGCTATATTAGAAGCCGTCATGGCTCAGCGAGAACTTCCATGACGATAGAGTACTTATATTCTTCTACAACCCTGAGGGATATCTTTTGATTCTAGCCATCCAAAAAATCTCAATGATCCTTACTCACCAAACCTGACTCAAACTAGCCATGGGTTGGTATGTGGCTAATCTAACTATCCAAATTTGAGAGTTTACAGTTTGGACAGCCAGCCTACCAGTTGACTAATTAGTTGATTGGGTGTGGTTATCTCGCATGTAACTTGGTTATCAGCCTCCTGCTTGACCACTTTGATGCCTTTTTAACCTTGAATGCAAAACTAACTTAACAAATTTCACTGTTAGCTTGTATTCAAACCATCGGCACTTCTAGAGAAATTTTAACCGAGTCCCTTCTTCCCCATGAATTTCCATTTTATCCTTTCTCCCGAGGGCCCAGTGAAAACATGTTGTCGCTCTTTTTGTGAGTATAGACTTGTCCACTTTGGTGTTGAACCTTGCGACACCTACTTGCCTCCATCTTGATTTGAACTTTCCTGCTGCCACATTGAACATTGAGCTTTGCATTATGTTAAACATCTATTCCGTGGGACAAACTTGCACGAGTCTTGTGCTCCATCTTGCCTCTGAACCTCTTGAAGCTTTTCATGAAGACACCCTTGAAGCTTTCATGAACACACCCAGGACAACGCTTCACCTTAAATCCAAAACCTGAAACTTTCTTTTGGAGTAACTTTATCTTTGCTTTTTTCACGTGCAAACCACTATCTAGAAGCAAACTCCAATAAGCCATAAAGTTATAAATTCTGTGCACTAATCGTGTCACTCCATACCTGTCCTGGTTGTATCTTTCGATATTGGGTCTATAGTAAACCCTTTACATCTCTGCTACCACCGTTAGTGCCGCTGTTTGGACCTTCCCGACTCTTGCACTTTGTTAGTCTTGCGGATCCCCACCCCTTATATTCTGCCATAGGTCTTACTCGACCCACATGAACCTTATTGCCATTATTTTCCACAAAGCAATGGATATAGACCACCTATCCATTAGTGTATTATCCTTGAGGTTAACTACCTCTGTCCAAGCGTCATTGTCTTACCGTGCTTCCTATCATCACATTGTCATGGGTTTTTTTTGGGTCAACCATCCCGACCCCCAACTAATTAATATTTGTCCGATCCATCATCCTGAACTGATGTTCCCACTGTTGTCAGACACCATCTACATGATGATCTGATCTCAAACTTGACAAATCTATTCAACCTCATCAATGATCTCACGTTGTCACGACTTACCACCATTGCAACTTTAGCCTTCCGTCGTCTTCACAATGTTTTTGTTTATCACAGTCTGTCACATCTGCAATTATAACCCTCCATTGGTTAATTTTGTATTAACTGGGGTTCTTCTATTTCCTTAGATGCCTCCACTACACAGAGATCGACCTTGAATGACTTGACACCCTCAGTGATGTCTCATCATTTTTCCCTTGATCACAATGTTTTCAATTGGATCACTTTATCCATCATCCTCGTCCTTTCCTTCCTCACCATGAGTCTCTAGATCTGCATCCCTCGATCAAGCTGTCATGACTCCTCCAAGGAACTTCTTCGATGATGAGAGTATTTATATCCTCTTATATCCCTACAAAACATCTTTGATCCTAGCCATCCAAAACAATAAAAAACTCTTGCTTTTGGTCACCAACCCAATCAAAAGTAGCCATGGTTGGTCCGCGGTTAATCTACCAGTTGACTATCTGAAAATGAGAATCTGCAGTCTGGCAACCAGTTGACTGGTTGACTGGTGTGGCTGTCCGATCCCTTTTTTTCTGCCTGTAACTTGGTTTTCGACCTCATGCTCAGGCGCCTTTGAATGTTTACCCTTTTGGCTATTTTTAATCTCTTTGACCTTGTATATAAGACCAACTCAACGAAGTGGAGCTTGCGCTATTTCCTTTGTCATTCTGCGAACTTTCTCTAAGTGACAAATCTGGGAATAAGAACCCTGTTCCTTTCATCATTTGGAACCAATTCATTTTAAGGATCTGTCTGAAGCTAGATTGCACTGGCACGTGACAATGGTACAATATGATATGACTCTCCTACACCTGAGAAAAATTGAAGAGGTACATACATAACAGCAATGACCTGACAAGAAGTGTTGTGTCTAACACATTATATGACATGACAAGGCTTCGCCTTGTACCAGTGTCCATGCTTTTCTTGGTTGATGTTTATAACAGGCTTACTTGATCGAGTGGAATGTTGCACTGTAATCCACACAACCAATTGTTATAAGGGACCACTGTACACTAGACATTGAATAAAGAGGCTTATCTTAAATAATGTTTACTTGCGGCAACCTAAATAGATAGAACGAGTTCTTTAACGGGTTATTTTTAACATTCTGATAGAGTTGGTGTTGCCAAAATAACACATTATGAAACCCGTTGCGTTACGAAACCTAACGGAATCCCATCGCTACATAACAATTGAAAATAACTTAGTGCACCGTAACAGCACGTTTTTTTATATTATTTTACATTATATTATATAACGTTATGTTAAATTACGTTATGTTACGTTATTTACAATTTTTTTTTTGTAATTTCTATATTATTGTTAATTATTATTTTGATTATTAGCGAATTGCTGTAATTTTCTTATTTGATTAGTTATTGACTTGTTTGATTACTTGTAGAATTGCTAACTTGCTAATTCACGATTGTTTCCTTATCGCTTATTATAATTTCTTTCTGATTGCTAAAATATCTTAATTGTTGATTCTATTAAATTTTTAACTGAACTGAAATTAACAATTACAAATAAAATAAATTGAACATTACAAAATATAAATTACAACAATGATAATAACTAAAATTGAAATAAAAAATTAAAATCTTATTTTCTTATTTAGATAATAACTAGAATTATGGTTCCAGACTTAATATAATCTTTGAAGATAAATATGAAAATTATTGAAAAACTTAATATAAAATTATGATAGATTATGTATTACAAAATGGTTTTATATTCTTTTTTTTAGAAATTTTAAATTTTTTTTCAATTTATAAATTTATTTTATATAGTTTTATATTTATTTTTATTAAATAAATAGGAAATTGCATAACCTACGTTATGCATTACGCTATATGCAACATAACCTAACAGAGGCAAAACGTTACGTTATTGTTATCGCTATTTTAAACATTGGGTGTTGCCACAGAAAATTTCATACTGGAGCTTTTGTTCTCGTTTTGCCCGCATCATTTTCTTTTATGAAAGTATTGTTTAGAAGATTCAGAAATAATGCAGGACTAATCAAGAACTCCATTTTCTTGACTAAAAAAATATACAAACATAGGCTGGGTTTTGTTTAAGAGATATGTGATGACCTAGTTCTAGAGAGAATGCTACTATAAGAAATCATGCATCCAGATTGTATTAAACTCGCATCCGCCTGCTGTCCTTTCCTCACTCTGAATATGGTGTGGTTTATAATTTGGAATCAGCTAGGCCTTTGATCAGTTTCATTGCTAAATGCATCTGTTTCCTTGTGCACAAATTATGGAATTATTACATCCTTTCCTATTAGTCAACCGTAAATTTGATTCCTTTGGTTACACCAGCATGCTCTTGTTCCTGAAGACATGAAGCCCAAGGATGACCTTCATCAGCCTATGGACTCACCAGAGCATCATGATGCCAAGGCTCAGGGATCATCCACTGACTCACCAAAGCAGAGATTTGGTGATCGGCACAACCCAACTGATCCCGTGACCGTGAGGAGGGTGAGCCGGGCAAGTGGTGGATCAGATCGTAGTGTAGAGCTATCTCCGCTCCACCGTAGTCAAGTGAAAGCTTATGGGGAGACGAGATTTTCATTAGAAGGCAGGCATGGGGAGACGAGATTTTCATCAGAAGGCAGGCACGGGGTTGCCCCAAACACCCCTGGCAGGTTGAGGACAAGGGCTGGTGGTCGCGGAGATGAATCGGTAGATGCCTAAACTTCTTTTATACTTTTGTGGTATATCCATAGTAGGCAAGCTCATGAACAAAAGATGCTAATTTTCTCTCAACTTATATATAGCCTGATAAAGGCCCAACCGTGCCAAAGTTTGGTGGGTGGGATGAAGACAACCCATCATCAGGTGATGGCTATACCGGCATTTTTGACAAAGTGAGGGAGGAGAAGCAGACAACTGGATCAGCAAAGGTTCCAAATATTACAGATGATTCGGTATATTTGGCTAGTTATGGTCGCAGCAATAGTAATAAGTCAGCTGTAAGTGCTCTTTCCATCCCTGTAGGAAAAGATAGTGGTAAAATATCGAAACTTTGGTATGATATTTTTGTAATATTGATTGTCCGATTCATTTTCCGTTGGTAAAAGAAGGTTAATATCTAATATTCATGGCAAATTATCTATAATATACTACATTTTGCAACCAATGAGTCAGAAGCTTATCAATATTTTCTTTTTTTTTTAGTTTAGCAGATCAAATATGAGATATGAAAGATTACAATAAACACAATGACAAGAGTATATAGTAGCAACTACAGGATAATTACTAAGCCAAGATTGTACAATTCGATTGTTACATGAATGTTGTATGGTTAAAATATGTGATGCGTTAAATCTTGTTTTGTTTCAATAATCTTCAATGCTATACCATATACAGGTCAATTTAGATAGTATAACGTGTCCTCACTCTTCCTTTGTAACGAAATTCTTATTTTCATTTAGTATTAATTGCAGTGATACCCCTTAAAATAGTATAACATGTCCTCACTCTTCCTTTGTAACGAAATTCTTATTTTCAATTAGGGATAATTGCAGTGAGACGCCTTATATTATAGGGGCAGTGCAACTTATTATCCGTTTAAAATTCTCAATTTAGTTCCTGAACTTTTAATGTCGTTAGTCAACAGTTTGCTATTCTCACTCATGTTTAATTCAAATTCACCTAAAACATGCACAGAGAAGGGTAATTTGGTGATTTCATAAAAAAGTACATTTTAAGTTAAATAGGAGTGAGAATATTAAAATATTGACTAATGCCATTAGAAGTCCAGTGACTAAAATGAGAGTTTTAAACTCGAGGGATAAGAAGTTATACTACCTTTATAATACATGGGGTCTTACTACAATTAACCCTTTCAATTATTAGTCTGTAATATGCCAAAACTTAAAGATAGTAGTTTACATAGATTAATTTCTGATGATGGTATGCTATACTTACATCAATTATTTCTTTCCTTTTTCCTTTTTTTTTTTTTTCCTTCTTTAAAACCTGTTTTGGCACAGGGCTGTTATTGCTTCGGCTGGGGCAAAAAGTGAGGAGTTTGCGATAGAAAGAAGACTTTATGAAGCTTGGCCTGTAAATATATCGTAAGAAGGCTATACAAGCTACCTCTCTCAAAGTGCATCCTTTTCTGTCTCGTGTGTGTTTATGGTCATAATAAGCATCGGCATATTTGTTGTATCAAGAAGAACGATCGAACCTTCTCTCGGTTACTACTGCTGCCTCTTTCTTATATATATGTTGGACAATCAAATTCATGTGTTGGACAATCGAATTCATGTGCATTTTGAGGTTCTAATATGGGGTGATGAAAAATGTTATATTCTGCATGTCTCTGTGTTATGTAGTTGTGTTCTTGGTGGTGTTCTGGGTGAAAAGGGTTTTGCTATCTTATTGTTTACTAAATATGGTTATTTTCGAATATGGGAGCTATGCAGGGATTGCTTTTTTGTTCCATCTATATTTGTTATGAAGTTGCCCTTAGTTTGTAAGGAATCGGTGGGACTTGTGAAGTGATTTGTGCAGAGATTTGGTGTAACAATCGGAATCATAATGTTATTGGGGAGAAAAGTCGGGTCCAACAGGAAGGATGATGGGTCTAAATACAAAATTGAGAACCAGTCTGGTTAAGCTGTTAGGTTAAAATTTCAACTTTGTATTTAAATTCATATACTTTCTTTGTCCTATCTAGTATGGAACTATACTTACATATGAACAACTAACAATCTATCCGTTCATTGTGGGTTGTACTCACATAAGAACAACTAAAATTTTTTCCTTTCATTATGAGTATAGCAAATTAAATTTGGCAACCATTCACGTGGAGGCAGACACGTGGGAAACTAAATCCAAAGTTAACCTGACCAACTTAACTTTGGCAATCATCTACGTGGAGGCAGTCATATGAGAAATCAAACCCAAAATTAACTCGATCAATTCGGGCTTCGAACATTGGCTTCATTCCTCCTTAGGTTATAACCTGGACTTTTGATCTGACGATAACTTGGTCTGAACCTAAGCTCTGATACCAATTGTTGGGAAGAAACGTCGGGTCTAATCGGGAGCATGATAGGTCTAAACACAGAACTAAGAACCAGTCTGACTGAAAAGCTCAACAAATATCCTTTTTATGGTTTATTCTATGTCAGTCGTAATGATTTCGGATTTAGACACCATTATTAATAATTAGTTTCGATAGTGAGTAAATTGGAGTTAATTTTTTTATTTCATAACTTTTGATTTGGAACTCGAAGCGATTTTTTGTGATTTTCTTTAATTTCTCAGAGACGATCTATTTCCAAAATTTTCATATTTATATATATTTTTTATTTTTCATTATTTTTTTCTTAATTTTCTTTAATTCTAAAATTAAACCTGTCCACTTGTTTTTAATTTTCTTTTGATAAAAAATGATTTTTTTTATTTTAGTGGGGAACTTAAATGGATAATGCACCACTTACTTCCCTTAATTAATAATTAAACTTCTTCTAAAATGCCCTAATTACCATTTTATAAAATTCATTATAATTTTAGTAGAGGAGAGCAAAGCATTAGTTCTCCATTTTTTTTTTTTTTTTATCATTTATTGATTTAATGGTGGATAACAAGCTTAGATTTTCTCTTTTCATTACATTAAGTTCACTATCATCTTCTTTTTCATGTCTTAACCTATTAAAGGTAGGTCTAGTAACTTCCAGACTTCTTCATAAAATTCAGCAAAAAATTGCCAAACCAAAAATTCACCATAAATACTTTTCTCTTTTAGCACCCTCTTTGTTTCAGACATTAAGTCCTTTTCAAGATAAGGCAACACTTTTCTCCAGTCAAAACGTTTACGTCGCAATTCCGAAACAGCAAATCGTCTTTAAAGAGGGGTGTACATGGAGTGTTAGTAGATTTTCTAAATGGTGGAGGGATGGCCACCCTTTTCTTCAAGATATCGAACTACTTAGTATTGTTTCTCTCATCGTCGAGTCCAATATATTTAAAAGGAAAGTAATATGTGTGCGAATTATACAGTGGCTAAGGGGCCAACTTGGACTTAAAGCTGATCAGTAAGAAGATTTTTCCTCAACGATTATGAGATATGGTAGGAAAGGATGTTTCGGATGTTAGGTATGATAGGCTGTAACCCGTGTGAACATATATTAGCAAAAAAAAAAAAAAAAAAGGACTTATGTTTTAGCCATAAAGCTCATATTTTACCGTAAGGATTTTGATTTAACCTAGAACTAAAAATAGCATAATGATTTCATAAAAACTCAGACTAAACTCCTTTTCATATTGTTTGAAAGATAACTCCAATATTTACAATTTTATCTTGATTTTATTTTTGCTAACTTTAACCTAAAGATACTTTTTCTAAATATTATAACCTCATTCACTATTTCAGTATAATTGGCATAACTTTTAAACTAAAACTCCAGTTGAGCTCCTATTGGTCGTCGAAGATAAACTTCCACATTTTCTAGTTCACTAACTTCAATTATAATCTTAAGAAACATGAACCCTAGGTTTACTACTATTTACACGGCTGTGAGGGTACTATAGTTCCGTGCACCATCTCAATATAATTATCATAACGTAGCAATCTTTTTACATGATAATTCTTAGACATATCACTTTGATATTTTTTATTTTCTCTAATTTTAACTCTAATCTTACCGAACATGGAATCATGTAATAACTATATTCATACTTGTTGATTACTATTATAGTTGTATCACTCTGGCTTGTAACCTTCCCTCTTAGACGTGATGACTTGGTTATAAAGCTACTGTAATATTAACCTTGCAAAATATTATCGTAATATATTGAGCTTGATTCTTCAATATAATAAGTTGGGATATGGTGGAATTGGATGGTGGATTCAAACACGTACTGTTTAAAATATAAATATTGATATGTATTTTCACTATCGTTAGCTTAAGTCCTGAGTCGGTACAAGACTACCTCCTAGTAGTGTGGCTGGTTCAAAGGATATTGATATTTATGGTACACCGACTTATAAAATATAGGAATGTACATCCACTAGATAGTTTCAAATTAGCGTAACGTTAACTTCTCTCATTTTATATTGAACTAAACTATTCCAAAGATTAAATGGTAACCATGTCCTATACACGGCTTTGCTTGTATTATCTGAGAATTGTTATTCCTATCTATATGTATTTACCTGCTTTATTTCTTAAACATATTCTCATGCAATTTACTATCACTTGCTCTATTTATTTCTTTCCGGATCTGATATCTGGGTTACCTTTGCATACTCAGGTATTGAGGATATCGAGGAAGATTAGCCAGTGGATAATCTATACTTTCAGGAATAAGCCGATTTTCAAAAAACCGTCACAATGCTTCAGCTAAAGAAGCATCAGGCCCGGAAATGAATTTACAGCCATATGGCTAATCGGGCGATTACTAGCAATTCCGGCTTCATGCAGGCGGATTGCAGTCTGCAATCCGAACTGAGGACGGATTTTTGGAGTTAGCTCACCTTGTCCTTCATGCATGCGATTACTAGCATATATTCCTTTGTGTAGAAGGTCCTAAATTTGACTCTTGCCATTTAAAAAGAATGTATTTGATATTTTCAAACATTTAATTTGATTTATTTATATACTGAAGTAAATAAAATATAAATAGATACTTTGACCCTATAAACTTCTTATTCTTGAAGAGTCTATATGAAACGACCTCAATTTGAGGAATGTAAAGTGAAACAAGTCAGTAACAAAGGTTTTGTATGCCAATGAGTCTTAGCTCAAGTGGCACTACTCCTTTTCAATTTGCGAAAGGTTCTGCAAAAGTTTATGAGTCCGACTTTCAGTGGAGACTCAATTTGGATAATATTACTAAAATATGTGTGTATGATTTTGACTAAAAAAAGAACAAAGGTTTTGTATTTGGCTTGGTATTTAATGAAGTATGTTAATTTTTAGTGAGCGTGACAATGAATGTCCATCCAAAAAAGAAAAAAGGAATAGGTAATACTCAATGTCCATCCAAAAAAGAAAAAAGGAAGAGGTAATACTCAGGAAATGAAAGTGTCAATTAAATTTTTTTTATTATTTAGAATTTTTATCTTATTTTTTTTCTATTATTTTTATCTTATTTTTTTTCTAGTCAAACTCAAATATATATATATATATTTTTTTTACAACATTATACAAATTTAGTTCTCGAGTTGAAATCGGAATCTCTCCCAAATTATAGAATAATTATGCCACTAAAAATAAGGCTCATTGAATCCAATCATTGTAGTTAAGGAGAACATAAGGCAGAAAAATCATGTTGATTTCGTGTATTTAGCAAAAACCAAAAAAAAAGAGCATGTTCTAAAAACTTTGTTTATTATTTTCTAAAAAGAACTTTGTTTATTAATTTTTGTCATTAGTTAAAGAATTTAATTAATTGTAGTAATAGTTTTTGGTGAAAATTATCCTTAAAGGGGAGGTCAATAATTAATTCATTGTTATTTGTAATTAGTTAAAGAGTTTTAGTTCAATTCCATTAAATAGTTTTTCTATACAAAATTTAATTCTTTAAAAAGAAGGTAAAGAATTTATTTATTATCGTTTGTAATTAGGTAAATAATTTAATTTAATTGCAAAGGTTTGGTCTTTTGCAGATGATATTGTGTTGATGTGATAAAAATAGGGGTGAATGTCAAATTAGAATTATGGAGGCATATATTAGAATGTAGAAGTTTTTGATTGAGTAAATCTAAAACAGAGTATATGAAATGTAAATTTAGTAAATGACGGGCCGCAGAATATAATACTGTAATACTGGATGTGCAAGAGATACAAATGAGCAGTCAGTTTAGATATTTGAGTTCTATTATTCAGAATGATGGAGGGATTAATAATGATATTAAAGCATATGATACAAATTGGCTGGTTGAATAGAGGAGTGCAATGAAAGTTTTATGCGACTATAACATTCCGTTAAGGCTAAAGGGAAAATTTTATAAGATTGCTATTAGTGAAGCTTTATTATATGACACGGAATGTTAGGTTATAAAGAAATACTATTCACATAAGATAAGTGTAATATGCACATGCTCCGCTGGGTTTGCTGCAATACTAGAAGAAATAAAGTGAAAAATGAAATATTCGTACTAAAATAGGTGTGGCTCCTATCAATGAGAAGATAAAGATTATGTGCAACGTAGACCTGCAAATATACCAGTTCGACGAGTGGAGATTATTACTGTAGGACAAGTTAAAACAATAAAGGGTAGATCGAAAAAAATATAGAGAGTAGTGATATGAAAAGATATGTATTCTATAACTTTATAACTTTAAATGAGGAGATATTACTTTATAGAAATAAATAGAGAAGAACAATCAAAGCAATTGATCGGACGTGTTTTTGGCTCGTATAGCTTAACCAAATATTTGGGATAAAATTCTTGTTATTGTTGCTGTTGTTGCTGCTGCTGCGAAGGCTTGGTCTGTTGCGTTCCCACCGGGAGATCAAACGCGTGTTCGTTTCGCGTCAACCAAAAAATAAATTAAAAATTTTAAAAAATTGTTAGATAAAATAAAAAGGGAGAAGAAACAGGGAAAGAATTCACTCTTCTCGCTTTCGCTTCTCCAAAATCCCCGATGTTTAATTTCTTTCTTTATATAAAAAAATCCCTAAGATTATAAATCCCCGTTCTCTTGCCCTCTCTTTGATCTCAAAACCCTAACCCGAGTTTTTCCACTGTCCAGGTGCGTTGATCTTTTAATCTTTAATCGCGTTATATTTTGGGATTTTTCTATGGTCTGATTACATCTTTAGGGTTTATCTTCATCCTGGGTCTGTTTCTCCTTTCCTTGGATTGCAGAAGTGTGGGCGATTTTTGAGTAAAGATTCGATCTTTTTAAATTTTTGTGGTTTTTTAAAATGTTTTTTGGTCGCTTCAGGATTTTTTTTTTTTGGGTTTTGGTAATTTACACCCATTTTCGTTTCCCCCCCCCCCCCCCCCCCCCCCCCCCCCTGATTTTTACCTGTTCTAATTATAGTTGAATAGTAATTCTGGGAAAAAGGAGTTTTTTTCAACCTTGTGATTATTTACCATGACACCTCAGGTCTTTTTTTTTTCTGCGTTTGATTTTTGAAAATGCTGAATTAGGTTTAAAAAAAATAAATAAATCTAACTTTACTTTTTAAAAATGAATTACGAAGAAAATGGTCTTGAGAACTCTTGTTCTTGTTCTTGTTCTTTATATATATATATATATCAATTAAGAATTCTAACATTGTATCTAAAACACTGACAAACATTTGAAAGGGAGGAGTTGAGTTAAGATGGTTTTAAATTTGGACCTGAATTGCCCTCCGGTTGAGGGAACTTCTGCCACTGTCAATAGTCAAGTGGCTTCAGCTGAATCCAGCAAGGGTTTATTTGATTCGCCGATTGACGTAGAAGAGCTCGATGATGAGGTTGAGCTTTTATCCTCGTCAGCAGGCTTTCCACAGGTTTGTTTATCTCTCTTTGGTTCTTGGCAATTGTCATTTATCGTCGATTGTTCTTGAATCTTATACAGGCAGAATAACTTGCTCCCTATATGGTTGAGTTTTGAAATCAGAACTGTCTTTCTTTAGTGCATGAGGAATCAAATGATTTGCTTCACATAACTATATGTAGGAATGTTAGTTCAACTAGTTGCCGTATCTAAGTTTTAACATAAACTATTATCTCCTTGTTAATGCTTAAATTTATTTGAATCAGATTGATCCATTCCTCTTTTATGATTATTGTAGAGGAGGTGCCAGCCTAGGAGGAACCGCCTAATGGGAGACCAAGCTGCTGATAACTTCACTATGCAACCAGGTTTAGTTTGTGTATTTTCTTTGTATTCAAACTCTGCCAGTACTACACAGTTTTCAATCTGATATTCTATGTTTCCTCAGGTGTTATGTGATGTTTCATTGAAACAACTTTTAAGATCTAAAAATTTTGATTGTTTGGGTACTTTTGCATCTGTTTATACTTTGTTGAAATCTGAGGGCAGGGGCTGGATGCTTATAATTGTATTCAGGAGTTGATAGTTTCATTCTATATGTTGACTTGCATTGATGTCTGCAGTCTGCACATAGTATATGCATCTTTTTCATATTTTGAATGCTTGACTTAGTGGTATTTGCCGATTTTAATGGAAGAAAAGAATTCATACAGCCGATCAAAAAAAAAACGAGGATAAAGAATTTGTTGTTGGTATTGTTCGTTCTTTCTTTGAGTTAGTTTAATTATTTTCCAAAAGAAGAGTCCTCCAGTTCAATTTCTTTGCTTTCTGCGTTTAACTTAGATCAGAATAAAAATTATCTCTGAATAAAAAAACCTCTGTGTGTTTCTTATATGGTATTGTGTTTTAATTTTTTTTTTTTTAATCAACATATCTTGTAACATCCATTCAAAACTAAGACGAAACCACACCCTTTCTATACATCTCTCTCTGTGTCTTATGTTGACTATACAATATTGCATTTTACCTGTTTTATCTTGTAATCATATATCAGCCATTCATCCCAAAGTTGGAATAGCCGACAGTTTCACACCCTTATATAAATTACTAGGAAAATATTTAGACTTGGTGAGGAACCCTAATCCTTATACCCTATGATTAGCATAGTAGACATGGACACAAGTGTCAAGGACAGGGTGTCAAACATGACACCTGTCCACGTTCCCGTATAGACATATTTGCCTGACTACCTATATACTAGGCTCATCTAACTGTGTACTGGATGCTATTCTTATGTGAAAGGACCTACTTCTATTAAAATTATCAATAAAATAATTAGTCTTTGTCAGAGGGGCACAATGTGCTTTATCTCGTATATATTTTCCAAGTTAATAGCAATCCTCACATGCGTAAGTGTACTGGTCAAGTAAAGTCTCATTTTTTTTGCGAAGACTGGAATCAATTCGATCAGGACTTTGTCCCACCAGTCAGAAAAGAAGGAAGAGGCAAGATATGTACAAAGTGTAAAAGAGAATATTCCATTCAAAAAAGCTCTCTTATATGCTATTTGAGCTCGATGAAGCCAATGGTGATTCTATCGACTAGTGAAGTACTTCTCGCGACTTATCTGCATTGTAGGACTAGGATGGCCACATGTGTTGTGTCCAAGTGTGTTGGATATATGCCAATTTCCTGTTTGGAGGAAGAGTCTTGCGTGTCATAGCTTATACCCTTAGTTATTCTCTCAAAAGTTGTGTTCACAAAAGCTTATTCTCTTTGGATTTTCATTTTATCACCCCTCATCTCGATACATACATGCCCACATCTTCTTTTCTATATAAGTTTTTTTACCCTCTGAATTGAATACCATAACTATACGATGTTCATTATTCCAACCACATTGTCTATCACTTTCTTAACTCCCTCAAAGCAGTCTCTACCTCCTTGTTGTTGGCTTCACTCCTCAAATAGGGAACTTGGAAGGATGAGGGAAAAGGGCTGAGAAGCTGCTAGAGGAGATCAGGATAATAGTGTTTGCTCTTCATAGAATAGTATTTATATTAGCATCTGCTTATGACTATAGTGTTATGAGGAATATATATTATTATATCACATCTCTCAACTTTTAGGAATATTAATACTATTGAAAGAACTAAACCAAAATGTTAACGCTATAGTGGCCCTCTTCATTTAGATTGAGTTTCTTGTAGCGAGCAAGAAATAAGTTTTATTCCTTTACTAGGTACGTTGAGTTGAGAAAGAGACGTATCAGGGGAGACTTGTTAATTTTTTGGGAGAGAATGATATTATCTTATGAGGCGGAAGGTAAGAGGAGAATCCTACATCAAATTTTCTAGGAATAATGGTCAGTTGGAGGTGTGGTTGTGTATATCTGTTGTAGAGGGTGTCATCAACTGCAGTAGAAATTTACCCTAGATAACTATGTAAAATACTCATAATCTTGTTAAATATTTGGCTTACCTAATCTTGTTAAATGCTTGGCTTACCTAATCTTGTTAAATGTTTGGCTAACAAGTCATAACTCTATCCACAATTAAGATTAGATTCCACGAGAAGGTGCAAATGACAGATCAGATGAAGAATAAGGCCATACAATATCAGAATCAAGAGAGGAAAAAAGCTAAAAACAAAAAGAGAAGTAGAAAAAAGCTAATATTCTGCTACCAAAATAACCAAACTTGTATAGATCTAGGTAGAGGATCTATGAAGAGGAATCTTAGGTTGATTTAGGCTGAAAAAAATTATTTTAGAGAAGCTTGTGTCTATCGAGCAAATAATAATAGAAAAAGACAACATATAAAAGGTCTAAGTCGAGGTTTAAATTAGACTTACTCCATGTTCAGGATAAAATTCAACAGACACAAACTAATTAATGTAATCTAGAGGAGTTGAAATGACTTTAGAACCTTAGATTGAATTATTTTAATTTCAACAATAAAAGATTATATTCGCAGTTGCTTTAGGTGCAATTTGATTGGAGTTAATAAGAAGAGCACAATGTAAGCATTGTGATCAGATACTTTTCCGGGTTCATGGATGCCCAATCAGCATGAATAATGTTGATGCAAACAATGGTACTTTAGCATGTTACTGGTTGTCACCATGAATATTTTGTTTTGGGCAGCGATTAACATGTTTATTTGATTGCTAGCACAGATGCGAGAGTCTGGTTCATTAACACTCATATATTAAGGATAATAAAGAGGGAATAGAAATTGATGGGACTTTAGTCTTACATCAAATAGAACAAGAGATTGATATATGATTAAATACAATTGGACCCAAGACTCCTAAGAGGGTTTTTCCTTTTGGGTCATACTGGATTTCTGGAGGATTTAGTAAATATTTTAATGGGTATCTGTCACTAGAAATGGTATTAGAGCCCATGGTGAAGATTCTTTGGCAAAATACAAGCATGAAATGGGCATTATGGACCATGGTGCAAGCGGTGGTGCAACTCATGTTATGGTGAGTTCTTGCCATAATATGAATTTGTATTATGGTGGAAAATTGGGTAGTGACTCTGTGTGTTTGCCAAGTGTTAAAAGTTAATCAAGGCACTGCACACAAGTGATGATTATAGAAGATTTAACCTGCAAGCTAGACAAGTTTCAGAATATACTCACTAGTGCGTGATGAACATAGTTGAAGGTGAAAGCTGTGACAGTTGATCTCCAAAAGTTCAAGCTTTCTGGTTGATGCTTGTTGGGTATGAAATGCAGATTATTCAAGCTCTCTAAGAGCCAAGATAGAGAGTTTTGCAATTTTGTCTTTACATCTCTAAATGGACAACATAAAATGAAGTTTTTTTTTTCAAAATTTTAGCTGACATTAAATTTTCTCAAAGCAAGAACTTAATAAAGCATGATCCATTTCATCTTCAGAACATATTGATATGTTAGTTGTAACTCGATATTCTGTTAGATGGATGGTTCTCCAATGTTTTTTTGTTACCTATTTGTTAATTTAAGCTATATCTTGGATATTAAGTGTATTGTTATGCAATAGTAATATCAAATCAGTTTACTTTGGGAGTCATCAAACTTTGCTTGGCTTGATGCTTTCCTTTCTGTAAAGCATTTTTGATTCGGTTGTCTTGAGGTATATACTCAAGACCATTTCTTGGCTTCAAAATTCCTTGAAGGTAGAAAAGTAACTGACTGAGCTGAACTGAGTGTTTCCTGTTCCAGCTGGGTACTTAAGCCCTGCGTAGACACCTTTTAGCTGGAATCCATTAAAGCCTTTGTCAAATTGTAAAAACCAGTCAAGCTTGATGAGGCTCAGCATTTATTTCTATGGTCTTGAAATTTAAGCCAAGGGTAATGCTTTACCTGATAAGACTGGTACGGGCATGATGCTTTCTGAAGGCTTGGAACTTCAAATCAAGTTAATGACTCTCATCATACCTCAAGCACATATACAGATCAAAGAAACAGAAATTTAAATTCGACTTTCTGTAGGTCAACTCCAGTTAATCTTTTAATATATTTTTTGTATACGTGTATCCTATAAGCACACTTTGGGTTTTGCTTAAGGTTTAAAATAGTGACAATATCAATTTTGGCTAATGATGTATGGTATTAGAAATCAGCAATTTCAGATATATTGTATTGGCAGTATCTGATTTATTGGGGGATAACTGTACCGATATTATAGGATCTATATCATATAAGATAGCTTGAGAACCGATATGATATTTGTGAGACAAATAGATATTAGCTGATATTTAAAACCATGGATTTGATTTTCTGTAGCTGTTTTTAGAACTGAGTTGAGCTTTATTAAACTTGGAAGTAAACGATAAAGCTTCAGAAACAGATGTTAAAGCTTACACATCTAGTTAGAGCTCGAAATAATTAATCATTAGATACATTTAGTTGGCAATTTGGCATCATTTTAATTTTATAATAATGACTTTAGAAACCATAAATTCTTCAGGTTCAGCACACTAATAATATTTTAGATTCCTTGTGACAAGATGTCCATTGAGGAACAGTTCTCATAATGCCTTTTGGGGTACCTAAATGCTTCCTCTTCTATTAATCCTTTAGATATAATTTGTTCTTTATTATAAAATCAATTAACTTTAGGTGTTATGAAACCTTGATTTAGTTGGCATGATGACTTTTTTTGGGAGATTTTATAGATGATATAATTATCATCCAGCCAAAGAATGTTCCAAAAAGCTTACACTTGAGCTTTTCTATACTGAATAAATTGTATGCACATTGCAAATATATGTATCTATTCACTGAGTCCATAGATTCATGAAATTGGTCCATTTTCTTACTTCAAGTTATTCATATTGCAAAGTGCTATCCTTCTACCGGTAGTATGAATATAATGATGATTTGATTGTTAAAGTGTCAAAAAGTCATGAAAGTGTGCAGTCATGGAAGGACTTTAATACCAGGAAGAATGTTATATATACGTTTCCTCAGCCAGTCTAGGTAATGTTTAATCTTTTTGTGCATATAGGGGTCAATGTAGCAGAACCGGCAGCCATATTATTATCTCTCAGTAGTCACAGCAGTAATGAAAGTTCTTCAACAACTAGGCAGTACTTTAACCTGGAAGAAGATGACAACATCAAGGTAATGGTGCATTACTTGTTTGTTATTTTCCAATAGTAATTGTCACTCATTTGCCTTTGCAAATTGTTCCAGTTGTGTTGAGCTCGTTTATACTTTACACCTTCGTCATCATTTAGTGTTGCTTGCTTGTAAAAAGCAAAGGAAGTTCTTTTAGTTGGTTGTATTGTTTCTTATACAATGACGACTTTTGAATGTCTTGACTGAGTGCTCCTAGCTGATCTTAAAATGTCTGTACTGCTGTGCTTTCTTATAAAATATGCTAAATGATGTGTTTATTATTTGTCCTCGGAAGGCAGGTCATTTTAGATATGAGTCTCTGCTTTCCAGCAGATTGATACCAAAAGCAATTCCTTGGTTATATTTGCAAAGTCATGATGCATGATTTGAGGCAACAATTATGCTTTTACTGAAACAGGTAGATATTGGTTGCTTCAATTTTTTCGTTCAGGTTCATTCTTGTTGAAAAACTATTGATAAAATTATAACAATAGCTAGGAACATACTTATATTGTCAGCCAACAGGGAGATAGAAAAGATGGACAGATAACAACTATCAGGCCAAGGCAATACTTTTTGCATACAGAGTATCATATATTGACTGCTTAGTTAGAAAACAAACATGAAGGCCGACTGCTGAGTACAATAGTTTATTATTGGGATAAAAGGCTTTGTTGTTGTTATTGTTGTATGTGTTATGATTAGATTATTATAAATATCTTGAAAATAGTTTATTTACCTTAGAGCACAACTTAGCTTGATAGCATTAATCCTAATTTGCATGATACTTTTAATGAGATGGATAAAAGTAGTAAATTATGTATAAATTAATATTTATATAAATTATAAAAAAGAAACAAGTTGGATTAAAAAAAGAAGCATCCGAATCTGGATATGGAAATGGTTTATCTGTAAAATATTGATAAAGAATAAAAATTTATAGCTTGTTTGAAACTATGGCATTGATAGTCAGGGCTTAGTAGTGGAAATGAAGTGTAGCTCAGGTAACTTACCTGAGGTAGCAGCTCATTCCATTATTCAATTGAATTTGATTTTATATTACGAAAAATTAGCAAATAAAAAATTGTTGGCAAGATGAGATTTAAACTAATATTTATCTTAAATGGCAATATGAGCTATATTTCATCCCAAGAGGGATAAATAAAATATATTTATAGTGAAATTAAATGCTTACCAAATTCAAATGCTTATCTAAAAAGAAGATAATTTTTAGAAATAAAATAACTTATTTGGAAATCTAAAGTTTAATTTTCTTATTTCTCTGAAATCATTATCTGTATATCCAAAATAAATTTTTCAAAGATAACCACCTATATGTTCAAGTCTAAAGATAGATAAGGTCGAAAAATTTGAAATATGGATGTTAAAATATAGATAGAGATGATGTTTAAATTACTTTATTGTCCATGTTATTATTAATATTATTTTAATGCTTCTAAAGTCCAAAGGGTGAAATGATATTTATTCCAATTTGGTAAAAAGTGATAGACTGATTCTTTTCAACTGGTGCATTTTTAAGTAGTATACATTAGAAAGGTTAAGTTGGTTAGCTCCTTTCTTTTTTTTAAATGTATGCCAACCTTACACTTTTGCTAAGTCATTCAAATAACGAAGAGCACATCACATGACACAGTTTTCTACAAAACTTTCCACTTGAAAAATTGCATTCTACAGCTTAAACAAAAGCTAATAAGTTCATAATTAACTTTTTTACTTCCTAGAAAGTGGTAATAACATAATATTAAAAGTTTCATTCATTATTGAGAGCATCAGTTGCGGCTGAGAGCTTATATATCAAATGCTAGTAACAGGTAGCATCATGGGGGAATTTCTGCTATGTTCAGGTATTCAAGAGCTCAAGAGAGGAAGTTGCAGCATGGTAGTTTTAAATTTTTTTCCCCTCTTAATTTCAGTTTTGGTCCTTTCGGAGATATGCTCGGTTATCTCGTAATAAACCTATATAGACGGGTTAGTAAACACCTGCTTAATCCAGGTTAAGTACCTCTAAATTCTTAACCAGCTTATTTTAATCCATTTGGTCAAAAACTATTTGGCAGCGCAAACCCGGACCCTAGGTTTAACCTTTTGTCAAGCAGGACCTAAGTACATGACATTGGCTGAGTTCTTGGTATTTAAGTAGCTTATTGATCTGTTAGTTGTAGTAATACCTTAGGCAAGTTATCTGGCTAAGATCATTTTTAGGTGTGGTTTGAGAGTATATTTTCCCATCAGTTACAGAAAGGATGATTTGACTATGCCATAATTTTTTAGTACCATGATGAATCTATGAGGCCTACAAAATTTCTGATGGAAACTTGTGCAGTGGCAGTGGCAGAGGCAGAGGAAGGAGACAATGCCTTTATTTTGTATTACGTCCCAAAGGCCGGCACCCCGATTGCTGCAGCCGCCTCCACCTCCACCTCCACCTCCACCTGCACCCCCAATGGAGCCGACATTCACTTGTCCATTGTGCATGGATCTGTTGACGAATCCATGCTCGACATTCTGTGGCCATATTTTTTGCCAGAGTTGCATTGAGGCCTCTATTGCAGCATCTCTTAAAAAGAAAGCAGGAAGGCAGTGCCCCACCTGCCGGGCGAAGCTTCCTGTCAAGAAGAGCTTCCACCGGGTGTACCTCCCGAATGCCGATTGTTGAAGGGTGAAGGATATGATTTTGCTGCGGTGTAGGCAAGGTTTGGGCTGTTGGTATTATTAGTTTCCTTTTTTCTTTGATGCCCAAAATCCTGCAGCTATTATATAATAATCATATTATGAATAGTGAAATTGAATTGAAAACTGATAGCAAAAATACATATTGCCCTCTTTGCAGTGACTTTTGATTACTGCTAAAACACAGTTAACATATATTGCTGTTGTTTGTTTCTCTTGGATTGGAAAATTCATGTCAGTTGTATATATATGCCCGAATTAAGTGTATACCTTTTTTAATTATCGTAGGTTCGCTTAGTCTATATTGAGGACCCTCAACATTTTATGCTTTGATCTTTTCATCTAGATCTTAAGGATATTGTAGTAGTTTTTGTTTAGATCATTGTTGAAAATAACGCGTTATGAAACCCGTTATTTGCGTTACGTAACCTAACGGAATCCCAACACTACGTAACAACTGGAAATAACTCAGTGCACCGTAACAGTACGTTTTTTACGTTATTTTACGTTATATTACATAACGTTACGTTAAATTACGTTATGCTATGTTATTTACAATTATTTTTTTTTACTAATTTATATATTGTTGTTGATTATTATTTTGATTATTAGCGAATTGCTGTAATTTTTTTAATTAATTGTTGGCTTGTTTGATTGCTTTTGGAATTTCTAACTTGATAATTTAAGTTTGTTCTTTATCCACTTGTTGTATTTCTCGTCCGGTTGCTAAAACATTTTACTTGTTGATTTTGTTGAATTTTTAATTGAACTGAAATCAACAATCATAAATAAGATAAATTGAACATTACAAAATATAAATTACAACAATGATAATAATTGGAATCGAAATAAAAAATTGGAATCTTGCTTTTTTATTTAAATGATGATTGGAATTACGGCTGCAGACTTAATATAATTTATGAAGATATATATGAAAATTATTGTAAAACTTAATATAACATTTGAATAGATTATGTATTACAAAATAATTTTATATTTTTTTAGATATTTTAAATTTATTTTTCAATTTATAAAATTATTTTATATGGTTTTATATTTATTTTTATTAAATAAATAGAAAATTGCATAACCTACGTTATGCGTTACGCTATTTGCGACATAACCTAACAAAGACAAAACGTTACGTTACCGTTGTCGTTATTTTAAACATTGGCTTAGATAGTTATTGTATTAACCTTTTAACTTATGATACAGGTCTCTAAATATTTACTTGATATATTGATGTAATTAAACTTGTTTATGGAGTATTTACTTAGGGAAGAACAATAGCAGGATAGATTTGAGCTTTTCCTATAACAATTACTATAGGTTACACAAAGGAACGTTAGGAAAGTGCGTAGTTTAGCGATTGATGAGCTTATTACACATATTCAAGGTGAAGTACTCTGGTAACATTTTATTTATCGATGATATTGGACTATAGTTGATGAGAGTAGGGAAGTGATAACATCAAAATCAAAAAGGCGAAGAAAAGATTTGGAATCTAGTAGTTTTAAAATTTGAAAAGTTACAATAAGGATATATGTAATGTAAATTTAACAAAAAATTGTTAATTGTTGGGTAGTATATAAGACAAATTGACCATTTTAGACGTTTAGAATCAATTACCCTGAGGAAGCTGGTGAAAAAACAAGATCATCAGTGGGTGCTTGTGGTAGATGGAATGATACTGATACACTGAAAGGAAAATACTGGCATGGGGCTTGCAATGTTTTATACTTGCAGGTGTGCATGATGATGGCAATTGAGAAAACAATATGTTGAGGATGTTAAGATGGAGGTAATTATTCTCCAAAAGAAAATTAAGAAAAAAAGATGGAGGTAATTTTTAAGGATATATAAGGTGTTATTTTAACTCCCCTTTAACATAATGTAGTGGGAGGGAATGAATTCATATAGCCGACCCCAAAATTTTGGTTCTTAGAACCAATACATCTGCTATCGTTAGTGGTGGTGCTGATAGATGTATAGAATTGATACCTGAAATCCTGTTAGGCCCAAACTATACTTTATGAGAAGTAATGCACTGTAAGATGAGGAGCAAATTTCCGTGCGTAAATAGAATTTCCTCAGTATGGAAGATTTATTAGGAAATTTTGAGATAAAACATCATAGTATGTATTAAGTTGAAATATAATACATGAACTCATGATTAGATGATATTGCCAATTGGAAAGAAATACGATGTAAATATGTACACAAATTATCATTTGGTACATTTATGTAAATAAGTGCACATAAAATGAATAAGTGAGTAAAGTATTTCTTGATCTTCCTTTTCTTGACTTTCATAAAAACGCCACATTACATATCATCAAACCTGTGATTATGTTAAATTATTTATCTTTTGATATCTTGAGCTAGTAATGGATCCTGGAGAAATCATCTTGCCATTGACCAAGGAGGAAAGATATGTTTACTAGAAAACTAATGCATGTGAACATTTCATGTTTGTATAAATCATGGTGACAGTTAAGTCTCAATAATATGTTAGCCAACACAAATAAGCATGTGAATCAGATCATGTCAGTGTAGATAGTGATATCATGATTAGCTAATATGTCATGAGTACTCAAGTAAGCAATAGAAGTGAACACTTAAGGCCTTGGTCATCTTCCCATGTTAGATTCAAAAAACAAAAAACTACGTATTGGACAAAATGTATGCTACATTTCGATATTATACAAGTGTCCGTACATATTCGGGTCTTGACCCATATTCCATGGGTTTAAGCCATAACGTACCATTAGGCACTATACAATAGATCCAAACTGTATAACAATAATGGACATATTTCTTGAGAATGATATAGTATTATCTGTGATTGTACCATGCGAGTGTTACTAGTTCCCAACCCTTAACTTTTACGGCCAATTGTTACCTTATATGAAATTATCCTTATTTATCAGATAGTTTTTTCCTGTTCTGATATCAATATCTAGGATACACATTAGTAATTTAGGAAAATCCTGCCATGTCAGAGGCAATTCATGTACATATTTATTTTTCAGAAATAAAAATCAAGAGCAATCATGTGAAGATCATGTACACGCATATCTCTAAAATACTTCCAATCATGTCTCCAAAATTTTCTAAAATAATTCTCATATCATTATGCTCCAGAATTTATCATGTCCATCATGTATCAGGTACTCAGATAGGTCATGTATTGACTATCAAGTTCAAATACACATGTCATCATGCATTGTGTAACAAGTTCTTGCAGCCATATTTTCAGGTATCATGTACAAAGTCAACTCTTATGTCAAGCATCATTTACACAATTCTCTACTATGTACCTTATGTCTCTCTATAGTTACATGTCATTCACTATATAATGATTATTATATTTATCTAATGCAAAGCAACTAGTTAATCATGTGTTTCTGATAATGTTCCTTGTACAATTAAAGTCATGCTTGTGTCATGCACCTAGTGTTATATTAACATAGTGGGCCAGGTAGAAATCTATATCCTTAATCTCAAACGCTATTGTCATAAATATAATCTCTAAATTTATTAGTTAAATAGAATTGCTAAATTTATTATCCTATGATTATTATTATTATCATACTTCCGATCTCTTTACAGAATCTCCCATATATCTTATGACCTAGACCTGAGACTCTGGCTCCCTAGAGTCAGACCTTGACGGACTTTGCCACCAATTGGCGGTACTCTAGTGTTTGATAAGGATTAGAATTTTTTTTTTTTTTTTTAAAGTAAACTTGATACTTTTCCATAATTATATTTTCCAACTGGATTCTACCTTTAAGTTATAGAAGAAAATCTTGACAACAAATTCTAGTTTATTCCCAAACCGACATCGAGTAATTTAAGACTCTAGGCCTATATTCTATGTTCTCAGGAAATTCTAAATGGGCCCACTGCTTTGCTAAATGAGCCCATCTTGCGAAGTGAGCTCACTCTATTTTATTTTATTTTTTTAAATAGAGGGTTTTACTAAGTGAACCTATCTTTTTTCCATCCCCCGTCCTTGACTTCTAATTTCTCTCCCATCTACTACTCATGTCCTTTCTCCCTCCATCTATCCCATCTATTTTCTTCCCCATCCCGACCCCTCACCCTCCTCTCTCAATGCTGTTGCTAGCTCTCTCTCTCTCTCTCTCTCTCTCTCTCTCTCTCTCTCTCTCTCTCTCTATATATATATATATATATATATATATATATGAGAAAACGGAAAATTCACCGGCGGTGAAGAGAATTCCTTCTCTCTCTATATATATATATATAGAGAGAAGGAATTCTCTTCACCGCCGGTGAGTTTTCCGTTTTCTCATATGAGCAAACGGAAAATTTGTCAGCGGTAAAGGAAGTTCCTTCACCGCCGCTTAGTTGGCCCAATAAAAATATTATACGTGGCGTCACTTAAAAATTGGTTAAGGAAATTCTTTTATTTGTTACTTTAAGTAATGCCACGTGTAATAATTTTATTGGGTCACCTAAGTCGCGGTGAAGGAACTTCCTTTACTGCCGATGAATTTCCCGTTTTCTCATATATGAGCAAACGGTAAATTCACCGGCAGTGAAGGGAGTTCCTTCACCGCCGCTTAGTTGGCCCAATAAAATTATTACATGTGGCGCTACTTAAAAAGTGGTTAAGGAAATTCTTTTATTTGTTACTTTATGTGGCGCCACGTGTAATAATATTATTGGGCCAACTAAGGGAATTATTTTATTCTTATATATATATATATATATATATATATATATATATATATATATATATATATATATATATATATATATATATATATATATATATGAGTAAATAGGAAATTCACCGGTGGTGAAGGGAATTTCTTCACCGCCGCTTAAATGACCCAATAAAATTATTACACGTGGCGTCACTTAAAGGGCGGTAAAGCGAGTTCTTTTATTTGTTATCTTGAATGGCGCCACGTGTAATAATTTTATTGGGCTACCTAAGCGACGGTGAATGAATCCTCATCACTGTTGGTGAATTTTCCGTTCTCTATCCCCGCTCTCTCTCTATATATATGTGTGTGTATTGTTGTTGCATATTTATGGGTTATAGAGTTGGGGATTTAATGGAGAAGAGGGGTGGTATTGGAGAGAAAACAAGAGTAACTTAGTCAAACAAAAAATTACAAATTTGTGATTTTTAAAGTTCATGAGGTGGCTTCACTTAGCAAAGTAAGAGCACATTTAGAATTTCCCTGTGTTCAGCAAAGATCGATATAGATAATCTATATTTCTAGGCCTACTTGGAATCCTAGATATTTTGAAGGATCAAAATAATAAAATTAACAATATTACTAATGAGACCAAGTTTCAAGGTGAATGGTTTTGATCCAAATTTTTGCTACGACATCGTTAGACAGGGAATCACATGCTACCATTATAACTCAAGAACCCTCTCTAGACCACGACCCAGCATCATGAATAGTGTAACGCCCCCACTTCGGCTCTGCTTTTTTTTAATTTTTTTTTATTTTAATGGGCGACATTGCTTAAATACTATAAATAACTCAACAGTCTCATGATCTTGAAATAACCGTAACTACTGCCATGTCAAGATTAATAACCATGTCTGAAACTGAAAGGATTTCATTTATACGGAGAGTTGATTACATAAAATGGCACACTGCTCTAAATATTTACACAAAAGAGTTAAATACTACAAGTTAAAGCAGTGCCCAGAAAAAGGAAACAAGAACAAGAAGTGCGAAGTACCCAAATAGTATTGTGCTAGTATCCTCTACTCGACCTGGTTGGTGAAGTAAGGATCGTTGTCTGGAGTAATCTCCCCTTCTCTACTTTCGTGATCTGGGCTTAAGAAAACCTAGGGGATTAAATCCAGTAAGTAACACAAAAGTAAGAAACACGTGTAGTATCACAGTACAAATAAAAGAATAAATAAATTGCGTTGGTACAAACGTATCCTAAGAATACTGAAAATGAATTGAGTAAGACTATTCATTCAAATAGCAGAAATAAATCATGTAAAGGTGACAAGCGTAAGCAAAGTAAATATCAATCATGTTGCATATAAGCAGAACTATGTAAGTCATTCACAAGTTTCGTGTAAAATTTAACAGGTCTATATCATGTTAGTATTGGAATTGAAACTCAATGATGGATAAGATAGCGCGCAGATTCTCATATTGTACAAGTGTCCGTGCATACCCGGGACCCGGCCTCTAACTCATGGCGCTGAAGCATGACACACCGCTAGGTGCTACAAGTCAGATCCCGTTAAATGAAACAAGTAACGGGCATCACTCATATGGTGACTCATGTATCAGACGGTGGCTCAGTACCACCCAGTGCTGCTAGTAAAAGGCTCTCAGCACCTAATCAAGAAGTTGGCCAAAAAGATCCTTGTACAATACAGTACTTATCTATCCATCATGTAGTTTTTTCCATGTTAGTAATGCATATGATAAACGTGAATTAAAGGAAACACGTGGACTTTCATGTCAAATTGTATACATATCATTTCACAAGAATCAAGAGTTCAGGAATCAAGATTTGGAATCATGTACACATATATCATAAGGATACTTCATGTCATGTAATAAGAATACTAGAACTTGTTATCACGTCTTGTAATAAAGATACTAGAATTCGTTATCATGTCGTGTAATAAAGATACTAGAATTTATTATCATGTCGTGTAATAAAGATACTAGAATTTGTTCTCATGAATAATCTTGTCTTCATGTATCATGTTGATATTCACATGTCATGTTATCATAAATCCGCGAATCATGCCAAGTGTATAAATTCGTGTTGAGTTTTTACGCGAGTTTAAAAATAGCCAAACGCGAAACTGAAAATAGCCAAACGCGAAACAGAAAATAGCCAAACGCGAAGCTAAAAATTGCCAAACGCAAAGCTCAAAATAGCCAAACGCGAAGCTGAAAATTGCCAAACGCGAAACTAAAAATAGCCAAACGCGAAGCTAAAAATTGCCAAACGCGAAGCTAAAAATTGCCAAACGCGAAGCTAAAAATTGCCAAACGCGAAGCTGAAAATTTCCAAACGCGAAGCTAAAAGGTTAGCTCCGCATTCTGTTGTGGAAAATCCTATTTACTTAGAAATTTTCCACTGCCAACATCCGTAAATCAGGCTAAGTATGCAGATCCGAAATGATGTAGAATTATCCATAAAGAAAAAGGAATCATGTACTCATAATACAAATCAAATAATTTCCAAGAAAGATCATACTTGCTACTTGCACTCAAATACAATTCAAAGAGAGAACAAGAACAAGGTGATACTTGCCTCTATTCCCTTTAATCTCCTCCTTTGTTTTAGCAAAGCCTCCTTTCTTTTTCCTTTACTCAACGAACTCGAAGAACCAAGGTAAAGAGTGATTTTTATTTTGTTCTTTTGATAAGAATTCTCTTTGAGAGAATAAGGTTATATATATACCTAAGGGCATTTTGGTCACCTTATCCTCTAGCCTAGTCCTAAGGCTTCTTGCATGCATGACAAATGTCAACTAGAGTGCCACCTCTCACTCTCTTCTAACAACTCATCCCCACAAAATGCCAAGGAGGTGCCCTTAGAAATTAAATTTGAAGGGTTATAGAAAGAAACTTTTGACTTGATAATTTGTAATGATAGTTTTGGGGTGTTACATTCTACCCACCTAATAAAAGAATTTCGTCCTCGAAATTCCAATTTTAAAAAGTATACTATTATATACAGGTACGTGTTGCCATATAAAATTAGACTCAACTTACATACCTGATAATGAAAATAGGTACGGATATTTTGTTTTGATATCGCCTTCAAGTTCCCAAGTGGAGTCCCCAGGTGATCGTGCATCCCATGAAACAAGAACCAACGGTATCACTTTGTTTTTTAGGATTTTCTCCCGTCGATCAATGATTGCTACAGGTTGTTTCTCATACTTTAGATCGGATCTCAGATCCACCTCGGACAAGTCCACAGCCTTATGTTCGTTGCCAAAGCACTTCCTTAATTGCGACACATGGAATACATCATGAATAGTTTCCATCTCAGGAGGTAATGATAATCTGTATGCAAGATTCCCAATTCTTTCTGTAATTTCGAATGGTCCAATATATCTTGGACTAAGCTTTCCCTTCTTGCCGAATCTAATCACTCCTTTCATTGGCAATATCTTGATAAATATCTTATCTCCTATTTCAAACTCCAATGATTTTCTACGTCGATCTGTCCATTTCTTTTGTCTATCTTGTGCAGCTTTCATATGTTTCCTAATAACCTTTACTTTCTCTGTTGCTTGAGTAATTAATTCAGGTCCCAAAATACTTCGCTTTCCAACCTTGTTCCAACATAATGGAGATCTACACTTCCTGCCATATAAAGCCTCAAATGGTGCCATTTTGATACTCTCTTGATAGCTATTATTATAAGAAAACTCCGCCATATATAAATGGTCTTCCCAAAATCCTCCAAAATCTAGCATACATGCTCTAAGCATGTCTTCAAGTACTTGGATAGTTCGTTCTAATTGTCCATCTATTTGTGGGTGATATGCTGAAGACAAGTCTAAATGTGTTCCTAAACTATCCATCAATTTCTTCCAGTATTGTGATCTAAATCTTGTATCCCTATCTGAGACAATTCTAAATGGAACTCCATGATGTAACCTCACAACTTCCTGCATGAATCTTTTTGCCAATGCTTCTGTTGACTGACCAACCCTAAATGGGATGAAATGAGATGACTTGGTCAGTCGGTCCACTACCACCCAAATCGCATTATTACCTTTGGTGCTCCTTGGTAATCCTGTAACAAAATCCATTGATATTTGTTCCCACTTCCATTCTGGAATTGTTAAGGGTTGAAGTAATCCAGCTATTTTCTGATGTTCGACCTTCACTTGTTGGTAAGTAGAACACATGGATACATGTCTTGCAATTTTTTTCTTCATGCCCGGACACCAGAAGTACCTCTTTATATCCTTGTACATCTTATTGCATTCGGGATGAATGGAATATGCTGATTTATGAGCTTCTTCTAAAACTCTCTTCCTTGTCTCTCCCTTGGGCACCCATAACCTCTCCCTGAATCTAATAGTCCCATCTGAGTGTATCTTCATCTCAGGCCTCTTACCTGTCTCAATTTTGCTCTTTAACCTTTGGAAGCTTTCATCATCGACTTGGGCTTCCTTGATCTGCTCTATCAATGGTGACTGTAGTCGCATTTCCATAAGTTGTGCTATCATTCCTGGTAGAATTATTTCCAATTCCATCCTTTGTATTTCTGCCAACAATTTCTTTTGTTGAGTCAATCTTTCTATTGCAGGTCTTCTACTCAGAGCATCTGGCACTATATTGATCCTTCCTGGATGATATTTAATTTCCAAGTCATAATCTGCTACTAACTCCAACCATCGTCTCTGTCTCATATTTAGTTCCTTTTGAGTGAAAATATATTTCAAACTTTTATGATCAGTGTACACTTCCACCCTTTGTCCTAGTAAGTAATGTCTCCAAATTTTCAAAGCATGAATTATTGATGCTAGTTCCAAGTCATGAGTGGGATAATTTCTTTCATGAGGTTTTAATTGTCTTGATGCAAACTCAATCACTCTTCCATGCTGAGTCAACACGCATTCCAGTCCTAGTTTTGAAGCATCACTATAGAATTTTATTTCTCCAGTGTTATCTAGAATTGCTAACACAGGTGATGTTGTCAGTCTTAGTTTCAATTCTTCAAATGCCTTATCGCATCCTTCTGTCCAGACATATTCGATTCCCTTTCGTGTCAACTTAGTTAGAGGAGACGCAATTTTTGTAAAATCTTGTACAAACCGCCTGCAATATCCAGCAATCCCCAGAAAACTGCGAACTTCTGATACTGATTTTGGTACAGGCCAATCCATCACAACCTCTATCTTTTCAGGATCTGCTGATACACCATCTTCAGATATTATATGACCTAAGAAAGCAATTTTATTTAACCAAAATTCACATTTGCTAAATTTTCTGTATAGTCTTTGTTCCCTTAAAGTTTGTAATGCTGTCCTCAAATGTTTAACGTGCTCTTCTCTATTCGTAGAGTAGATCAATATATCATCAATAAACACTACCACAAATTTGTCCAAATACTGAGTAAAAACATGGTTCATCAAATTCATAAACACCGCTGGAGCATTAGTTACCCCAAATGACATCACTAAATATTCATAATATCCATGTTTGGTTCTAAATGCAGTCCTTGGGATATCTTCTGTTCGGACTCTTACTTGATGAAATCCTGAACGAAGATCTATTCTTGAGAATACCTTCGCTCCTCCAAGTTGATCGAACAGATCAGTTATCCTTGGCAATGGATATTTATTCTTAATTGTTACTGCATTCAAACCTCTGTAGTCTATACATAACCTTTTACTCCCGTCCTTCTTTCCTACTAATAGTACTGGAGCTCCCCAAGGTGACACACTGGGTCTTATAAAACCCAATTTCATTAACTCGCCCACTTGCTTCTTGACTTCTTCTAGTTCTGCAATCCCCATTCGATAAGGTGACTTACAAACTGGTTCAGCTCCAGGGATAATATCAATAGTAAATTCTACATCCTTGCTGGTGGTAGTCCAGGTATCTCTTCAGGAAAAATATCCAAGAATTCTGATACTACTGGGATCATTCCTTCTCATATTTCCATAACTTCCAAAACTCCTCCCTTTGGAAACACCTTAGATTCAGCTGGTTCTAGGGATTGGCTTCCACTGACAAATTCAAACTCTGAACAGTCAGGAATCTGGAATACTACTCTCCTTCTCCTACAGTCTATCACTGCATAGAAGGTGCTCAACCAATCCATGCATATGATAACATCATATCCTCCTCCACTAATAACTAGTAAATAGGCATAAAATTCCTTACCATCAATTACTAATGGACATAGTTTACACTCTTTATTAGTCATGATACTACCGTTCCCGGTTTTAATATTCCACCCCACAGGTAAGATAGTGAAATCAATAAAATTACGGGAAACAAACATACTAGTGATGAAACTGTGTGATGCTCCAGAATCAAATAAAACAGTTGCCGGTCTATTGTTAACCAAGATCATATCTGCCACGACTCCTCCAGTGGTTTGAACTTCTTCTGCATTCATTAGTCTAACTTGCCCTTACCTCCGTCCTGCTCCTTCTTGGGCCCTAACATAGGTTTGTTGTCGGTTCTCCCAGGGTCCTTTCTGGCATGGTCTTGGAACTCTCTGGGCTGACGTTGTTATTGGCCTGGTTGTTGCTTGAAATGGGATCTTGGCTATTGTTGATTGTTGGGCCTTTGGACAATCTCTCAATTGATGACTAGCGGATCCGCATGCCAGGCACCACCCTTGAGCTCTTCTACACGTGTTCTGGGTATGCCCTGGTATATGACAATAGTTGCATATTACTGAATTTCGATTTGGCATCATCATCTGTCTCTTTGTTGGCGGACCACCAAATTTCTTGGTCGATGAACTTGTTCCTTGCCCAAACAACCTTTTAAATGTCACTGACCTATTCTCCTCGAATACTTGTTCCAAACGACATGCCGCTTCAAACACTTCTGAATAAGTCTTGTAGTTATGCCCTGCTAAGTGCTCCCTCAGATGAGACCTCAGCCCTTGCTGGAACAAGTGTGCCTTTTCTTCCTCATCAGCTACCAAGGTTGGGGGCAAATCGGCTCAGCCTCACAAACTCTGCGGCATATGCATCCAGAGTTCGATCTCCTTATTGCAATCCTAGAAATTTCTTCCTCATTTCTTGTCTCGCTGATAAGTGGAAAAATCTGGCAAGAAATGCCTCTACAAATTTGTCCCAAGTTAAGGGTTCCTGGTGTTTCACTTCTTCTGCAAGCCACCATGTTCTAGCTATGTCAGCCAATTGAATGCATACTACTTCAACACGATTCTCCTTTGGAATCCTTGCTGCCTTCAAAAGATCCTCCATATCCACAATCCACTGCTCAGCTTTTAGTGGTCCTTCTGTTCCGGAAAATACTGATGGCTGCAATCTTCGAAAATCTGACACCATCCCAGTTCTTTCATGTTCTTTGGACTGTAGCATTCTTTCCAATATTATCGTTGTAGTTTCTTGCGTCTGCGCTACTCTTTCCACTATAGTTCTAAGCTCAGACTCTTCACCCGTAGGATTTGGGTTTGCGCTAGTAAAAGATTGGGTCGTCATCGTTCTGTGACTGTCCAAGAGAAATTAATCAGATGGAGTTTCAAGATAGATGTTTCAAATGAATTGGAAATAATATAATAGATATGATACTAGATCTGATGGATATCAAAGATAAGGAAGAAGTGTTGAGAGTGTATCTTAGACATGTTTTCATGTGACAGTAGTTATATGGTCTCCCACCTAAACATAGGCTCTGATACCAAATCTGTAACGCCCCCATTTCGGCTCTACTTTTTTTTTTTTTTTTAAAATGGACGACATTGCTTAAATACTATAAATAACACAACAGTCTCATGATCTTGGAATAACCGTAACTACTGTCATGTCAAGATGAATAACCAAGTCTGAAACTGAAAGGATTTCATTTATACGGAGAGTTGATTACATAAAATGGCACACTGCTCTAAATATTTACACAAAAGAGTTAAATACTACAAGTTAAAGCAGTGCCCAGAAAAAGGAAACAAGAATAAGAAGTGCGAAGTACCCAAATAGTATTGTGCTAGTATCCTCTACTCGATCTGGTTGGTGAAGTAATGGTCGTTGTCTGGAGCAATCTCCCCTTCTCTACTTTCGTGATCTGGGCTTAAGAAAACCCAGGGAATTAAACCCAGCAAGTAACACAAAAGTAAGAAACACGTGTAGTATCACAGTACAAATAAAAGAATAAATAAATTGCGTTGGTACAAACGTATCCTAAGAATACTGAAAATGAATTGAGTAAGACTATTCATTCAAATAGCAGAAACAAATCATGTAAAGATGACAAGCGTAAGCGAAGTAAATATCAATCATGTTGCATGTAACCAGAACTATGTAAGTCATTCACAAGTTTCGTGTAAAATTTAACAGGTCTATATCATGTTAGTATTGGAATTGAAACTCAATGATGGATAAGATAGCGCGCAGATTCTCATATTGTACAAGTGTCCGTGCATACCCGGGACCCGGCCTCTAACTCATGGTGCTGAAGCATGACACACCGCTAGGTGCTACAAGTCAGACCCCGTTAAATGAAACAAGTAACGGGCATCACTCATATGGTGACTCATGTATCAGACGGTGGCTCAGTACCACCCAGTGCTGCTAGTAAAAGGCCCTCAGCAGCTAATCAAGAAGTTGGCCAAAAAGATCCTTGTACAATACAGTACTTATCTATCCATCATGTAGTTTTTCCCATGTTAGTAATGCATATGATAAACGTGAATTAAAGGAAACACGTGGACTTTCATGTCAAATTGTATACATATCATTTCACAAGAATCAAGAGTTCAGGAATCAAGATTTGGAATCATGTACACATATATCATAAGGATACTTCATGTCATGTAATAAGAATACTAGAACTTGTTATCACGTCTTGTAATAAAGATACTAGAATTCGTTATCATGTCGTGTAATAAAGATACTAGAATTTATTATCATGTCGTGTAATAAAGATACTAGAATTTGTTCTCATGAATAATCTTGCCTTTATGTATCATGTTGATATTCACATGTCATATTATCATAAATCCGCGAATCATGCCAAGTGTATAAATCCGTGTTTCTCTTGAACGCGGAGTTTTTACGCGAGTTTAAAAATAGCCAAATGCGAAGCTGAAAATAGCCAAACGCGAAGCTGAAAATTGCCAAACGCGAAACTGAAAATAGCCAAACGCGAAGCTGAAAATTGCCAAACGCGAAGCTGAAAATTGCCAAACGCGAAGCTAAAAATAGTCAAACGCGAAAATAAAAATTGCTAAACGCGAAGCTAAAAATTGCCAAACGCGAAGCTAAAAATAACAAAACGCGAAACTAAAAATTGCCAAACGCGAAGCTGAAAATTTCCAAACGCGAAGCTAAAAGGTTAGCTCCGCATTCTATTGTGGAAAATCCTATTTACTTAGAAATTTTCCACTGCCAACATCCGTAAATCAGGCTAAGTATGCAGATCCGAAATAATGTAGAATTATCCATAAAGAAAAAGGAATCATGTACTCATAATACAAATCAAATAATTTCCAAGAAAAATCATACTTGCTACTTGCATTCAAATACAATTCAAAGAGAAAACAAGAACAAGGTGATACTTGCCTCTATTCCCTTTAATTTCCTCCTTTGTTTTAGCAAAGCCTCCATTCTATTTCCTTTACTCAACGAACTCGAAGAACCAAGGTAAAGAGTGATTTTTATTTTGTTCTAGAGTGCCACCTCACACTCTCTTCTAACAACTCATCCCCACAAAATGCCAAGGAGGTGCCCTTAGAAATTAAATTTGAAGGGTTATAGAAAGAAACTTTTGACTTGATAATTTGTAATGATAGTTTTGGGGTGTTACAAATAGTATGCAATAGGAAAAAATGGATAATCGAAAACTATTTATTTTGGAGTTCTATATATGCATTAGCCATAATGTTATTCACAGCAATGTTTTAAATACCGACCGGTATATCGGTATACCGACCGGTATATCGAAAATTCTAAAGACACGAGACGATATGGTATTTGTTTTACTGTTTCTCGTTTTGAACCCATATATAGGCCACATAGCGATATATCGGCCGGTAACGATATGAAAAATACTGGCCGATATTAAGTAATATCGGTTTTTTTTAGTGGATTTGATTGTGGATTAAACCCGTTAAAAACCTAGTCCGTTAGGAACATAAAACCCCCTTGACAGGTCAGGAGGAGGAAAAAAATCCTTCTTTCGCTGCCTCTCTCTCTCCCTCTCTCCCTCTCTCTCTCTCTCCGTGACTCTGCGTCTGAGCGATCGAGTGATCAGGCAATTGGCCCAAATCCAAATCCAAATTTTCTAAATTCCACCTCAAAATCATTGGTGAGTCACCCTCTGATCACTCTCCAACCCTTCGATTATTCTCCAAGCACGCAATTGCTCCTCGTCGATCATCTTTTTGGTCAATCCAAAACTTCCGACCTCAGGCGACGGCTATTTTGGACAACCGGAAGTTTCTGGCCTCTTTCCGATGATCTTCCTCTACCAATCTCAACTTTGCCATCCTCACTGATTAGTAGGTAAGTCTATTTTGTTTAATTTCATGTTAGTTTTAGTTAGGGTTACAATTTCTTCAGTTTCTCTAAAATTTGTGCACGTTAAATATGAAATTGAATGTTTTTTGTGTTTAAATGTTTAATTTTTTGTGCAATTTTGCTTCAATCCTTCTTAATTGAAGACCTTGGCCCGCTGATTCATTGAATCAATGTTCGAATCAGTGCCGAATCAGTATTAGACCCACTGATTCAATATCAGTGGGCCGATCAGTGATTCAGTTTACTGAATCAGTGAACGACTCACTGATTCTCTGAATCATTGAGTCGTTCACTGATTCAGTGAACTGAATCACTGAGTCAGTGAACACATGTTTGATGGGTCTGCCTATATTGGGATTTGGGCGTGTATTTGATTGAGGGCATGTTGTATATTGGCTCACTGATTCTTAATTGTTGACATATTGGTTATGTTGTATACTTATATGTCTCTCGTTTTCAATTGATACTAAAAATTTGTTGTTTTAAATTTTTAATTATAGGATATTGGCTATGTAGTTTATTTGTTGGACATTGGTTATGTAGTTTTAATTTTATGATATCTGTTGATTTAATACATTGGATGAGATTCATGAGAATGAAGTTTATATTATTAATAGAGTAAATTGAATAACTAATTAAACTATGATTCATTAGATTCACTTAGATTATGATTATATATCGCTTGGTGCATATACGGACGTTCTAAACGGTATCTACAAATTCGTAAATAGAATGCAAATAAGTTAAGGTAACTAGTCTAAACTTGTTTTATGTATTTTAATATATTCTATATAGGCAATTACATGATTATTCTTTAACTGGTATGATACCGATATGACACTCCGGTATTTAGAGTCATATCACGATATCCTGTCCGGTTTCTTGTATACGGTATGTAATTTGGCAGATCGGTATATCACTGGTATCCGATATTTAGAACACCGATTCACAGCAATCTAACTATAGAAAAGTACAACATCCAATAATTTACGTAAAGTGCTCTTGCTGAATTTCTTGATCATCAGTGACTATTAAACCACTGGATGGCAGTCACGGCCGCTGCTAGGCAGTCCAATGACCACTGTTAGTCATGAAATTTTTACAATATCTTTGTTACTCATGGGAGGTTCCAAGAACATGATCATATGTAGAAATGAAACATACATTTTTCTGTACACCAGAAAACAACAAGCATAACTGAAACCGAGAAGAATTGTTATACTTGCTTTTGATCATGTTTCACATTATTGCCTTGGGCTGCCCTGTCTTGCTTTAGCTTATGTAAATAAAGAGAGTGAAGTGTTGAGTTGTAAGCTTAGGGAGAAAAGGTTCCTCTCTTAAATTTTATTAATTCCATAAAACATAATATGAGATTGACCAGCCAAGGGAGTGAGGCTAGTGGAGAATAATGGAGGAAATGGAAGAAAGAAAATTATTATTTTATTCGGATTTTGTGTCCCTATTTTCTTTTTATGTTTCTTAAAAATTCTCAAATAAATAATGCAGAGAGAATGAAGTGAAGATGATCATGGCACAATTTTGGAGGAAAACTTTTGATGTATGATTCACAAGATAAAATTATCAAATATTTGATCGTTATCAAATTGTATCGGTATTTCCTAGTTTTGAAACCTTCATAGAAAATGTAGAGAAAAACACTATAAATCTATAAAAATAGAAAAAGGATGATTTCGAAGTTGGAATTTATTTTGAGTTATATAGAATTTGAGATAAATTGGTCAGAAATTGAACTGGTTATCGATAGGGCCGAATTATGATTTCTAATCTGATCGTTTCATAGAAACAGTTGTAGAAATGCAAAATAGAGCCAATGCATCCCGTATTAGACCCCATCATTATCCTGGGCCTTGCATTGCGTGGACGTAATCAGTATGGAGTGCACTAACTGAGGGAACTAGTTTGTTAGGGTTGTTACATATTATCATAATTGATAAGATGAGAGCAGGGATAAATATCATATTAGAGTTATAGAGGCAAATATTAGAATCTCGATGTTTTACATTGAATATATTCAAAACAGTATAAGAAGTGCAAATTTAGAAAAAGAAAAAACCAAGACTATAATGCTTTGACATTGAAAGAGCAATAGATACAAATAAGTAACCACTTTAGGTACTTGAATTATATTATTTAAAATGATAGAGATATCAATAATGATGTCAACTATAAAGTCTAAGCTGCTAGTTGAAATGGAAGAGCACAATAGGAGTTTAATGCAAATGTAACATTCCATTAAGGCTAAAAGGAAAATTTTATAGTATTGCTATTTGATCAGTTTTATTACGTGATATAGAATGTCAGACTATAAAGAGACATCATTTATAGAAGTTAAGGAAAGCAGAGATTTACATGCTTCGTTTTTGTATGGTAATACTAAAAAAGATAGTGAAAAATGAGTATATTCTTGTTAAGATAGATATATCCCTTATAATAGAGAAAATGCATAAAAATTATTTATCATAATTTGATCACATGCGACGTAGACCAGCTAATGTACCGGTACGACATTCAAGCTTATCATAGGACATATTAAAAAGAGTAAATGGATGACTAAAAAAAAAGTATAGATGAAGGGGATTCGACAAGCTATAGTTAATGGCTTAAATAAAGACATATTGATCGATAGGTGTGATTTTCTTTTGGTTCATGTAACCTACTCCAAATACTGGGATAAAGGATTCATTATTGCTGTTATTGTTGTTGAACAGATGAAAGCAGGAAAATCCGTAAGACGTTCTCAATGACAATGAACATAAACTAGTGTCCCTCAATTTAAACAATAACAAGACTATTTCTACTCGTATGAGCTCCTCTTAGAGCTTCTATTAGCAAGATAAATTTTTGATCCATCCAATTCAAAATTTTAAATTAAAAATAAATTTTTTAATTTTTCAATTCAAAATTTTAAATAGAACTGATCAAAAATTGACTCATGAATATTCCATATTTACCCCCACATTTACTTTCTCGAAAACATTGCTAGGAGAAATTTGGGTTCATGCAGTAGCACTGTAACATAGATGAGAGCACAGTGAGACAACCTGCAGCAAAGATCCTGCCGAAGTAACTTCTAACAGTCACTAGATGCAGTGATAATCAACCCTCGCACCAAAATGCAGTAGATGGGAGTGCATAATATGGTTAATCTACCAAAATTTACCGAACGTATTAAAGGGAAAAAGATGAGGAAAATATCTGGTGGCTTCTTCTCCCATGGAATTGGATTTTCTCCATAATTGTTAACCCAGTAAAGTTTCCTTAGTAATAAAAACACATGACATATATCTTCACACCCCCAATTTGAACATACAGACAGTCGCAACATCTACAAACCTCCAAAATTACATACTCAACAAAAAAGGGGAGAGAGAGAAACCGAGTTAAACAGGGAAAGTTCGAACACAATTTCGAGAACTGAGGCAAACTGAGACGAAGAATATGGGCAACAAAGAACACAAATAATGGTGAGAAGGCTGGACAAGGGGAGCATATTTCTTCGAAAAAGACCTTACTTAGCTAGTTTCCTCCACTCTGTGCGGCCCCGATTGATTTCAAGCCCGCTGTTCCCTGATCTCAAGAAATGCAGAAACTGGCATTGGTCTTGGCCCTGGTGCTTCTCGGTGGCAGACCCATTGGATCCCTCAGGATGCAAATGACCTTCCTCATTGTCAGCAGGTTCCGAACTAGTAAGGGAATCAACCATGTCGTCATGCTGGCATTCTCGCCTGTAGTCCAGGGTGATAGTTTGCAGCTCATGGGTGTCAATGATCTCTTGCGGCATGCTCTGAGAAATTCAGATAAAAGATCAAGTAGGCTTTGCGTAGGAAAAGATTGTTTTACCAATGAAATCAGTTGAATGCCTTCTTCTTACTTCAAGAACCCATCCGATGTAAGTGACGTTGTTTACATGTTGGTTCATATCCAGATCAGCTCTTCTTGGCTGCAAATTTCAAAAACATGATAGGCTATAAGGTTAGAAGACATTAAGGCCCCGTTAGGTTACAGAGTTAGAGAACTAGAGGTAGATTTTTTAAGTGGATGTATGGGTTATGCAAACTCTACTCTGCACAGCTTTTAACTCTAGTTTGCTAAACTCCAATTTGTAATGTGTCTGCATTGTGTATAAGTAGTTATGAGATAATAGAGGTAGGAGTAGAGTTTGATACATCCGATATTTTGGAGTTGACTCCATTTGTGTTGCCAATCGGCCCTCAATTGGGGTTTTGGAGGTAAGTTAACCTACCACCAAAGAAGTGGGAGTCGGATAACTTTGTCTCCAAAGGAGCTTTAGGCTATGCTTGGATGTCAAAAACAAAGTGTTTTGAAGTATTTTTAAAATATGTGTTTTGGAATATTTTGGTGTGTGTGTTATGCGGTGTTCTTATCATAGGTTTTAGAGTGTTTAAGTATCTACTTGCGAGATTAGTTTTTTATGGATTTTCATGCGTTCCATAAATATATAAAAGACAAAAACATCCTTCTACATAAATTATGCTTAAATTAATAAAATTTTACTAAAAACAAAATTAATAGAAATGTTGTTAAAATCTAACTGAAATTTAGTGTTTAAATTATACACTAACAACAACATTACACATATCATATATTTCAAGCACACAATTCAGACTTTATTAGAGATTTGCATCCTAACTTTTTGAGATTTTGATTTAAAAATTAAATAAACAAAAAGAATAATGATCTAATAATTTGGGGAATTTAATAAAAAAATTAAAAATTAGAAAGATAATAAATCATACTCACCTGAATTGAGAAGAAAACCCTAATTTCTCCAATAGAATAAGAGATCAGACAAGTTGCACTGAAAAATTATAATCTCTCTTTAAAAAAAAAATAAAAGATGGTTTTTTTTTTCTTTTTTGTGCAAATAAATAGCGGCTCCTTTTGGAAGAGAAGACAACGTGAAAAAAAGTGGGAAAATATGAGGTCACGAGAGAGGGTTCGGATTAGAAGGCAATGTGAAAAAAAGTGGAAAAAAAAAACCGCAGGACACAGTTGGAATGAAGGTAGTTTTGAATAAAAGTTCTAAACACTCCAAAACACCCCGATTTGGAGTGTTCTAAAAAATACTTCAAAACACCTATCCAAGTATTCTCACAAGTAAGGATTCTTGGAATACCTCATAACACATCACTTCAAAACACCCCAAAACACTTTATAACTAATCTCCTAAGCATAGCCTTAGTTTCTTGTCATAGGGCTCACAGAGACAATTTGAAAAAGAAAATCGCCCTCAAACAAAAGACTTACCACAAGTCCTAAGCGTGAATACTCCGCAGGATCTTCAAGCTTGAGGATTTTCTTCAAGCTACTGTTGTCCTCCTCTGGGAAAGCAAATCTGGATTTTGTGGCAATAGCTTGTTATTAGCTCAACTTGCTTTGAAATCCAAAACCTTGAGCAATATAAAGTTACAAAGTCCTACTGCAACTAATGAAATAGGGTGAAGTGATAATAGATGCATTGATCGCTTGAGAGACCAAAATACGTAATCACATAATAAAATGTCCAATAACGATTCAGATAATAAAAAGCTGTTCGGATTTTTGGCATAATTTGCTACGCTCTTTGAAAAGAACAATGCAGCAGAGCTCAAACAAAATACTATATATTTCAAGCATTAACAAGATCTTGTTGCATAATTCCAATACTATCTTTAGTTTGAATTATAGGAGAAATGCTGCCTTTCTGCAAGAAAAGGAAGATTAAAGTTTCCAAAATATAACCTGACTTCATTTCGTCTTCAATCAGGTGACTTCTTAAGTAAACATAAATTATATTACTGATGTGGCATACCTCGGAGTTCTTGGGCAAAAAACGAGATATTCTTCAACATAAATTATATTACTGATGTGGCATACCTCGGAGTTCTTGGGCAAAAGACGAGATATTCTTCCCTCACTTCATCATTTACTCGTTGAAGCTTCCTAGTGTCTTGGTTCATCATCACCCATTTGCTGTAACAAAGTTTAACAGCTAAGTACAATTGAGGCAGATTATCAGAAAGTAAAGAACAACATACTAATGCACCAATGGCCATAAATTTTGCAAGAAACCACAATACTGTAACTGGAAATATCAAAAACTTTAAAGTGGGATGCCAAATACAACACAAATATAAGAGTTCCAACCAAAGTGCGGAGCAGTTGAAAAACTTGAAACTGCTCCAATTTAGTTCACCTGGGTCACTTATACATCATATACTAACTACTCGAATCAAACTATTCAACCCAGCCACCTACTAAATCTCTCAATTTAGCTGACCGAGTAAACTGAGTACAGATTTAAACCTCTAGCTAATTAATTGATTTCAGTTTTGAACCTGGGAATAGTACTTTGTACCTGGTCACCAGACTTTTAGAGCTCCCCAGACATTAGCAAAATAGCTAAACCTTTTAAAGATAAAAGGGTAGAATAAAAGTCTAGACCTCTCCAAACGGCCTGCCGCCCCGTGCCTGGGTACACGGGTCAGGGCCGGGTTTCACCCCATGCACGGAACCAGACCCGGATGGTTCGCACAAACCCTGGGCTGCTGCGGGCTGGGCTTGGACAGCCCGGAAAACAGCCTGGAAAAGCCCGATAGAATTTTTTTTTTTTAGAATCTAATAATTTGAAAAAAAAAATAATGGCCAAAAAAAAATTTAAAAATACTATAAATTCAGAAAAATTATTCAAAGACACAAAAAAAAAAAAAAAATTTCAAAAAAATTCATATTATTTTCCATAAAAAAATGTTTCATATTATTACATGAAATCTTTCCATAATCATATCATTATAAAATCTTTACATATACTATTAAATGAAATGTTTCATAATTTTATATACCACCGTAAATTTACATATAGTCTTTCCATAATTTCATATTAAAATAAATTTTATATTACCATAATATCTTCGTAAATATCTTTAAAAAAAAAAAAATCTTATTTTTGATTGACCGGGCCGAGCTGGACCACCCCAGTTTCAGCGGCCTTACCCGGGCCTAGGTCTTACCCAGTCCACCGGGCATCGAATAGGTCCAAGCCTATGTTCGGCCTGCTCGGGCCCAGGCCAGTCCGGGTCTTTAGTATAGATATTTAAAACTTGTCATTTCTTGAAGATAAAGAAAAATATCTTACTAAGTATAACCGTGTACCTTCTTATATTAAATTCATTTAGAAAAGGCAACTTAATGTCCCGTCTGAATTGTTGATGACTAGCTACTGAATTGTTGATGACTAGCTAGGTAAAGAAAACCACATTTATGCTGCCATTGAAATTTGCAACTCCGCCTCTCTATCCCCCCAACCCGCGCGACTCTCAACAGACTCAACTCTTCGTCTCTCCCCCTCTCATCTACATTTCTCAATGATTAAATTTAAAACCGAATCAAGATTCGAGACCAGCGTAGCTCTCTCCTCTCCATCCCTAACCTCTCATTCCAAGTAAGGAAACAACTTGATCCTCTCGATCATCATTTGCAGTGGAATCAACATTCGTGACGTGACATGATGGTATCTCGAAGACTTAAAGTTGCGCCCGACTCAAAACCTGCCAACCTCGATTTCCCCTCGCAACCTCAACAACCAACATCTACTCGTGTAAGTTTTATTTTTTCTCAAATTTTATAGGATTTGTAGATTTATTTTTTGATTTTTGCTAATTTTGCTTATTTTGAAGTGATTAAGTATTCTATTAAGTTTGCTTATTTTTGAAGTAGTTCATTTAATTCTCTAGGGTTTGTAAAATTAATTTTGCCTAATTTTTGCTTATTTTAAAACAATTAGAGTCTGATTTCCTGTAGCCAGAAAGAACGCTGACAATTAAATTGTTTTTATCAAGTTACTATGACAATGTTGTGATTGGTTTTGTGAATCATTGTCCAGGTAGAGCCATGGATTTGTAACATAAACAATTGGAGTCTGATTTCCTGTAGCTAGAAAGAATGCCAACAATTAAATTGCTCGTATTAAGTTACTATGAGAATGATGTGATTGGTTCCGCGAATCATTGTCCAGTAGAGCCATAAATTTATAACATGATTGTTCATTTTGAATGCATCTAGACCTTGGGGAATATAAATTTTCTTTTTCCTCTCTTGATATCAGTGTGAGAATGAGCCCTGATATCTGAGCAAAAATTTGACCATAAGTTTTCTTGACTGATAACAAAGAGTGATTTGGAGATCACTTAAGCCAACTCTGAGTCTAATGTTCATGCCTTTTTGGTTTTTCTCAAGTTAACAAAATATAAGAATGTTGTGGGATATGTTATTTTTAATGCTATGTCAACCTTAAAACACATCTAGGAATAAAGGAAACATTACATGCCATAAAAGAAAAACATTAGCAGCTTTAGAGAATGGGAAAAAAACTCAATTAACTTTATAAAAACCAATTAGCTGAATAAGAGATTGAGAATTCTAATCGAGATACTTTATATACGAAATTCATCTCCGTTCAAACTTTTTACCAATATTAATAAAATATTAAGTTCGTTCATAATTTGTGGGGATTGAAAAATTTGTGCTTGAATCTTAAAGTTTATTCCCAAGTTCCCAATAAAGTTATTATATAATACTACCAAAATATAAAACTCAAAATAAACAAGCGTAGTTATCATTTAATTCCATCATTATTTAGGTACGTTTTACCATAATACGTGTATTTGAATAGGAAAATTAATAATATTCCCATTTTTGTATTTTAAACTTTTCTAGTTAATTTATTTCATATGTAATTATGCCCCCGATTCAATTGTCTAAGTCCACCCTGCTAGAATGTCAACGGATTGGTAGAAAAGTCAATATACTTGACCAGGTGTAAGTTCATCTACATGGACATGGGCAGACATGGACATACGAACACGACAAATCGAGAAGACAGAGCATGGTGACCTGACTACGTGTACATATGTGTGTGCATACTGATATATAAAAGACATCAATGAACAGTGATTTGAACATACTTCGTCAAAAGTTGAAAGGAAATTAAATAAAGCCTTAATGATTTAATCCATAACTTCAAATCAAGTATACCAAACAAAAATTACAATAGACCAATCAGAAGCCACAACCGATTCAAGTCCATTAAGCCCCCACTATGTTTCCATGTTGTTTAGGTTCTGCTAACATAATATCCGTCCTTCATATTTTCAAATGTCAAAGTGGCACCAACACATCTTTTGGTTTCTTGGAATCCTACATGGGACCGGAGTGTCAGAAACTTGTCAGCAACATGTTATGCAAGTCTTGATGTCCAAACACCTGACATATAAGGGCGTCGGGACTCATTTTGAGGCATCTGTGCTATATAGAAGTATATGAAACTTTAAACATATCAAACCCAATTCTTAAACAATCAAATGGAAAGGACTATTTAAAGAGGAAAGTGAGCCTCATATCCCATTATCAAGCATATCTGAAACAGAATTCTATGTAATATCAAAGTGCAGAATATGTTAGGCAAATAAAAATATGAGTAAAATGCATGGGCTTTTGGGTTCATGTGAGAACAGAAATTATCATCACCAGGTACTGAATCACTTTTTAAATACAGAATTTTTATAGAAGAATAATTGATAGATTGTATCAATAAACCAGCTCACCTAGTAGCTCTTCCAATCATAGAGCCAGTAGCCAAATCCTTTAGAATCCAATCACGCCGGGTGCCTATCCTTCCTTCCCCTTGGCACCATGTTTCAATCTCAACAATATCACCCCTAAAACAACCATGCTTCGTGCTTCAATGAAATCTGAACACTACAACGGGCATACGTAGCAAAATATAAATCTTGAACTCACCAAGCTGGATACTTGTATATCTCAATATGCATGCGAGAGGTAACCCAAATTAGGTGTAGTTTTCTCATGGTGGTCGTTGTGGCAAACCCATCTGTGGAAAATCCTACACTCTGGGCATGGTTGCACCCAACTTCCTACACCATGATACCACAATATTTTTTAAATTCAAATGAACTACAGGCACACTAACTAAACTTTCTTCCCTCGTTACTTCCTACACATTGGTGAAAGTTGATGCCATTAGGAAGATACAAAAAACCAAATCAATTAGTCCACAAATAAAAACTAAATTTGTGTATAAACGTAGTGTTTTTCTTTTCTTTCTTCCTTTTTCTTTTTGAGTGGGTTGGGCTGGAGGTTGGAGATGATTCAAGGAGCAAGCTAAATTCAGAAAGAAGGCTAACTCGATCAATTGTGTAACTCTCCATAAGCATAAGAAAAGCAACTCAAGCCTAACATGGAAGATGAAAAACAATAATTTAATCCATATATGAACATAGAAGTTGACAGCTCCAATTCATGTACTAACATGTTTGCACAAAGCTCTAAATGAAAATAATTACATCTGCAAACACCTTTCAGAATACCATAACTAACATGTATAATGGAGAAAGAAGGTAACATTCCAATGCAGCAATACAAAACTCAAATACATGCAATTGGAAAGGATGATAGAGAACCACACGCTGAAGTTAGCATATACTACTGATATGTAGGGGAAAAGGGGAGAAAAAAATAGAGCAAGCAGGAGATATTTTGAGCCACCTGCATGAATTTGAATGGAGAAAAAAATAAATAATGTAGCTCACCACCAAAGCTCTTGAACCAAGAGTACATTGTTGTTGCTGTTGCATTAAAATAATTTAATGAAGAGGAATTGTATACTTGAAAAACTAAGAACAAAATAATCTGTGTTTAATGAAATTTATAAGGAAAATCCATTTTAAAGAAAGGTAGATAGAAACCCATATGCAACTCAAATCCAAACAGAAACTCATTCCACATTTACAACACAGTGAAACAGAGAACCGAAAAAGCAACTTACTTTAATTTGCATGTAATGATGGAAAGAGAGTCTCTTCAAGAAATGAAGAAAACGAAAACATTAAAAATCCTAATTACAATAGATCCTAAGAACAATCAATGACGACAACCGAATTTAAATCAAAATACCAATTTGATGCTTTCTACTTTTATCTCCTAAAAAAATAGTTTAGGCCAAAATTGATGAGTTTATTCCTCCGGTTAAGTCTAGGAGACCAAGAGAGGGCTTAAAAGCTCTTGTTCTCACAGTGGCCTACTCACCAGCTTGACACAGTGAGCGTCTTCTTAGTCTGAAAGGGGGTAAGAAGTTGAGAGGTTCTCTCTTCCACGAATTGGTTCAGGTTCAGAAATGGGGTGGCATACTGAACAGAGAGGGGCGTCATGATCAACAGGACCATTCGGAGTTCCCCTGCCGCAGAAGAGGCCCCCATAAAGATAGGTAGGTTCAGACTGAGTAGCGTCCTCAGCATTGAGGGAGTAACAATCTATCTTGCCAGCGCTGCATTGAGGGACGCTATTTTGTATTCTATCATATGTGCTTTCTATTTCGCTAAAATCCTATTAATGAAACGTACGAAGCTTACACCGTTTTCCTAAGACAATAGATCCTAAGAATGATCAATGACAACAACTGAATTTAATCTAAATACCAACTAAATGCTTTCTGTAGTTTATCTTCTCAAAAAAAAAAAAAAAAAGCTTTCTGCCTTTCTGTTTTTAAATTCTACAGCAAATCAATCCTGCTCTAAAAGCAAAAATGAGAAAAAACCAGTATGAATTAATGATATAATCCAGTCTCCAAGAATAAATAAGAAAAAAAATATTTCTTATTTTTCTTAAAACAGTCTATAAGTTAAATAACAAGCTCAATTTCCCAATGCAGACAAAATTCAAGCAAAAAGATAGCTGTTTGCCTGTAGAAAACCACCTTAAATCCAAGCAAAACCCATTAACAAATCTAAATTGCAACTCCTAACAAATTTGGAATCTTAAATTCTACCTTTAAATTAGCTAATACTAAATAATAAAAAGAAAAGATTCCAACTTCTAAGTCAAAATACAAATCCAACCAGCATGCGAGCAATCAGATCATAATTAAACTGAGAATTAAGGGAAAATAAAATTAATGTCACCTGAAGGAGATTGGCGATGGTCTCGACAGTGGCAGTCTTGTTAATTCCGACCTCATAGCATCTAACGATGAAGCTCTCCTTGTAGGAGAGCCCATCCTCCAACAAGCTCCCCATCCTCAACCTCTCCGCCAATCCCTTCTCCTTCTCCTTCTCCTTCTCCCTTTCCCTTTCTTCAATCGCCGTCGCCGACGAGACGGAGGCGCCGGAGAACTCCACCGCGGAGCACCGCACCCCGGATGAGGCGGCGGGCGAGGACCGAGCGGCGGGGAAGCGGACGGGTGCGGGGATAAGATGGCGGCAGCGACGGCTGCATTGGGCGGGTGAGTCGAGAGGGCCCCCCGCGGGCGCCGCCGCGAGGGAAACGGAGGCCCTCAGCATGATTTGCTTGAGATTCCGGATCTGAGAATCTCCGCCGCCCGCGAGCTGAGGGCGTAGAGAGGCGGAGAGAGAGGGGAAAGCAAAAAGGTTGAATGGATGTATTTATTGACAAGTAGAGGTCGTCGGTGTCGATACGAACGAGGCGATGCGTTTGATTCGGTTTGGAGAACGGACCTTTGTTTTATGGTTAATTTCGGAACTGCCACTACAATTTTTTGACAGCGAAACAAATTTGGGGAATTCTTAAACGAGCAGACCACTAAGAATAGGAGAAATTCTAAATGCACCCCCATCTTTCTCTTAGTGAGACTTTAGACGAACAAATAATTATAAATTTATCATAATTTTTTTTTTTATAAAAAAACCCTTACAAGTTTGCGGCCGCCGCCGTCGCTATAGCAGCAACGGCAACAACAGGCAATTGCTACTGCCGCCACTACCGGAGCTGCTATTGCCATGGCTATTGCTAGGGAGGAGACGGGGGTATAGTCGACGGACGGCGACGGCAATTTCTAGGATTAGAGTTTTAGAATGATCGGAGGAGGAGAGAAGAGAGAGCAATTGCGGAAAAGGATGTGGCTCACTAAGAAAAAATGATCATATTTCAAATTTACATAGAGCTCACTAAGAAATTGGGGCTTACTAAGAAAAAGATAGGCACATTTAGAATTTTTCCAAGAGTAGTAAGTATAATTTTTTTGAGTCGGGATTAGTCCGGAAAAGTCTTTATAGTTTTAACACTGTTCGGGCATTAGTCTTCGGCCATGGCAAAAAAAAAAGATCATAAAATAAAGTTACGAACTTGTAATTTTTTACAATTAAACCAGTGGTGTGCTCATTTAGAAATTCTACAAATTTATAGTTTCCTTTATCTTTTTAAACTCCTATGCGTATTAATCAGTAATAACAAAATTACCATAAAAAATCTTTAAAAAGATAGAAAAGCAAATAGTAAATAAAACGGTACCTTTATTTATTTATATATTTTAGTTTCCTATCTTTTTTCCCCTCAAAAATTTCGTTACTTTACCTTTGTCAAGTAAATATTTTATGATTGATATCTTTATTTTCTTGTTACTTTTCTTATTACTAGCAACTAAACAATATATATTACTGTTATTGTTATTAGAGTAAAAAATGTGATTTCCTAGAGCCATGCTTTATTAGAAGTATGTGTGCATAGGATTTTCCTCCAAGAATCAACCAAAACTAAACTAACCAAAATACTAATGAAAACCTCAAAGATCGAAACTTCGCAAAACTACTTTAAAAAAGTAAAAAAAGATAAATAAAATAAGACAGCACGAAACAAATAAAAACAACTATTATCTTACTAAGCTCAAATATATATATATATATATATATGGAAATCAGCTGACAGCTCACGCAAATTACATGAGCTGCAATTCATTTCCATATCTCGAATTTAAAAAAAAAATAAAAAATTAACCCCTAGAATTCACTCATACCTAATTTCTTGGGTTTTAGTTTTGATTTAGTCCTCCATCAAATTGACACAAATTTTAATAGTTTTCAATGAGTAAATATTTTCTATTTACTTGATGGAAGTATGAATGAACTCCAAAATTCATGTAATTTAATATTATTAAAGTTAAAGAGTTAGAGATCCTAATTATAAAAAAAATTGAAGAAAAATTATTAAATTACTATATTTTGACTGCTAATTTACGTAATTTTTCCTGAGTTGGCGGCTCACCTATAATAATCCCATATATGTATGTATGTATGTATATATATATATATATCTCTGTATGTGTGAGAGAGAGAGAGAGAGGGTGTGTGTGTGTGTGAGAGAGAGAGTGTGTGTGTGGGAGAGAGAGGGATACACACGGGATTACCGTACATGTACTTATTAGTGAAGAAATCAATAAATTCTTTCCTCATTTTGGATCTTCTACATGAATTTAAAAATTATTTTATATCTAATATACTATTCATTTCTCACCTCAAGCACACCTTTATCTATTATGCATGGATCCCAATGATCAACCAATGTCAACTCGGCTCCCATACATGTCAGTCTAATTAAGTGGTTGTTTGATACTTGTAAGTAGTTTGCAATTTGTATCAATATAAGTGAAAATGCAGTAATAGAAATTACAGTAACTTGTATTACTGTATTTGAATTGATAATCATAAGTGGTAATTAGAGTTACAAAATTTTTCAAATTTTAATTTATTATCTTCAATAGGTATGAAAAATAACATATTTATTAATAATAAATTATTGTTTGCAAATGAGAGGCACAAGTTGTTATATATAACTTTTTTCACAAGCATAAATAGTTGATTTTGTCCAATCTGTATCCACTACTGTATTCGAAATACCAAAAAAAATATGATTTGAATCCTGAATCACCTTAATCAGATACTAATTTCTCGACCCACAGTCTATTCAACCATAATCACCTATCTGCGCTTTGAAATCTCATCTCAATTTTGAGGCTCTCCTTTAGTATTTGTTGTTCTATAGCCAACAGGAAATCAAGCCATCATGTGAGTACTGTTCTTGATTCAGAAACAAATATTGTGGTTTGTGTTGGTCAAAACACCAAATCAAATCCCAATCAAAATGAAATTCTCCTTTTCGATCAATTCCGAAGCCCTAACTATAGCAGCATCCTAGGCGGTGGTGCAACCGGTTGGGGATCGTATCCCCCATTTAGATATCGACGAGATCACTACATCGAGCAAATAAGATAGAAATATACGGTAAACACAAACATAAAGAAATAGTATTGTTTGGCCGATCAAATTCGATCCATATCTATAGGACAACAAGATACCGATTCACAATGAGAAGTAAAGGTCCAATTATTGCTCTACTTCTTTAACTTACTATAACTCTTTTCTCTCACGGTAAACAAAGAACTCTCTTATCTCATCTCTCTCTCTCATATATATATATATATATATATATATATATATATATATATATATATATATATATATATATATATATATATATATATATATATATTTTGCTACTATTCAAATCCTATCATATTAGCAGTATTATAATCTAGTTGGTATTTCAAACCAATTAGAATACTGATCATCTAATCCAAGTCCAATTGAAACTAATTGTGATCTCTAGTTATATCTCAATACTCAAAGGATACGAGACATAAATCCAACAAACGAACGGGAGGAAGACGGATCACAAAGCATGTCGCCATAAGGATTGCTCTTTTGTACATATATATTCATCGGATATAGCAATGCGGAAAAGTGCACTCCCATAACCCGTAGGTAACTCTGCAGGTTCTCAACTAAGGGTGTATTTGTTTGCATTGAAGTTGAATAGAAGTATTAAAAGTAAAATTACTTTCACTATTTCATTTATTTGTTTGGCCAATAAGAAAATTAGAAGTTACTTCAATTAGATGACGTGGATCCTATGTTACACTCATACTTTCTCTTTTTTTTTCCCCCATTTTCAGTTGGAAGTCTTCTTGAAATTCAATGAACTAAGTAAAATATTCATCATTACTTTTCAATTATATTCTCAGTAACAAATAAATTCATATTAATACATTTTATTTAACAATAAAATAGTATTTTTTCTATTCCACTTCTTACTTCTAAAAAGTGAGTACACAAATATCAAAATTCTATTGAAAAATTATCTTTCTAAACTTCCATTTTAAAATTTACTCCTATTTTTTTTTCTTCTTACTTTACCCACTTCCGAAGCCAAGCAAGGCCTAAGCCTTAGGTACGGATGACAAATGACGTATTTACGGACTAAATTTTAACTCTTCCTATATAAAGTTTTCAATTAGAAAAATATTTTTTTAATTTTTAATTTAATTTTTTTTTTAGGACGGATCAAAATTTGGTCCGTAGGCACATCTGTTACCATCGCTAGCCTAAAGGGAATATGACACCAAATGAGTCCCGTTCGAAGGGAGTTTCTAAAGGGGCACACCATTTTTCCTAGTGAGCCCACTTTGCAGGGTGTTTTTAGTTCGTCGGACGGTTATTATTAAGTGAGCTCACTGGGAAAAATGGTGTGCCCCTTTAGAAACTCCCCCGTTCGAATAAGGGGACCGTCTAAACCTACCTAGTATGAACAAATGCTCACCTACTGCAGACTCTATGAGAGATGGCAAGGATGGTAAAGAATGTGATGTCAACTGGAATCCAAAACTCTTGCTGCTTCTTAGGCCTGGACAACTTTAGCTGACTGTAGGAGATACTGTCATCCGAGTCAGCTGCGAGTAAGGAAAGCAAACACCCCGAGGTAGGCGACCACGGTCCATCTGGGGAGCCTGTGGGCGCCCTCTAGAAATGCAGCTAGCAAGGATGTCGTTTCTAGCGCGATGACGACGAGGCCGTAAACAAAGCCATGCGAAGGAAGAGACTCGACAACCGTGGATGCCGCAAGAGACTATGGCAGGGAGTGAATACTGGCATGTCCCCACGCTAAAGAGATGATTAGCTACGGTAAGGACGAGAGCGACAATGCTGAGGTGAAACTGATCCACAATGCTGAGCAGGGAAGGTAATGGGCTCGCCCATGGGCCAATTTTTGATCGTTACTATACAAATTTTTGAATAAGAAAAATAAAAATTTTATTTTTAATTCAAATTTTTGTATAAAACGGGTCAAAAATTAACTTATGGGTACGTTCATTACCACCCCTAATGCTGAGGTGAAACAGGTTGCAAGATGATGTATGTACACCAGGAAGACTCCCTGATCTCTAAATCATTGTCCATGCATTGTTCCCTATCATGGGGAATTACTAAGTCATTATCTAAGCATTGTTCCTCATCATGGGAAATTACAGTCCGTTATGGTTCCGTGTTTTTGAAATCAGAATAATTGCTTTCATTGAGAGTCAAATTTAAGACCTAGCGCTCTCAAATTCCCGCTCTCAAATTTAAGACCTCCCGCTTATTAAATGGGTGCCCTAAGGCCCCTAACCAACTGAGCTACGAAAGCTTGTTGTAAAGATTTTCCAAGTCAGAATAAAAGAAAAGGGTTGTGGTAGGTTTGTAAAAATCAGCATTATCACATATTACGGCATGAGCTAAAAATGTAAAGTGAGAAATGAAAATATTCGTGTTAAGCTAAGCGTAGCCCCCATTGAAGAGAAGATGCGATAAAATCGCTTACAATGGTTTGATCATGTGCAATATACACCTACAAATACACCAGTTCGACGAGGGAAGGTTATTAACGTAGGACAACTTAAAAGAGGGGACCTTGACCGAAGAAAATATGGATAGAAATAATACGAAAAGATATAAATTCTAGAGATTTAAATGATGACATATTACTTACTAGGAATGAAAGGAGAATGATTATCTACATGATCGATCCGGTGTGATTCTCTTTTGATTCATGTAGCATATTCCAAATACTTGAGATAAAATGCTTGGTTGTTGTTGTTCTCTTGTACATTTTGACCATTTGTTACTTCTTGGATGCAACCCTCGTATTCATTGATCTTTATTAATTTGTTGGGAGACTCTATCTTCATGCCTTCTGAGTAGCTCGCAACTAAAACAAACAGGACCTCCTACTAGTTACTTTTGTTTGAAAGGATTTCAACTGAACATACTCTTGCTAAAGTTTCAAGAACGTACAGTGTGGTTAGCTTTTCCAACAGTAATCAAATAGAGGCCAGGTCATGACCATCTGATTCATCACAATAAAATGAACCATAACTTCTCAACCAATGGTCCACAACTAAGCTAGGATAAGAACTAAAGATCACATGACAATCATTTGCAGATTGGATCTCCACGACTCAAACAACATGTAACCCCTTGACCTATTGATTCGATAATACCTATTGCAACTGCAACTAGTTCATATCTGACGACATAAAAACCAATCGCTACATAAATGAGACTGAAAACATGAACAGGGGCTATTTGTTTCCTTGTAAATTGGACTTTTTTTTCATTGATACTTTGATCCCTTATGCCCTTTTAACCTTGGCCGAAGGTTGCAGGAAGATGAACCTGAAGATCCAACCAGCAAGAATGGCACCAGTGAAGGAGGGGATCCAGTAGACGTAAAATTGTTCCCATGTGTTATGGCGGTTGTCGAGATATGCCCAGCCGTACGCCTGTCATTTGCCAAAAATACCATGGTCATTGTCCGAGATCAGTTTCATGTAATTTCACGCAAAAAAAAGTAAGATATAGTTAATGGCAAGATACCAACAATCTCAACTAAGAAAGCACACAAAGATATCAAACCAAATTGCAATTCGAAGTATTGATATGTTAATATGTATATATATTCAAATATCAGAATAGCATAATGTAATAAATTAAGTTTCATAACAAAATTACCAAATAAATTAGCACACTTTTCATTTAGCATATTTTAAAAGCAGACAACTTTCGATAATATATATTTCTTGCTAATATTTGCAAACTTGCAGTATACACTAGATTTATTAAATTAGCGAATCCATAGAAGTCATACAACAACAACAACTAAGCCTTTTATCCCAAGCATTTGGGGTAGGCTATATGAACCCAAAAAAGAATCACGCCGGATCGATCACTTTGATATTCCTTCTCTATTCATTTCTATCAAGTAATATCTCCTTATTTAAACCTCTAGACTCCATATCTTACCGTATCACCTTCATCCATATTTTTTTCGGTCTTCCCTTCGTTCTACATTGATAGACTCCCCTCTTCTAACTGGTGCACTTGTAGGCCTTCATTGCATATGACCAAACTGAATCCATAGAAGTCATAACTAGAAATTTAAATTTCTTCCCACTTGAATAATTTTAATACTTTTACAGGCAAATCTAATAAATAGAAATGAACGAAAGCATAACTAACGTAGAAAAAACTTGAAATCAATTTAAATTTCGAAACTAATTAAACAAAATTCCGATAAGTATGTCAGTCACAACCCACTAAATGTAATCAAATTTTTTGCTTAAATGCAAGAAAACACTTCAAAAACCAAAACGTTTGAGCATCCATCCAAAAAGGAGTAAACTTCATTGTACAAAACAATGAGCTAAAGCCACTTTTATTCCCCCACTTTCAGTAAGTAAGCTCAAATGAATCATGTCGCTCAATAACATACCAAAAAAAAAAAAATTTTTTTTTTTTGAAAAATAACGAAATCCAATCTTTTGAAGACCCGTATGAGGTTTTCCAGTCAACAAACAAAACCAATCGAAATCCAAACTACACGAGATCTAACACCTTTTGAAGATCAAATAAGAACAAGGTCGAGAGACCTTACCGAGGTATAATTTTCAATCAGAGGAGTTAGGTTGCTATTGACAACCAAGAGCAAAGGAGTTTCGGACTGCCTTATTATATGGACCCAAGACATCTATTTGTTGGCAGTTTCTACTCTTCGTTGACTGCAAAAGGAGCCTCATTGATCGCTTCTAGAGGGTGCAAGTACCAACAATCGCTAGAGAGATTAATCCACATCGTTCCAGAATTAGTCAAGAGGATTCGGTAGAGGCCTAATTTCTCTCGATGCAGATATAAATAGCAGCAAGTCCAATCGTACTTGGATTAATTGGTCACTGAATAGAAAACTTTGACACAAAAACAGCAGGTCGGATCAAGAACTCGCTCCAAAACTGTAAACTCGGCAAATATTCGGCCTGTCCAAGCTCTGGAGTAAATTTCAGCATCTCTACATATTTGAGGGCCGAGTCTAAGGACTCGGCTGAGTTCAATGAGTTTTAGAACACTTGAGAGTTTGATCCCTACCATTAACATCTTTTTTCTTGATAAACTCATCCATATTCAAGTGGTTTGGGCCTGTAGCGCCAGAATTGGCCAGATCCGATCGAGTTTGGGTCCCAATGGTATGGACTCAAGCATTTCCGGCTCCGGATTCAAGCAGGTTAGTGCCCAATTCATGCAGGGAGTACCCGATAAGCTTCGGTTTGGATGCAACAAAGGTAAGCACAGTAGGTCATATTTCGCTAACAAATAACATGGTCTCATAATGATATCATCTTTAGCTTGCACAAATAGCAGCTTTAAATGAAACTCCAACCAACTCTCCAAGAGGAGGAACCTGGAGGTAGATTGGTAAAGGAACTTGCATGCGCTAAGTTCAGGGGAGTTTCTAAAGGAGCACACCTTTTTTCCTAGTGAGCCCACTTTAAAACTGATCCGGCTTATGAAAAATGGTGTGCTCCTTTGGAAACTCCCCAAGTTCAGTCACCAATTCCCGAACTCTAAATAACTGACAGGAATTTTCCCTATCAAAGGGAAGGGCATAAAAGTTATCAACCATATTGGACAAATATATCGTAAAAGAGACTGAAAGGGCGAATTTGGAGGACAGTTCGTTAAGATACTTTCTTTGTAATAGGGTTGTCACAGGTTTTGAGAGTTGCCTCAATGTATGAAAAAAGATGAAAGGATTTTTGCCGCATATCCAAGAGAGATGGTCAAAATTATCATCCTTACGGCTCAAAAAGAGGAAATTACCGAGAATTTTCTTTTAATGACATAGATGATCAGATATTTGTCAGCTCGGGAAAAACAACAAAATTTGATGTGAATGGCAAAAGAATTTTATAGAATCATTGATATAAAAACCTGTAATTTTCAATATGGATATCCTATCACAGGAAAGACAAAAAATAAACTGATATTATCGTAAACTAATCCCCCAAGTGCAAAAAGTTTATAAATTCCTCACAGAACTGATTTTTTTTTAAAAATAGCTATCAGTAAATCAAACTTTTTAACACAAGAAGCAGAAACCATTCTGCTAATTGGAAAAAGATTAAGAAACTCAAGGTCAAAAATTTATCGGCTACTTTGGGAGTGTCATAACTATAACCAAAGAGAAATAAACATATAGAGTAGCTAAACATCTAGGCTTATCAATAAAGATGCAGATACACCTGAGTGTTGAGGACGAGAATGGACGCGTTCACGGTCACTTTTTAGCCCGTCCAATTCAAAATTTTGAATTAAAAATGAAATTTTCATTTTTCTAATTCAAAATTTTGAATTAAGCAAATCAAAAATTGGCCCGTGGACTCGCCCATTCTCATCCCTACCTGAGTGTCACCTTTCAGCCAGGTCCTACAGAATCAGATTTCTACAACACCAAGACCCTTTATACTAATGTCATTTGTCAAGTACAACTAGATTAAAAAAGAATCTCTCCTTCCAAACCATGCAAGACAAGAAATTATAAACCATAACCAACAAAAAAGAACAAAATTGACAAAGCTAACTACGTGACGCGCATCCGTTTAGTTCACTTTACACCCTACCACTTCTCAACATATATGAAATTAACACGAGTCAGAAGGGAGGAGTTAAGGATGGACCTGAAACCGCATAACAAAGTTGAAGGCTATGCACATTGCAAAATGGTCATAGCAAATGTTGCTCTCACCATTTAAGTATCCAACACCATAACAAGAAAATATTTTTTGTGAACCCTGTGGTGTTTGATTGATGATGAGCTAACTACCATTTCATTTGTAATGTTCATAAAAACATTCACTCTTGTTGCTCCGTTGTGCATTCATGACTATCATTTACAGTTTAGAAATATATCATGAACACAGTTTGTTCCTAATGGACACAATTTATCCCTATTTTTTCCTTTATAGTACTGACTTGTAACAGCAAAATGATTGGAAATTGTTCCATAATACATAAGCCGGCAAGACGTTTGACTATGAAAGCATTTGACATCCTTAGATTGCATTCGAGGGGAATCCTAGTTTTAAGAGGATGAAATTCTATATCATGAGTAGTACTATCATGCCCCGCCTCGATATACGACAAACGAGCGCGTACAATCATCGCCAATATATTCGGTTTGAATATACTAAAACCTCCGACAAAATAACAAGAGTTAAAATAGTTTATAATTAGTCATGGATTCCTCCCCCCAAAAGGCTAGCTACGATTACTTAATGACTTCATTGGAATCATTATAAACTACTCTAGTTTTTGTTTTACATCCGATGTGGGACTATTGAACTAAAGTATTACATTCTCCCTCCCCCCAGGATCTGACATCCTTGTCATAGGAGCACAGTAATACTTTAACACTTCACCAAGCAGCATGGAATTCTAGACGTGACTTTCATGAATTTCTAGAGGTGGCTTTCATGGATTTAAGAGGTGGCTCCCACTTTTGTATGGCATTCTGTTCCGTATAGTACTTAAATCCATGTGGCACTTAGTTCCACATACTTTGGCTAGTGTCTAACTCTGATACCACTTGTAATGCCCCACCCGAAAATTGGATAGTGGAATGTTGGCAACATATTCACTCAGAAATATGCTAAGCCACTGGTAGAATAGTATGAATTAAAGTAGTTTATAATTAGTCACAGATTTCTCTCCAAAAAAAGTTAGGTATAATTACTTAATGGCTTCATAGAAATTATTATAAACTACTATATCTCTTGTCTCACATTCAATACAGGAGTATTGAGCTAAAGGTATTACAAATACCATGATGACGTAAACCCCTTTAGGACTTCCACATCTAGTATGTCTTCTTCTCCTTATAGTCATATGTCATCAACTCTTCATTCCATTCTAAAGAAATCCCTTTAGGTATACTAAGCTTTTATTCATTTTCCTTTAATCGACATCTAACGGTAAGGGAAAAAAAATTCCAGTCCCCAAAATTGCATATGAACAGTAGAGAAGGAAATGAGTTCTGAGTAGGGTGTCAAAAATGACGATTGTCCAAAATGCAAACATGAGGATACAGCTACATATGCATTTCTATCTGAAAATATATACAGTTCACTCATGTAAATGTATGTATATAAAAGGATAACTATCTACAAGATAGTCACATTTGTAAAAAAAAAAAGGGGTACAACATACTCTATATTATATGTAGCTTTTAAGGTAAACAAAAGTTTACACCTTCGGAAGTGTGGGACATGCATGTAGGGATGTGGTCCAATGGCCAATTTTTAGCCTATCTTATTCAAAGTTTTAAACTAAAATTGAAAATTTTATTTTTCTCATTAAAAATTTTTAATAGGGCAGGCCAAAAATTGGTCATTGGACATATCCATTCTCATCCTTACATGCATGTCACTATCCGGGTGTATTGGGCATGATTTTGCCGGGGGAGGTGTGCTCATTTATTAAACGACTTCAAAATGCCGTGTTTGTAATAAAACAACTTTAATCAAATTTCTACTAGAAAGGACAAGTCCCAAAACCTGAGCATAGTCAATATCAGTGAATGCTCTCTCCCACCTTTCGTACAAGACAAACAAGCTGATTCCTTGGTGTATGTTAAATATTGCATGATACTTAAACATGCTTCAAAAGAATCACGTTCCATGTTTGACTCAAATGCAACATGATAATGACGTAATGAAAAACTTAAATTAATTATAGCACAATACTATGGCAAGCAATATGAAATAGAAAGGAGACTTCGAAATGGAGGATAATTAAATGTTAAATAAAAGGAGAGATATTAATAACATGCATACCTTCACAAGCATAAAACATCAATACTAAAGCTCTAACAGCCTAGGTTTCACGACTAACATATTTATGAACTTTCAGCGAAAACAAAAACTAACCGAAATAAAAGAATGCCTTGAAACATTGTTAACTTTGATAATATGCATCAAATACAACAATCAGGCATGGCCTCGCAACTTGGACCAAAAACCTCAAATGATTTGATTCCGAAAAGGATGTATTATTTATGTCGCTCAAATGTGCATAATATCTACTGAACACATTTCAAGCTCTTAGGCCAAAAACAGAAAAGATTTATTGAAGAGATTAAAGGGGGTAGTGCAAGCTGTTAACCTCTTAAATTAAAATGTTGCAGGAGTTTATGCATGGCGACAACATAATTCTATCAAATCAAATAATAGATCTAAGAGACTGCTGATGAACAATTAAAAGCCACCAAAAAAGGTTCCTTTATGATAATCCAGCCCTCATCATGTTTCTATAAATAAATGAATCAACTTCCTGCTATAAATGAAAATTTTTCATTGCTTATTGTAAAAGGACTCCAGACTAAAAGAAAAAAAAAAAATATAGATGGCAATAGAAGACCAAGAGACAGAGGAACTAAGGGGGCTTACATTGATTGGGTTCATTGATGGGCCTGTATATGTGCTGCCTGAAACAATCATTGTAACAATCGTTGTGGCAAGCATCAATGTCTTGACAATAGCATTGCTTGGACCCTTGGTCATTATCCACAGCACAGCAAAAGTAATTACGAAGGTCAGTATCCCTTCCGCCAATGCTCCAGTGTGCACATCCACCTTCAGAGAAGGCCCAGTGAGCATGCTCTTGAATTCAGGAGGCATCACCTCCCTAATCGCCAGAACACCACCTACTGCTCCTAGTGCCTAATCATAATCATAATCATCAAAAGAGATTAATCATGTGTTTCAATGCGCAAGGAAACAACTAGATTTTGTAATCTTACTGAATTTGACAAAAATGAGTTGCCAGATTTTGTTGAATTAGAGTTTGTACGGGTCACGAAGCCATCGTAAATTTCAAAAATCATGGAACTAAAAGATTTTAGTTATAATCATAGTTGGACATATAAATGAGGGAATTAATATTTGTTGGAATAATAGGTATATAAAAGTATATGAAAATATCACTGCTTTTTCCATGCTGCAGCTGAACAATTATATAAACCAAGATTTAAGCACTCAGATTCGATTTGGGTTTCAGACCCACAGTGTTAAAAAGATTTCAACAAATTTAACTAGTTTCAATGATTTTGTTTCAAGTTTCAGTTTCATTATATGTAAACACATAGGCCGAGTCTCATGGCCACTAAATATGCTTGTCATCAAAGGTGCTTTCCACATGTAGTGCTTAAAGAGCATGTAATCTATTAGCCCCTCTGTCTCTTCGATTTTGAATTTTCATGCTAGTCAATAGGTTTGGTAAGTTTAATCCGAAACTTGACAAAAATAGTCCAAAACTTAACTGAAACTAACCCGAAACTGACTGATGCTAACTAAAACTTGCGAAATCAAACCAGAAACTACTGAAATTAAGACAAAATCAATGAAACCAAAACAAAATCTTCAATGATATAAATTAAAGAAATCGATAAAATAGCATTTGGTGCTCAAATAAATCAGAATTTCAAGTGATCTGAATAGTTTTACGTTTTCATAAGCTAGGAGTATCATTTCATCCAAGATTTTGCTAATCAAAATGTAGCCAGAGCATCAATAAAAAATAATTAATCAAACAAACAAATTCCTTTAGTAGTACAAAACTAGAAGTAGAACATCTAAATTTTCCAAGTCTTGCCAAACAATGATTCCTTCATTACATATCCAACATTTTCCCAACAAGATACTTTTCCAAACAAAACTAGACGAATTTGAGTTATAAAATTGCATATCAAAACAACAAAACACTTTTCCCAATCTCTCTAACAATTTTGTCATCATTTTGAGTCCCCAGATTTCTAGCAAGTAAACAACTTCTTCCTTATAGAACTTCAGAACAGGTAAGAGAACAAAAGTCCCAAATCAAGAGGTACATTTGAGTTTCTAATAAATAGTCACATCATTAAATATATATTAATACATAGTCTATAACAACAACGTCAACAACAACAACAATAACTTAGTCTTTTATCCCAAGTACTTGGAGTAGGCTACATAAACCAAAAGAGAATCACGCCGAATTGATCACACTGATAATACTTTTCCATTCATTTCTATCAAGTAATATATCTTCATTTAAGCCTCTGGAATCCATATCTTTTTGTATTACCTCCATCCATATTTTCTTCGGTTTTCTCTTCGCTCTTTTAATATATCATCATTTAAACCTCTAGACTATATTAATATAAAGTCTGGCTAGTAATATCCATACCCAACAATATTAATGTAGGATTCTACTTATCGTCCTTTGGGTTTTTCCCATTTGCTTTTAAAAAGTATCTCTTTCTATGCTCCAAAAGAGAAGCTTCCTTCATTGAAAGAATAAGGAAAAATAGATCCAAAACCATAGTCCTGATCAATGTTTAAATTAGTGATAATGGTAACATAATGTTTTGACTCTGTTAGGTTATGTTGCATATAGCGTAACGCATAACGTAGGTTACGCAATTTTCTATTTATGTAATAAAAATAAATATAAAACTGTATAAAATAATCTTTATAAATTGAAAAATAAATTAAAAAATTTCTAAAAAGAATATATAACTATTTTGTAATACATAATCTATTCTAATTTTATACTAAATTTTATAATATAATTTTCACATCTATCTTCATAAATTATATTAAGTCCGCAACCGTAATTCCAGTCATCATCTAAACAAAAAAAAATAAAACTATGATTTTTTATTTCAATTCCAGTTATTATCATTATTGTAATTTATATTTTCAAATGTTCAATTTATCTTATTTGTAATTGTTGATTTCAGTTAAGTTAAAAATTCATTAGAATCAACAAGTATGATAATTCAGCAACCGGATAGGAATTATAACAAGCGAATAAGGAAACAATCGCTAATAGTAAGTAATTCCATAAGCAATCAAACAAACCAAATCAAGTAACAAAATTTCAGTAATTCGCTAATAATCAAAATAATAATCAATAAAAATATAGATATTACTAAAAAAATAATAGTAAATAACGTAACATAACTTATTTTAATATAACGTAAAATAACATAAAAAAACGTACTGTTACGGTGCATTGAGTTATTTTCAGTTGTTACATAGTACTGAAATTCCGTTAGGTTACGTAACGCAATATAACGGGTTTCATAACGCGTTATTTTCAACATTGGTCTTGATTTGGTTATTATCCATACCTACATATTTGTGACCTTTAAGCGTAGGACGATCGCGCCAAGCGAGCCTCTCTAAATTAGTTAAAGCTTTGATGGCTCGATAATACATCATCAGGGAAAGGAGAGTGAGGGGGAGAGGGGGCAGCCATCAGCCTGATCATCCAAGGAGGTGGCCGAACCAATCCCTGGTTGCCGCTTGAATGAAGGAGCAGAACAAGAAGCAAGATGGTGATTGTTTTTCAAAGGATGTTCTGTATCGGATATGGTCATTATCCATATAGTGTTTGTATCTCCATCTCTTTATATCTGATATGGGCACTATACTTTATTTTCTAGTAATTTTTTTTCCTGGTATGGATACTACACTATCTTTCCTAATAATATCTGCATTCAAGAAATGATTCAAGATATCGATATATGGTAAAACCTATAATTTACAACCCTTTTCTCTTTCAGTCCCAGATCTCGCCCAAGTCCCAACCAAACAACAACCTGAAAACACTATAATTTTCATTAAACGCCAAACAACTAAAAACCTGAAAACACTATAATTATCATTTAATGCCACACAACTAACAACCTGAAAACACTAGAATTTTCATTAAATGCCAAACAACTCACCACTTCCAAGCATTCCGTAATTTCACCCAACAAAAAAGAAAAGTTACATTCTACCTACAAACACAAAAGTTTCACACTCCAACAGCGTCGTTCATTTCTTAGTCCCTGCACTCCACTGAATGAGAGAAGGAAAAAAAAAAAAATCAAACTTTAACCTTAAAAAATAAACTTTTTCGAAGTTAAAGGTAGGTAACAATTATATCAAAGCAGGGAATATGAGAAAGCATATAGCCTATAACAATTTTCAAGAACTCATAATTCAAAAACAGTATCTCTCGAAGCCACAAAAGATCACAACTTTAGCCTAAAAATTAAAATTTCTCCCAAAATCAAAGCTAACCAGCTAATACCTTAGAAGGGAATCTAACAAAAAAAAAAAAAAAACGGACATTTACCAAGTTACCAACAATTTTAGGCAATAGCTCCAAACCACAAAAATTTCAAACTTCAACATCAAAACACATAACTTTTTTCCAAATTGGTTACCTGAGCGGGGAATCTGAGCGCTATGGCGAACAGGCTATCGTCCGCAACTCCTGCGGCGTAGAACGCAACGGTGTTGGCGGGGTTGAAGCTGGCTTTGCCGAGAGCATCGGAGATGGGATTGAAGATGAGAATCAAGACGGCGATCAAGAGAACAACGATCCCGAGTGCCAAGTAGGGGCTTTGGATCTCGAGGTGCTTCGAGATGGCGGCGGCGAGGGGGCCCACGGTGGAGACGCAGAACATCCACAGGAACGTGATTACGCCGTCGCCGATCGCCGCCTTGATCGCCCCCATTCCGAGATCTGGGGAATTGCGGCTGGTGAGAGAGAGAGTGAGGATGGCAGTAGAAAATAGTAGAGAGAGAAAGTCGAAGAGAGAGAGAGAATCTAAAAAGATTTTGATAGGTCTAAACGACAGATTGGCCACGCAACCCACGGCGGCTTTTGATGTTAGGTGCTTGGGATGCGGCACCTCCCGGCTGCGTGACGGTGACCCGCAAGTTCGGTTGGTTAGGTTCTTCCTTTTTCGGGGTTTTCACAAGTGGGAGCCTTGAATCTTTAAAACTTATACAATATTCCCTAGAATCTTCATATTTTAATTTTAATTTCTAAATTCTTTAAATTACATTTGTTTTGATCCTTCGTTTAGGTGGATTTTAATTTTATTATTTTAAAATTAGAGAAAATAACTGTTATATCTTAAGTTCAAATCCAAAGTTAGTTCATCTGATTTCAATCTCATGAGTTCATTTATTAGGAATAGGGTGATCTCCTCCTAACTAGTCAAGTTGATCTTGTAGTTACTGTGTATTATGATATTAAACGATATGATAAAAATAAAAGGTTAATTTTCAAATAACTGAATCACAAATAATATTAGATGTGGTAAATAATCAATAGTGATGAATGGAATAAATTTTTGGAATCAATTGATAGGATAGAGACCAAATAAGTAGGTATATGCATATGCGTATATGTGACAGTAATTCTAAATAGAGATTTTAGACATTGGCCAAAGCCGAACCTATGTATATGCATAGAAAAATCTCTGAGGACGAGTGACAACCACAGGCGAATGGCAAAGAGAGTCGAGGCGATCGGCAAGGCGAGCGACAACCACCAATGTGGGGGTGTAGAGGCATGGGGTTTGGCAAGGCGGGCAAGTCGAGCGAGTCAAGGCAATCGGCGAGACGAGCAACAACCATCGGCGTGGGGTTGTTGAGGCGTGGGGTTTGTCGAGGCGAGCGACAACCATCGAACGAGTCAAGGCGTGGGGTTTGGCGAGGTGAGCAACAACCACCGGCGGTTTTTGAAGCTAGGATTTTACAAGGTAAGTGAAGCTAGGGTTTTTGGTTTAGATACATAATATTGGATTATTGAGTAGGACATGATTGTACACCTGCGATTTTTGAAGTTAGGGTTACTGTTAATTAATTGATTTTTGAGTTTTAATGCATGATTTTGGGAGTCTTCCTTGATATCTTGAGTATGGAGAATAAAAATGAGTATGGAAGAACTTGTGAATAGGGTTTTCTCTTCTATATCAACCATTGATATCTTCTGACCTCGCTTGGTTAAGCTGATTCAATAGTTCCGTATGCCAACTTTTATGTAAATCACGGGGAATTCATGTAGAAAAATACTGATTTAGCATCACTGCAGTGATATCCTTGTTAACATTGAAATTTGAACATGGGAAGGTTTATCTATAAAACAAAGGCTTAGATATTCTCTTAAAAAAATAAAAAAATCAATTAAGATAAATGATCTCCATAAGATGAGTGAAGTGGTGCTCTTTTATTTTATTTTATTTTATTTTATTTTATTTTTTTTTGATTCATTATAGTGTTTTAGAACTATTTTAATATGTCCTGCTTTTGATGGAACTGTTGCTTAAATGGAGCATTTCTTCTTCTTCTTCTTCCTCTATTATTTTTTTAATGAAGAAACAGGTGCTGATGCCGCCTCCTTAGGCTTTTAACCAAGCTGATTATTTCATTGGCTTTTTTAGTTTCTAGTTTCTGTTTGTCTTAGCCTTCTTTTTTTTTTTTTTTTTTTTTTTTGACGTTAAACGGTAGGGTATATCCTTCCGTGTTTCATTAATGAGATAATAATAGAACAGTTATACTCTCGGTCTATCAATATGAGGGACCTAATAAATTTACAAATCAAAGCATCTAATCAAAAGTACATAAAACGCAAATAGCAAATTGAAGAAACCAAAAAAAGCAACTCACTCCTGCCGCCAATCGATGGGTCAAACTACCAGTCCATCACCCATCAATCCTCCAGAAATATTCCCTTACTCCTCCTGTGGTGATGTACCCTCTATCTCGTTTTCCGAATCACCATCTAATAGATGAAGTCTCTCCTCGTCTGACGGGATACCTGTCTACATGATGAAATCACGAATAGTAAGTATCATGCAATAATCCACAGAATGATATTTCTCATTAAATAATTTATTATTTCTTTCTCTCCAAATAGCCCAGCAAAACGCAGCAGTAAGTGTTCTAATTTTTCGGTTCGTGTTACCCCCCTTATTAAGTTTTCTCCATAGGTTTGCGTTTAGGGTTATATTAACATTCACCCTAACGATCTCGTATAAAATTTCCACATACTTTTGGAATAAGAATAGTTAAACATCATGTGTTTGGTCGATTCCCCTTCTCTGTTGCACAAGATACAGATGTTAGGACCATTCCAACCTCTCTTTTGTAATTTCGATCTGGTGAGAATAGCATCTTTGCATACGAGACATAGGACTACTCTAACTTTTTTGGGACATTTAGCTTTCCAAAGCCATCTGCTATTTATCGAGGTGACTTCACCATTTATGAAATGGCAGTAAGTGGATTTGACTGTGAAGTTACCATCCTTCTCCCATCTCCACTTTGATATATCTTTCTCAACCGAAGAGGGTATCCAATCACTCAGAAATCGCTTGAGCACTCTAATTCTTGTCAGTTTCTATTCTTACAATAGCGTCGAGTTCCATCTCCATCTCGAGTGTCTCCAGTACTGGCTAATCCTTACATTCTTATCCCTTGTTTTCTGGAACTCTTAGCCTTCTTTTTTTAGCCAAGCAATGAGCATAAAGCCCTCCAGAACATGTAGCTTCGTTTCGGCTGCTTTAGTTCTGATTTGATCAATTTAACCAACCGCAAGTTTTAAATTTAGCTGCTCTTGTATTACATAAAGTCCCATTTGAGCTATTTTCTGTCTTTAATATATAATTATTTTTGCAGATTATTTGCTGCTGTGGATGATATATTTTGTCTGTTCCAAGGACATATTGAAAATATTGCCCTTTTGAAGCAACAATATGGATTGAGCAAGACTGCCAATGAAGTTATCATAGTCATTGAAGGTTACAGGACATTAAGAGACAAGGGTCCTTATCCTGCAGACAACCCGAAGATGCAACAGTCGCAAACAACCCCCTAAGATGCAGAACAAGGGAGATGTGATCCCAAAAAATAATCATGTGAAGATATTTAAACAATTTGTTTTGAAACTATGTCGTCATTTGAAAATTATTGTAATGAGCTATGTTGTTAACAATTTCTTGATGCATTATTGTAATTCGTATGTTTTATGATTTGAATGTTTTGTTGTTGAGCTTCTTGATATATTATTGATACACGATATATATTTTGAGCTTATTGCATATGTGATGGTTTGAACAACTTGTTAAAAAATCTTTTGTGATATGGATGCATTTGTCAAATAAGATATGTGTATTTAATTAATGTCAATTTTTGTTCAATATTTTGTCAAAGTAAATATGTGTATTTCGCAGGGACAGAATAAGCTACCGAGAACAAGTTCTCAGTACAGACTGCACTGTGAATGAGAACAAGTTCGCAGTTCTGGACTGAGTTCTCAGTCCGAACTCAGTCCAGAACTGAGAACTCAGTTCTGGAAGAACTGAGATGGTAATGAATATCTACACAATTATTTTTCATTGATGTTGGTATACTATTGCTGGTATTGCTCTCTTTCTTTTAATGGTTCAACTTCTAAGCATTCATTTATATCCCTTGTCCCAAAAGTTAGGTTATATGCCTGGTGGGTTGGCTAACAAATGCTTTGAAATCATGATAGATCTGTGGCTGGGCCCTTTCAGGGAGAACTGAGAACTTGTTCTCGGTTCTGGAATGAGAACAAGTTCCCAGTTAGTCTAGAACTGAGAACTTATTCTCAGTTAGTCTCACTTATTATGTTAGAGAGAGAGTGGAAAGAAGAGTAATTCACGTTAAAACTTGATTAAAATTCATAACAATTATAGAAATAACAGTGAACTATATGAATATTTTGATTACAACACAAATTACAATCATCACACTAATGATCTTCACCAATTTCATCAACTCATCCATCATCTTCTCTATAATCACAAGATGATTTTCTATTTCGCTCAAACGAAATTCTTGATTCTTGATATCGTTTACCCACTTGAAGTGTCCACAACTTGGATTTTTTTGGCCCTTATACGCAGTGCAACCCTAAAAATCCAAACCCCGGTTCGGGCCTTACTTGCACGTCCATATCTGAGCCGGGAATCCACAACCACAAAGCTCTCCATTAACATTTCCAAAAAGACTTGGATTTGTAGAGAACTTGCTACTCGAAGAAGTCATACTTCACAAGATGAGAGATATATGGTTAAGGAAAGAAAAAAAAAATAGAAAGATTAACTGTGAGAGAAGAAAAAGTGGAGAAGAATGAAAAGAAGAGAAAGAGATGAGGAAAAGAGAAGGAAGTAAAATAACTAATATTTTCCTCTCTTTCAGGGTATAATGGAAAATTCGGGCCAAAAATTTAATTAGCCTAACGGAAGTTATTCAGGGACTGAAGTAACTTACAAGATTTGGGGGGCTAAAAGTGAAATATGAATATATCAGAAACTAAAGTCTAATTTTTAAAGATTTAAAATACCAATATGTAAAAACACCTTCTTTTTTTTAATAAGAAAATCTGATAAAGATGTCGGCAGTTGTGCAGTTTGCACGGGGAATTCTAAACGCGCACTACATTTTTCTTTGTGAGCCCCACATCCTATAGTAAAGTGATTTACAACATAGGGGAAATGGTGCTCACTAAGTAAAATGTGGTGCCCCATTTAGAATTTCCCAGTTTGAGCCCATCTGAATTTTTTTTTTCATGTAAGGCATGTTTAAATAGTATTGATCTAATGATAAATGGGAATTTCTAAAGGAGCACAGCACTTGTCCTACTGAGAACAACTTGCTTAGTGTGCAGATCCTTCCATTTGAAAAGAGAGGTTTTTGCTAGTGTGCATGTCGGCTTTTCCTTTAGGAGTTTTTACATATTGATCCCTTACTTCTTTAAAAATTGAATATCGATCCCTCAAAACTTTATATATTGATATTAGTCCCTCAAAATATATAAGTTACACATTTTTAGTCCCCTTTGGGTCACTTCTATTAGTTAAGTTAACTTTTTGGCCCTTTATACCCATTATACCTCCGGAAGTAAAGAAAAATCAGTTATTTACCTCCCTTTCAATTTTTTTTTTTTTGTTGGATTTCCCTCTCCATTCTTCTCTCTTCTTGTTTGGGTTTCTCTCTCCATCTTCATCTCTTACTTTCTTTTTACTCTCTTCTTGATTAGCTTTCTCTTTCCATCCTTAACCTCTTTCTCTTCTTGGTTGGTTTCCTCTCTCCATCCTTAACCTTTCTCTCTTCTTGATTGGCTTCATCTCTCCATCCTCAAACTCTCTCCTTCTTTTTGGCTGGGTTCACATCTCCATTCTCAACCTCTCTCTTTTCTTGATTGGGTTCCCCTCTTGACGATAAGGGTAAAGGGATTCAGGTTTTCTGAATTACGGTTAGGATTAGAGGGGTTGGGATAGTAGAAGGGCTAGAGGGAGGGAATAGAAGGGAAGACGTTGAGGAGGTGGAATGAGAGATTTGAAAGTCATCTCTTAATTTCTAACTAAGTTATAGGCATTTAGATCATTTTACTAATATATAAAAATGTAAAAAAAAAAAAAAAAAAAGCGGAGTTTATTTTAACTGAATAAGTAATGAAGAGACTAAAACAGTACAACTTAAATGTTTTGGGGGACTAAAATCAAAATATGATGTTTTGAGGGATCAATATTTAATTTTTAAAGAATTAAGAGATCAATATGTAAAAACGCCTTTCATTTATTGCCCTTTCATCCTCCCAATGAGCATAGCAAAACTCTCATTCTCAAACCCTTCAATCTCATAGCTCAATCTCCTCCGATCCAAGCCCCAACCACATTAGTCGTTCGTGAGTCCATGCCCAACACCACCGCAGGCCTCGCACCCGATGCCACTGCAGCCCCCACTCCCTCCATGTATTCGTTGTATGGGAAATAATATCGTCCGGTATATAACCTCAGACAGGAATAATACAGTTCGGAATTTAACCCCGGACGTTAAATAATACCATTCGGGATCTAGTCCGGACATGAATGTTATTTTGGAGAGATGGAGGTTAAAAACAAGGGTATTAATGTTCAAAAATTCGATAGCAAATTTATTATATTAACCAAATTTGTAAAGTTCACTCACTAGAATAAATGGTGTGCT